>JAUIMM010000327.1:9457500-9932500 GCA_031769625.1 Taudactylus pleione | reverse complement strand
AGATATAAAAACCATTACTAAAACGAAGGAGTCCTATTTTCCTCCTTTAATGCAGGTAATATACTAGGCGTTAAATAAGAATTTAGGTTTCTTGCCCTTTTAAAAATGACTTCTGGTTTCTCCGGTAAGAATGGAGATAGAATTGGATCCATCTTAATAATATGCCAATATTTACCAAGCACATGTTGGATTTCATTATGAGAATTATTAAACTGCGTGATAAAAGCACATTTCATATGCTCTGATTCCTTTTGTTTACTCGAATCTTCTTTTTGGTATAGAATTAAATTATTTCTATCTAGCAGACTTGCTCTTGATATGGCTGCATTTATGAGAGAACCAGAATAGCCCTTTTCCAAAAACCTTGTTCTGTATACTTCACAAAGCTCATCATATTTTTCCAGGGTACTACAATTGCGTCTCAGTCTAACTAATTGATGTATTCACTGAAAGGGTTATTGATAACACATATTTACTCTCCCAATCTCCCATATACAAATTCGCCACACTTGGTGCGCAAATTGTCCCCATAGCACAGCCACATGTTTGGATGTAAAACTCATTCAAGAAAGTAAAATAATTGTGTTTTAACACAAAATTTAAACATTCACATAAAAATATGATTTTAAATTTATCTACTGCAGGATCCTCCACCAATCGTTTTTCTTTAGTTTCTATTCCTTTTTGATGGGGAATCGATGTATAAAGTGTTTGAACATCGATTGTTCCCCACGAATAGCTTTCCTCCCATTGAAAATCTTTTAAAAGTTGCAGAACATGTGTGGAGTCTTTGATATATGTTTCTAGCAAGAATACATAAGGTTTTAAAAAAAATATCTACATATTCAGATACTCGTGCTGTAACAGCAGAACTGCTAGATAAAGGTAAAAGTTTAGATGTGATTACAGATGAAGAACATCGATATATGTATAATGAATATCCACGATTACCAACCATCTACTATCTGCCAAAGATACATAAAAATCGGGATATGCCTCCTGGCCGCCTGATTGTATCAGGCATTGATTCCCTTACAGCACGAGTATCTGAATATGTAGATATTTTTTTAAAACCTTATGTATTCTTGCTAGAAATATATATCAAAGACTCCACACATGTTCTGCAACTTTTAAAAGATTTTCAATGGGAGGAAAGCTATTCGTGGGGAACAATCGATTCCCCATCAAAAAGGAATAGAAACTAAAGAAAAACGATTGGTGGAGGATCCTGCAGTAGATAAATTTAAAATCATATTTTTATGTGAATGTTTAAATTTTGTGTTAAAACACAATTATTTTACTTTCTTGAATGAGTTTTACATCCAAAAATTTGGCTGTGCTATGGGGACAATTTGCGCACCGAGTGTGGCGAATTTGTAAATGGGAGATTGGGAGAGTAAATATGTGTTATCAAATAACCCTTTCAGTGAATACATCAATTAGTTAGACTGAGACGCAATTGTAGTACCCTGGAAAAATATGATGAGCTTTGTGAAGTATACAGAACAAGGTTTTTGGAAAAGGGCTATTCTGGTTCTCTCATTAATGCAGCCATATCAAGAGCAAGTCTGCTAGATAGAAATAATTTAATTCTATACCAAAAAGAAGATTCGAGTAAACAAAAGGAATCAGAGCATATGAAATGTGCTTTTATCACGCAGTTTAATAATTCTCATAATGAAATCCAACATGTGCTTGGTAAATATTGGCATATTATTAAGATGGATCAAATTCTATCTCCATTCTTACCGGAGAAACCAGAAGTCATTTTTAAAAGGGCAAGAAACCTAAATTCTTATTTAACGCCTAGTATATTACCTGCATTAAAGGAGGAAAATAGGACTCCTTCATTTTTAGATATTAGTAATGGTTTTTATATCTGTGGTAAATGTAAGGAATGTCCACATGGGCTAATAAGAAAACATTATTTCATGATGGAGGGGGTAAAGAGTTTAAAGTGAAGGGATTCATAAATTGTAGCACCATGCTTGTAGTCTATCTAATAGTGTGTGGGTGTGGAAAGCTATATATTGGCAAGACCAAAAGGCCTTTGAAAATAAGAATTCTCGAGCATCTGAGAAATATAAAAAATAAGGTAGATAATCATAGTTTACCAAGACATTTTAAAAAATGTCAGCATAGTAGTCCCACAACTTTAAAATTTATGGGGATAGAGCATATAAAGGTGGATAAAAGAGGTGGAGATCGGGAGAATGTATTGACACAACGGGAAACGTTTTGGATTATCACCTTAAATACTCTGTCCCCTTGTGGTTTAAATGAGGGATTTGAGATCACCCCCTTTTTGAAAAAATAGATTATACAGGTGATTCCCATCCATCCTGTGTCCTTACATTCCTTTTTTTTTTTAATGTATTTTTACTGTACTTTTGATGGCTGTTATAGTGTTACAGGTTTAGCATTTTTCTAACTTATGTGCATGTGTTTTTAATATTATTTTTTAAAATGTATTTTTTCTTGCAGGATTGCAACTGATATGCATTTGTATATGAGGTATATTAATGTTGTTTTTCACATTCTATGTAATATATTAACACTGTATGCATTATTATTCTGAGATACAGATGTATAAAAGCTTGTTTAATATAGCAGTGTTTTCTATGAGACATTTTCTATGAGACATTCTATATTTGTATGTTGCCATTTGAGCAGAGTGAAAGTATTAATTGTAACAAGCTACAGCTGTGAATCATTAAGTGTTGTGATGAATTTAGAGATGTGAGAGCATTGATGCTATTTAAAGGATGACTGTATAACGCCAGCCAGCCTCCTGATGAAGTCTTATGACGAAACATGTAGTGGCGTGGCTTGGCGTTTTGGATTGTGCAGAGGAACCATTTCCCAGAGAAGTCCTTGGAGACGTCCAGGTTACAGACCGGGTGACTGCCTCTGCTTATTATTGTGCTGTTTACGCTAGCGGTGGCTCTGACCGCTTGTTCTGGTACGAGCATTGTCATTTTTAAAGATTGCAATAAAATATTGTTATACTTTTAAGCACGATGTGGTGCCCCCTTTCTATGTTTTCTTTCTAATATATATATATATATATATAAAAAAAAATGAGCTTTATAGCTAGATATATGCACAAGGCGTTTGTTTTGTGGGAAACAAAATTATACATAGAAAATCCCATCAACGTTTCTCACAGTGTACTGTAAGGGGAAGACGGCTATCACAAGCCTCTGTGACTGTGTTGACAGATCACCTTGGTGACCAATGTCATTGAAATTCTGTTGTTAACTACAACAAATACACTGACAGCCTCTGTGTGGTTGGGGTTGGAGTCTTATAGACTTGAGGCAGAAGGAAGAGACAGGTGCCCACAGGCTGTGTTTACAGCGCAGTCCCATATAAATGTGCTTAAATGAAAGGCAGAGTATTGTTCCTTGGATTTTATTTAAAGAAAATAGACTGGTCTGTTTGATCCTTGAAAAGTGCTGCATTACATAACCACAGAGGAATATGTAGCAGAGACAATTAGGAAACCTACTGTATGCATGGCCATGTCACGTTCGGTGTGAAAAGGTAAGTCATACTCTAAACTTTATGTGGCTATCAGGGTATTACTATTTATGAAGTGGGCATGTACCTATGCATACCTCCCAACCATCTCACCTATTGCATGACTATCCTATTTGTGGAGGTCTGTACCAATGTGCAGTGTTTTGGGAGGTGGCCGGCACTGCAGAGCAGCAAAAATCACTGGGAAAGTGGTGGCAGCCATTTTCCCAGTGACTCGTGCATGCACAGTACTGCTGTCCCCGGGAAAATGGCGCAGGTGCCATTTTCCCAGAGACCCACGCATGCTCAGTATATTCTGGCACTTAGCACATGCCGGAGAGAGGAGGGGACCCACATTTAGTCTGCACACGGACCCCCTCCTCTCTTAAAACACCCTTGCTTAAACTATTTACCTTATCCAAGCAGATGATTTTATTTGCTCAGCAACAAAGCTGTTTTTTCAGTTCCTGATGAAGTAAACAAGTGAAGGAGACAATGGCATCTCTGTCTGTGTTCCTTGATGTTCCTAAAACTCCTAAGGAAAATGATGACCTACGGGAAGAGGCTTTTCTGAAAGACACAGATGTCAGAAAAATTTTCCTCCAGCAAAGAGGTAAAATGGGAGCTAAACCTATTCATATCTGTACAGAGACAGCAGGGCAATAGGCACATTGCATAGTGCAAAAATAGTCATCCAGGAGAATTTGGCTCTTCACCATCTAGAAAATGATATCCCTACTCTCAAAACACTCATAAAGTAAACTATTACTAAGCAAAGAGGCCTGGTTTATGATATTTGCAGGCAAAAGTAGTTTGGATCCATAGCTGGAAAGTGTATTGTGGGATGTCTTGGCCTCTTGGGGGCCCCAAAGCAGATGCTCATTCATTATGCTAATTATTGGGGCTGGGCGGCCCCCTAAAATGAATTATCCAACTTGCTGCGAGTGGCAGTGGCGGATACAAGTTCACCAGAGCAATTTAACACTGCTCCTGAGCGGAGACAGCTGATCCAAAAATCACCTGTCTCTCGCAATCCTCTTTATTGCTTCTTTTGGAGCAGTGAAACTCAGGCCGCCTGCCTGAACTAGGCTGCATGATGCATGCGCACAAAGCCCTGGCGGAAGGAGTCGGATAGGGGTGGATGGACCAAAAGGATCCCTCCTCACAGCCTGGGACTACTTCCCATAGGGAAGGAGCGGTGGGTGCTCCATCTGAAGATGGCAAATACTCCCGCAGTCAAGCTCCGAAAATACTAGCTTACTAGTGTATGGGGACAGATCGGGGCTGAAGGGTAAGCAGGAGATATCAGTTATATTTCCTGCATTACCTTTATAATGAATAGCCCCGATCCTTAATTTTTACAAAAGTAGGTGAAAATGTTAATTTTTCACCTGCTTTTGTAGAAATTAAGTGATGATGAATGGACCCATCTGTCTCTTCATACTATATATGTCTTTTTGTTGCATAGAGCTTGTGTTTGATGGCGGTCAGCCCTGGGTTCCACCACCAGTGAGGAAAGTGTATCTACAGATAATCAATGATCCAACACGAAATTATGAGCCTCAGCCAGTAACCGGATCTGCGGAGTTTATCCGCGGAGTTACAGAACTTGCTCTTGGGAGGAACAGCAAGGCTATCCTGGAAAACAGGGTAAACCATTGGCCACTGAAATTATGTTTGAGTTCACTTACAGTACCTGCAGTGACTTAAGTAATTATGTAAACAGGTTTCATTTACAGCTACTGTACATGTGCACTACCAACATCCTGTAACAATCTGACAGGAGAATGACATCAATAATGTTCTGTTATTAACATCATTCAGATGCTACAGTCAGTGGCTACAGCTACATATTCACCTAGCTGCTTGTCTACATGCAAGAGGTGACTTTGCTTAAATAATCCGTGCTTCAGTTTGTCTTAGTCCTGCGAACATTCTCTCCAACACATCACAAATGAAAGCAATAAGTGTTCTAAACCCTGTAATCACACCTAAATAATACTTCATACACCAGTCAAAGACTAAGGGGTATATTTACTAAAGTGAGAGTTTTTATAAATGAAGATGTTGCCCATACCAACCAATCAGATTCTACTTAACATTTAACGAACACCTTCTAGACAGGGGCATATCTATAATGGGTGCAGGGTGTGCAGGGCACACGGGGCCCCACACCACACACCCTGCACCCATAATATATTTACCTCTCTGGAGTCCCGGCACTGTAAAAATGTCTGGAAAATGGCCGCAGCGGTCATTTTCCCGTTGTTTGGGCATGCACAGTACAGGGAAAATGGCTGCAGTGGCCATTTCCCCGGTGACCTGTGCATGCGCTACGGGCTCTGGGCACACTCTAGTACCCAGAGTCTATAATTCTGGTGCTTGGCGTGCATAGCTCAGAGCACTGCTGGCTGCCAAACGGAGAGGGGGGACCCATGACGGAGACTGCAAACAGGCCCCCTCCTCACTGGAAATGCTCCTGCTTCTAGAAGATAATGGCTAGAATCTGATTGGTTGCTATGGGCAACATCTCCACTTCTAAATATACTCTCACTTTAGTAAAATGACCCCAACAATCAACTTTTTTTTTTTTTTTTTTTTTTTTTAGAATTAAAATTTGAGATTTAAAATGCACCCGACACCTACAGACAATGGGCTGATATTGTGTGGGCAGCACCAACGTACACAAGGATGCAGCTATTACATTGCATTACGCTAGTGTTTACTTCTCTGTGAACTAGAATCTATTGTTTACCAAGTAATGGGCACAATCAATTTGTAAACAGCAAGTTACATTGCGAAAGGACTTTGCACACACTAATGAGTTTGGGTACAGATGTTAGATATTAACTAACGCAGATGTTGGCCCATCTTATGTGACAATAAATGCAAACTGTATGGCTGTAATATCTGGTCTACAAATTCAGGCCATATGGAATGCAATTAATAGTTCTCATTAAAATAAATTATTAAAGCAAACTTTCCTGCGGCTATTAGATCGCATGCCCAATCTGATGAAGATAATGGATTACCATCCTTCTTCTATTTTATTGCCAGGCAAGTGCCGTACAAACACTGGGGAGCACCGGAGCTTTCAGAGTCGCGGCAGAATTCCTCAGACGTTGGTACAACATAACTGGGAAAGTGTCAGTCTGTATCCCCCTATGCGCTTATGGTAAGTCCCGTCCTCCTATTGTGTTCAGGTTTCTAGGGCTGTAGTACAAAAAGTGCTGCACTGGGTAATGGGGAACCATATAGACACAAGGCACACCAACAGTCCTGGTTTTAATGATATCCATGCTTAAGCACAGATGGTTAAATTAAAATAAGTGAGGTACTAATTAAGTCACCTGTGCTCAAGTATGGCTATCCTTAAAACCTGGACTGTTAGTGTGCCTTGAGAACCGTGGTTGGGAACCCCTGCTCTATAGCATTCGGCCTTTACCAACTACTGTTTTTTCCCCCAGTAAATAATAACTTAGGAAGGGGTGTTTGACAGAGGCATGAGAAAAATAGTTAAAAAATGTAGGACATACAGTGGGGTCTATTCATCATCACTTCATTTATACAAAAGCAAGTGCAAATATACAAATGTTAGTTAAAAATGTAAAAGTTAGTTATTGGGACCATTCATTATAAAGGTAATACAGGAGATATCACCAATATCTCCTGCTTACAGTACCTTTCAGCCCCGGTGTGGCCCGCCATCCCCATGCACTAGCATGGGGACCTAAATTCATCAAGTTCTGAAAATACAATATTTTCATAGCATGACTGCGGGAACTTATGCCATCTGAAGATGGTGTTTGTTCCAGGACCACTGCTCCTTCCTATGGAAAAGAGTCCCGGGTTGTGAAGAGGGATCCATTCTGATCCCTCCGCCCCAAATTCGCTCCTTCCGCCAGAAGTTGCGTCTGCATGAACTGACATTCACACATGTGCAGTAGCACTGCTGAGTCAGACTAAGTTTCATAGGGAATGTGGAGACAGGTAATCTGCGGATCACCTCTCTCCACACCTGATCAATTGTGAATTGCTCCAGAAATCTTGTATCCACCGCTGCTGCTCACACCAAGTTGGATACTTAATTAACATAATGAATGGACTCTAGTGTCTTGGATATGCTGCAAGCAGACAACTTATTTAATTATTATTTAGCATGAACACATTTTAATGAAAAATACATTACTAGCACAGGTCTTAAGAGACACTTACACTGACCTGTTCTAACTACCACTAGAGGGGAAAATATTCTACTCCACTTATACTTTACATACACAGAAAACATATCAGCAATCATATGGGCCTAAGTATAAGTATGAAGTGATATAATGTATGTACTGCACTGTAAAACTCTATATAAAATTGAAACTGCAGCACTTTCGGTAAAAATTATCTGATACTATAGGGCTTATGTAGTTTGCTGTATGTATACTTATTAAATAGCATAATTTATGCATTTGTATACTACGTATGAGCAGCAACAATTTGCATGTGTCTCTATGCAGATTTTGTCATACCTTACACTTGCGGCTCCTTATTAATGAAGAGGCAGCATAGGGGAGAGAATAGGAGGGCAAGTGTGGGTGAGTTACGTAACTGAGATAGATCTGGACCCAGACACATATATGCTCTTGTCAGGAACTGGATCTCCAGCAGGTGCTGGGGGGCTGCTGTAGCAATATAGAATTGTTAACATGAGGTTAAATGGTTACAAATTACAATCACTACAAGCTGTCCCTTAACTAAGTGTTATTGTGTACGACTCATCAGCTTTAATAACATCACATGTCTTAGTCACCAGACTGATTAGACTGCAGGTGCAAGACTTGTTTACTTGGGTCTATAAAAGGGTCTGCATGTGCCCAAGCCTACCACTGTGTTATTGGAGTGTCACGGTGCTGTACGGCTGTACAGTACATAGCCCAAGAAAGATTAATACCTTATCATATTGACAGATGTTTATATTATATCATCTGTATCATGTTCTCTTAAATAAAACCCATTCTGATTTGGTAATCAATGTGTGAACTAACCTCCTTGTTCACATTTGCTACACACCTACCAACTTGTAGGCATCTGCCAATAGGAATGATAGCAAAGATTAGCAGCGAATGTGACCCCTCCAGTTGATAATACTTGAACCATCAGAGTGGCTGCTATAATCCATTATTAGCATTTTTGTATTTGTGTTTGTTTTCTATTTTATATGGTAAATGTGCCTTTTGCATTTATTAATAACAATGTCAAGACTAATATCTGTTCCATATATGATTTATACATCTCTGTTATTATATTGTGTATAAATATGGTAATGCATTCCTTCTACTAGTACTGTCAACACTATCGCGCTGCATAAGTGTAACACTTACCTGACATACTCTAGCATTGTAGAGTTGGACAAAACATGGGTTATGTCTAGCTGAACATAAGCATGTAAGTGTCTTCTTTATGCATGCATCTTTTCTTGCCTATGTTTAGGGTTCAAATGCACCAAATCTACTTCTCCCCTATATCTTCAATGGCTCTACAGACTACAATGATCCATATGTAGAACTGAAAGACTTTGGGCTATTTTACAAGCCTCCTATATACAGTATGTACAGTATGCCCGGTGGCTGTTAATATCAAAATAATTTCTCATTTGCTTCGAGATCAATGTTTGTGCAAGTCCAATAAGCCACCACTGAGGTGAAAACAGCCATGGCTGGTGGGGGCTGTAGCATCTTCTATCAAATCACCAGCTACAGTAGTGCCGGGTGTCTCTGTGGTTTTGGAGTCAGACACAGGTTATAATCCCATCAACCTCTATTATAAGCCACTTGTTCAGTTTGGAATAATGGGCCTGATTCATTACGGATCGCTATTGCCATTGCAGCTGCGATTATGCACGCAGGTCTTTTGCGAAAATATGCTAATGACTGTAATCGCAAAGCTATTATAGAGACAACCAAAGCCAACATAGAGACGCCCACTACAGCTTACACACATTTGTAATACCTTGCAATCCTGCATATACATCGGGAACATGGAGTAACCTTCGACGCCTCATACACAATTACAACAGGTCAGACCTCACTCAGAAATTGCTAACCTCGTCGCACGCAGTGAGCACTCAAGCTGCTCATTTATGCACGCCCAAGTAACGGCATTGAAACTGACAGGCACGTCTGCATTCATCGACCACTCCCCTGTCACCACCCCCCAAACGCTGACCTGATGTCACTCACTTTGCAATGGTTTTGTATCTGCGTAGGTGAATGCAGAGCAATCGGAATTCTAACTCGCGTACTGCGATGCATACTCATGCGCAGTACGCAACAATCGGACATCTGCGTACGCTATCGCAATAGCGGTCCATGCTGAATTAGGCCCAAAGTACATTATTCAGAATACAGTAGTCTCACAGCAAAAGCCAGTTAGTATTCTGCCAAATAGCTGTTATTCTTCTGTCACAGAATTGTTATCTTTTCTAATTGTCTGTGTGAGGGTTTCAGCTGCAAAGTGCTGACTTAGGATGTAACCTAGGAAATCCTACTTCTATGAGAGAGTTTAGTATGTAAATGCTACGGTACATTTACAAATATATATGTATATATATTATTACCAGTTATTTATATAGCGCACACATATTCCGCAGCGCTTTACAGAGAATATTTGGCCATTCACATCAGTCCCTGCCCCAGTGGAGCTTGCAATCTATATTCCCTACCACATGCTCACACACATATACACTAGGGATAATTTTTGCTGGGAGCCAATTAACATATATATATTATATATATGTATGTATATGTATGTATGTGTGTGTGTGTGTGTATATGGCTTGGGCATACTGCAAATGAGAATTATATTGCGATATTTAACATTATGCTCAGTAAGCCCACACACATAAAGTAAAATGCTTTATTATGAAGAAAAAATATTTTACCAGTATTGACACTGTTAAATACTAATTTTAAGTGCAAAACAATTATAAAATACAAGTGATTAAGCTCCTTTCATAGTTTCAGGAGGAGCCCATGGTTGAGTAATTATCTCATAATGCATTTTTGGAGCAGAGATTGATCAGATAAGCAGATGAGCTCCTGTGGTGATGACACTGGTGCGTCCGGCTTTCCCAGGATTCCCAGCGAGGTCTTTAGGCTTGGCATTTGTAAACACATGATGCTTGGCACGCTAGAAACAATTACAGTCACTCTAGGGAGAGATTTCACTCAGTGCCATTATACAGCTCACTCCCACCCCCCCCAGCTTGAATTGTATTTTCTTACTTACGACTCTTAGATGCCTACTGGGAGCAATGCCCACATCCACAAGCCATTGCTTTATTGTCTATTTTTATTCATTTCCTTCTTGTAGTTACAGCTACATCTCTCTCTCCGTTAGCGTTTCTCATTCCATGACAGGAAGATATGGGCGGCTACACTAGCCAAAGGAAAAAACACAATCCTGCTGCTGTATAGCTTACAGGGCTACAGACCAATGGCATTCAGACTAGATATAAATATGCTGCTGTTTGGTCCTTTGCATAGCTGGATCACACGCAATGCTATTGTATAGGATGGCACCTCCATTGTCTGCTGACGCAATCTTTGTTTACATTGTTCAGTAACCATCAAAGGGACTGCAGATTTGTGTTTTATTGCCAAATCTATCCGGGTATTCAGTATAGAATGAATGTATAGAATGATTGAGACCTGCTGACCTCTGTGCAAGGCTTTTTTTTCACTCCAGAGAATCAATGCATGCCTGGGCCTGAGGGTAAAGGGAACATTACTGTACTTCCCTGGATGAAAATGGGCATCACCACATGGTATTATAGACCTTATCCTTCAGGAAAACCTCCATAATGACCCATGGATGTCCCCCCATGGGAAGAGAGGCCATGGGAGACATTCTCACCTACCTTCACAAAACAGTATCTATATGTGTGTCTGGGGTGTATTTATAATGGTTGCAGGGTGTGTGGTGCACATGGGCCCCTTCACCGCAACCCCTGTACCCATATTTTTTTTCATACTTACCTCTCCGATGTCCCAGCCGCTGCCATTTTCCCGGCATTTTGTGTATGCGCAGTGGGTAATCACCGGGAAAATGGCTGCCGCAGTAGACTCCGGGAACACTGTAGTGCACGGAGTCTACTGCTGCTGTCTGTTTGCTGACAGCAGCTGGGGAGAGAGGAGGGGGCCCCAGATGGGGAGTGAACACGGGCCCTCTCCTCTCTAAATACGCCCCTGGTGTGTGTTTGTGTGTGTGTGTGTGTGGCTAACTGCTTGCAAGGTGTACTGCCCCGCACTAAGTGTCTGACAAATTTGTAGCAACCAGCATAACCAATACTCTATCTTCCAATAATCCAGTCAGATGTGATCTGAAGAACTTAGTTTATTATTCGATAGAGGAACTTGCGTAGAAATGATAAGTAATGATAAGACAAGTGATGTGATGACATGTGATGTGGTAAAACTGTAAGCAAACAATGAAAGGCAATTACTATATGTACATGGGAATGCAAGGCAAACATATACATGACATGGGATATGCAAACAAAATGAAACATACAGTATGCAAATTATAGACTGTAATGTCACATAGTACAGCTTACATGCATAACATAACTGGCTAAGCAGATCTATGGCACAGTTGAAGCTTAGAAATCACCATCGGATGCTGTACCAGGTTGAGCATATGTAATGATGACTGTCTGGTACCATGTGAAAAAGGAAATGGCTGCTTACAGCTCCTTTAGCCCAGAATGCATTGCTAGACTGCTATGGAATGTTAAGAAGGTCAAAATGGATCAGGTTTAAACTGCTGCTGTCCTGACCACTAGGTGGGGCTGCTAATGTAAAATAGTGCAACATAACAAACCCTATGCTGAAGGCATGACACAAGGTTTGCCTTGACAAAGCCTCATTAGCGAATCAGCGGTGTGTAACAGAGCCCTGATTATATAACGATTGTATGGAAATAGATTACGAATCCTTAACAGCTAGCTTAGAATGTGGAAGCCTAGCCTAGAATAGTGACTCAGAACATAATTGTCCCTAACTACTGCCGATATTCATACAGCCCAGTAAGGGTATGAATTGAGACGACTAGGAGCAGAGTCTTATGTTAGTGACATATATAATAGCAGACTCCTTTAACTGATACAGGAGGATACTGTATGTTCTACCTATATATAATGTGACTATAAGAATGGTCAGAAATAAAAATCACTGTGCCAGAGAGGAGCAGACTATACGACAGCAGATTCCTCTTAAGAGCCCTATTTATCACAATCGGCATTAAAAATGCTGATGTGAGAAAATAATTTATCCAATGTGAAAATTTATATTTTCACATGAATAAAATCTGCTCTACCTGGGACATGGGCTCCGCTAAAGGCCTGTCCAGGAGCAGAGCTGGAAGCATAGTAAAATCGGTGCCACACATAGTAGTTTCTTAAATTCTTATGAGGGGATGTGGTCATGCCTCCTGGATTTGGCTTTGCCTCACCACTACCCAAGCCCGTCTGAGCTCTCGACGGCCCTTGGGACAGAACTCTAACACCCACTCTGTAGAATACTCTCCCTTTCCAAACATTAACTGTAAACTTCTCTCTGCAGGCAGTTTATCATATTCCAGAACAACCCACATAATCTCCATAAGTAATTCTAATGACCTGCCCTCTACACAGTTCACACAAAACTTACATATATTCTCTTTGTACACTCCCACATCCTTCTGACACCAGGCAAACAGCCCACCAGGAACCTCTGCAATCCGACTGGACCGATCTGCAATAGGTATCCTTGTGTATCAGATGCCTTTTTCCTTATAGACTGTAGGCTTGTGGACAGGGCCCTCTTACCCCTATGTCAGTCTTGTTTTATTACTGTTCTACTGTATTGTTGTTTCGTAAGTAAATGAAAAAAGCGCAACAGAATATGCTGGCACTATATTAGTAAATATTAATTAATAAGTACTACAGATGTAGCTGATGTCATTGCTGCCGTGATGCGAGCGCATCGTGGCATGGATGGCGCGACTAGTGTCCCCGCATCTATAGTATGCGTATGCACGCGCACATCTGAGACTTCAATGGGGAGAACGCTGGCTGCGCCTAGACACAACCCAGCGAGTGCAGCGCTATGTGCGTGCGCAACGCGGAAACTACATCTGTAAATTACAATGGTACAAATGTCTTTCCTTTGCCTGTAAAATGTAACTAAGTTTGCATGAGCATGCTCCGCTATCGGTCAGTATTGCTGATGCGTAGAAATATTAGCTTGTTCTGCAATTACAGGTGCAGTCAGTAAGGCAAGTGATCTCCCGCACTGGCAGTTTCTTTTGAAATGTAAAACATCTATTGATGTGATGTTCTAAGGAAAGCACTATTCATCTATAATAAAGGTTACACTTCACATTAACTAAACTCATAATGACACATAAGACTTCTGTCCCTGCCTAGATAACCATGCAGCAGAGTAGTAGATTTCTACATAAATGTGTATGTGTATATATATATATATATATATATATATATATATATATATATACCTATTTGTTTTAATGACAATTAAGAATTTCTCCCAAAAGTCCCAATTTAAATAGGACAGAGATCATCTCCAAAATAGATTTGGGTGTACTGTATGCCATCGGGAAATGATGGTGGTATTCATGGCGTCAATGTATTTAAGGAATAGCCAAGTTTGTCTATTCAATTGTTAAGCATGGCTATGTCCTGTGGTCAAATTCTATCTATCTATCTATCTATCTATCTATCTATCTATCTATCTATCTATCTATCTATCTATCTATTTATCTATCTATCTATCTCATATCTCTCATTCATCTATCTATCTATTTATCTACCTCTCTATCTATATATATATATATATATATATATATATATATATATATCTAATATCTATCTCATATCTGCCTATCTCATATCTGCCTATCTCATATCTGCCTATCTCATATCTGCCTATCTCATATCTGCCTATCTATCTATCTATCTATCTATCTATCTATCTATCTATCTATCTATCTATGTAAATCACTTAAATTGTAATCACTTCCCCACCACCTTCATTGTGTCCTCTGTCTTGCTACGTTCCCCCATCCTCATTGCATTATTGCATCAGTGTCTATCTCAATAAAGATTGATTACTTTTGTTTTGAGCTTCTGTCTCCCCTAATCAACCTATTGAAGGTGCGGACCTGAAGGCATAAAGAATGAACTTGTGTGCACAGACCCTAAATATGTATTAAATATATAGGCAAACAAAAAGTGATAGTCTTCCATGCAGAGATTCCTCACTTACTGTACATCGCTGCCCTGAGCCATTTCTGTTACTTATCCTCTAATCCTGCTCTTTATTGTACTCATTAGACTGGTACCACCGAATATTTGAAGCTGCTGGAGTAGCAGATATCTGTCCTTATCGGTTTTGGGACAGCAAAAATATGGGCCTGGCATTACCTGAGTTGCTAGAGGATCTGGAGGTAAGGTGCTGGGTAGAGCCAGTTATTTTATTTATTTTTATATATTGTGACGTAATCACTAATAACTTTATTTTTAATTTGCTATTCTTATTTATTTGTGTGTTTTAATTGATAGGACAGATTTTGTTCCCCCTGCTCTTTGCAGCTTATTAGAACCCTTCTAGCTCACTTGTGCCTCACAATAAGGGGTCTATTTACTAAGCCTTGCATGGAAATAAAGTACCAGCCAATCACTTCCTAACTGCCATGTCACAGGCTGTGTTTGAAAAATGACAGTTAAGAGCTGGTTGGCTGGTACTTTAGCTCCATCCACTTTATCTACCATCCATGGTTTAGTAAACAGACCCCTAAACGTCTTGCTAAGTTCATCTCATCACCTGCCAGAAATATGATGTAGCTGTACACAGCTGTGCAGTGTGATTATATTAATAGGCTAGGGTTCTATACTGTAAGTGCAGATTATTTCTTATGTTATTTCTTTATCTTGTGCCAGAACTCTCCTGGCTCTTCTGTTGTTGTGCTGCCCGTGTCCTGCAATCCAACCGGAATACAACTTGCCAACAGTGAGTGGAAGCAGATAGCAGATATAATGAAGGTGAGAGATAATTGTTTTCCTAGCTGTAAAGAAAGTAATAACAAAGTGATAAGGGCGTGGGATAGCTGCTGACATTATCCTGCCAACCTGGGAGCGATATTATGCACTATGAATGCCAGCGCTTTTCCACCCTGAAATGTCAAGTAAAGATATTATTAGACGTCATTCTTAGCCCTAACTATCACTCCAGCATGGTTCTCTTTACTCTTAAGTAGCAATCACTGCAGCAGTCTGCCTTATCTACTGTACTGTATATGAATGGACAACGGGATTACTGTTGATGTATTACCGGTCACATTAGTATCTAGCAACGGGGGATTTTCCTGGCATTTTTAGCACTAAACAAGCAGGTCATATCGATATTGGTTTATTTTGTGAGATCTCACATGTGGGGTCTATTTACTAAGCCTAGGGTGGAGATAAAGTGGATGTATAAAGTACTAACCAATCAGCTCCTAACTGCCATGTCACAGGCTGTGTTTGAAAAATGACAGTTAGGAGCTGGTTGGCAGGTACATGATCTCCATCTAATATGAGAACTGCAGTTCCTAATATCAACAAGAAAATGTTATATGACAAATACAATACAGCACTGTACATGAAAAAAATCTAGTGTAGTTCCCTATGGGAAAGAATAAATGAACTGACTGTGATTAATCAGGAATAGATAGTTCAGCATATAAGGGAACCCATACATGTTACAGAGGAAAACGCATCAAGGTTCTTATGCTTTTACTGAACTGCTTACGTTCTTTTGACCCACCAGTCTTTCACCAGCTAATTCTCTGCTGCTGCTGTTGGGGGTCTCTATCCGGGACACGGAACACACCTCAGTGTGGGAGGAAGGAGCACGGGGCCTGATTCATAGCCGGACGCTCTGAAAGAGTGCTCGCTCTGAATCAGTGCTTTTTTTTTTTTTGGAGCCGCAACCTGACCACCCACAGCTATAGCAAGCGGCCATGATGATGGTCGCGATGGTCAAGACCATCGCGACCATCGGGCTTGCGACGAGACCCTTGTGGTAGGGTCTTGTTCATCTCAAGCCCCAGAGAGCTTTCGGCTCTAACAGAGCCGGAAGCTCTCCACTGACATCACTCGTGATATCAGTGGGTCCGCCCCCAAATGGCAAGCGTTCCCTCGGGAACGCCTCCGTTTGGGCAGCCACCGCCCCGGTCCGCCCACCAAATGGGGTAATCTGTCACTCAACATTGACAGCTCGCCCCCTTTGGTGCAAGACCCGGAGCAACGGATTGCCCGTCGCTAGCCGGGTCTCGTGCATGTGCACGGCGGAGCCGGCTCCGTCGTGCGCATGCACTGTGGGCCATTATCGACCCGGTTGCGAGCGCTCAGTGCTTGCGACCGGGTCTGAATCAGGCCCACGGTACACAGATTCCATTGCTGTCTGGGCCCTCCTGTTACAGCCTCCTTTAACCAGCTGCGGCACAGCGCTTGAGCTGCACGCCCCCTGCAATCATCTGCACTACACTACTGTGGCTTCACGCAGGACAAGCAGCCGGGGTATTCACTCCGGCTAATATCTAACAGGAAGCCTGCTTACAGCGGTCTGCATTTCTGCCCAGGATGGACGACTCAATATACCTACCTCCTGGGTTTTGCTCCATGCCCAAGACTGCCTTAAATTGAGTGGTGAGTGACTTTAACATCACTGAGGATCCATGGCCGTTCCCCAAATTGGGAGAGAGACGCTGATGATTTTCTATTTTGAGCAACTAAGTATTCAATTTTGCATGTACTCCTCTATGGGTTCCCTTATATGCTGAACTATCTATTCCTGATTAATCACAGCCAGTTCATTTATTCTTTCCCATAGGGAACTACACTAGATTTTCTTCATGTACAGTGCTGTATTGTATTTGTCATATAACATTTTCTTGTTGATTTTAGGAACTGCAGTTCTCATATTAGATTTATTGTTGCCATTTTGAATATGAATAAAAGAACTTCTAGCTAAAGCTTTTTTGTTTGATACCTATGTTTCTATGAGTTCAGTCGCAAACACACAGTTATTTTTTATTCCTTGGTGTTTTGGGGTTAGTAAGGCAGAAATCCCCCTGTGTCAGCTGCCAGTGATTCACTGATGATCTCTGGTTGAATTTAGCGCTCCACCATTTCCCCTTTTTACATTATCTCCATCCAAGGCTTAGTAAATATACTTCTGTGTTTGCTTCTATTTGTAATATCAAAACTACTATTTAATATCCTCTTACGAACATTCAGAATGTTAGTTCCGATGTTTACTGACGTCAGTGGTGGCAGGCCTGTGACATCTCCATGAGTCACCCAGTTTGGACCCTCTGCCTCCTCTTCCTGAGATTTGGTGCTCTCTTGTTTTAAAACACTAGTTACTAGGACAACCCTCGGTAATATTTATGGAATGTAAAGTGAGAATCACCGCCAGCAACAGTGCAGCATTGAGCCTTCAGCTGGGGCTTATCAGAATGCTCCCTGGATTCTGCATTGGTCAACAAAAGTAGGCATTCCCATGGCTCTAGGTAGGTGTGACACATGGAGTATTGATGCATAGTGTTTGGGCACTAGAGGTGGGGGGAATACAGAGGGTGCAGATATATTATATTTTCCCTGGGGATGCAGTCCATTTCCCATACAGGAATACTCTCCTGGAATGACCAGTGAACTGAGGGCCTGATCCAGACCCGCTCGCAAGCGGGTCGATGGTGCCCTAGTGCACATGCGCACGACGAAGGGAGCTCCGACGTGTGCATGTGCGAGACTCGCATAGCGACGGCCAAGTCGTCGCTATGGGTCTCGCACCAAAGGGGGCGTGCTGTCGATGGTGAGTGACAGCACGCCCACTATGGGAACGCCTACCGTCTGGGTCCGGCCCCATGACGTCTCTCCCATTACCCACTGCAGGAGCCGGAAGATGGAGCGGCTCCTGCAGTAGGCGCAGCAGCAGTCAGTGAGAGTCTGACAGACTCTCATTGGCTGCTAATTAAAACAAACACACAGCTGCCTGCACCAATGGCTGTGTGTTTGTCACTGTGTAATGCTGACCGAACTCCGTCCAGTCAGTGTACATGCGCGGTGCAGCTGTGTCACAGAGACACAGACTGCCCGCGGCCCAGGGGGCACATGGCACCCTGCCCCCCGGCCTAATCCAGGCTGTCAGCTTAGACAGCTGCCGGGTACACAGTGGGCGGGGCCTCCGCACACCTTCGGCGCCTGGAGCTTGTGCTCACCTAGAACCGCCCTTCCTACGACCCTGCCTCGTACACAATACACCATACGGCGAGAGACAGAGAAGTGTTGTGTACCGTATCTTTCTTTACATTTTGCATCTTATTCGCACCGCAGGTGCAGCGAAACACCACTCAGTGTACTAGAGCATCTGTGCTGCAACTTTAACTGCACAGAAATTAATTTTAAAAACGTACAAAGTCGCAGATGAAGTACAATGGAACTTGGCATGAGAAAAAGCTGCGGCCGCTGCATTGTAGCACTTCGTATACAGATTTAGGGGTCTATTTACTAAGCTGTGTTAGGAGATAAAGTGAACGGTGATACGGTACCAGCCAATCAGCTCCTAACTGCCATTTTTCAAAAACAGCCTGTGAGATGGCAGTTAGGAGCTGATTGGCTGGCACCTTATCACCGGTCACTTTATCTCCTAACACAGCTTAGTAAATAGACCCCTCAGACTCAGTCGCAGACAGGTGTACAAATGTTGCACATCAAATTCATTAATGCAATCTAGCAAAGTACAGTTGTTTTACTTATGTGAATAAGATGCACAATTTGGTTGAAAGAGATGCCCAGCGTGGCTGGGTCACCCAGGACTTGCCCTTTTGGCGCGACTGAAGCCACAGTGTATGAGGACACATCTGTATAAGCTCATATGAGCTACTTTTATTTTTCGACAAGCAAAATCAAAGATGCAACATGTATCTGGAACTCCTGCTTGTCTTTCCTTATTTTTAAAATGACAATCATTTTAAAGGCAAAACCAAGCTGGATTTGCCTTTAAAATGATTGCCGCTTTAAAAATACGAGAAGTCTTGCAGGAGTTCCCGCAGCGGCTGCAGCTCGCAACCTATGGCATAAGCCCCATGATCTCCTTTTCTCTTCATACCTCAACGCTGCCTCACGCACATGTAAGCTTTCACTATGGCCTATGGCCCGAAGCACACTAATTTGACTTTTATTTAACCCTTACAGCTCTGTAATCTGAAGCTATTTTTTTAGCTGTTTGTATCTTTATATGCATTTCAGAAAAAGAATATGTTCCCGTTTTTCCACCTGACAGCTCAGGGGCTGGCCTCCGGAGATCTGGATGCAGATGCCTGGCCTCTGCGGTACTTTGTATCTGAAGACTTTGAGCTGTTCTGCTCCCAATCATTTTCCGCAAATTTTGGATTGTATGGTGTGTATTCTAGGGACATTTGTTGAGCTCCGCAAATTATGACTGTAAGGAAAATCACTTTATTGAAATATAAAACTTTGTACCTTCGCAGGAAAGCATATTATTTATATATTGCCAAGTAATAATTACAGTTGTGCCCCCAGAGATTATAATAGGTCATTTTAGTTGGTCAAGGTACTAGAAGATTAATTTTTGTTTCAGCTGTTTTTGTTTTCCTGACCAGCAGGTGAGAGAGTTGGGAACCTGCTAATAGTATTGAGGAACAATGAAGATGTTATCCGAGTCCGCGCTCACCTGGAGTGTCTGGTGCAAGGCATATGGTCATCACCGCCAGCTATAGGGTCACGAGTGGTAGCAACAGTGCTTAATAATCCAACTTTGTATGCAGAATGGTGAGTTATTGGTTAAACTGTATTTGTGATTATAATTCTATGGCCTGATATAGATTTGGGTGCAAGTCCAACTGTGCGCAATAAGTCTGCTGTATTTTACGCTGCTTGTGCAGAAAAAACAATGTAGTTCAGAGCTTCGCATAACTTGAATATGCTGCCTCCTCTGTCTGTAGAATCAGATTGGGAGAGTGCACGTGCAAATTACATACAGTACGGCCGTGCACATGTGAATGTACAGTGTCACTCCCTCTAGACATGAGGACTATTTGCGGCTCTCAAAGGGGTCTATTTACTATGCCTTGGATGGAGATAAAGTACCAGCCAACCAGCTCCTAATTGTCATGTTTCAAACACAGCCTGTAACATGACAGTTAGGAGCTGATTGGCTGGTACTTTATCTCCGTTCACTTTATCCAAGGTTTAATAAATACACTCCAAAGGGCTCGGATTAAGATACTGTACATGCTGCTGCTGTTGAAATTAACATGTACCCCTTAAATAAATGCTTCCTTATAATAATTAGCCAGCATCAGTGACTAGGAGCTTGTGGTCCCCTGTGATACCAGCCCCAGCTTGGTCAACACAGATTGGAACACCCAAGGGATTTAGCGCCTGAAAAATTAGTATGCACCCCTAACACCCTGAATAGCTCTGGGGTTCCTCTTGGGACGCGCTTTGGTTGCTGTAAAGCAGGGGTGGGGAACCTTTTTTCTGCCAAGGGCCATTTTGATTTTTAGAAAATCATTTGGGGGCCATACAAAATTGACTTAAAATTTGCCTCCTATATTTGGTTAAAAACGTTATTAACTCACCCGTAATGCGATGGCTGTAAGTAACTGCTTCTCTTTGGTATGTTGCCAGGCCGAGTCTGGAGGGGCAGTCCCTATGGATGTGTGACAGGCAGATTGATAAGGCAGCCCTGGGGTCCGCTCAGTCCTAACCAGCCTGATGACATCACTGACTGTACACCCCCCCTGCTGTGCCACCACTGCCTGCTTGCCCTTGTTGTTAGGGTGAGACCCTGCACGCCCCTGCACTAACCAGCTCAATGGCAGCCCTGATTCCCCCCTCCCTCCCCGTGTGCTGCCTGCCTGTCACCGCTGATGGGGAGAGAGCCCTGCATGCCACTCAGTGACAGCCCTGATACCCTGATCCCCCCCCTGTGCTACCTGCCACCGCTGATAGGAAGAGAGCCCCTGCACTAATCCGCCCGATGACAGCCCTGACACCCTCCACCGCTGCGCTACCTCCTGCCGCTGATAGCCGATGACAGCCCTGACACACACACCCTCCCCCCGCTTTGCTACCTGCTGCCGCTGATAGCGCAGCGGGGGGATGGGGTGTGTAAGGACTGTCATTGGCTACCAGCCGCCAATGACCATCCTGACATCCCCTCTCCCCCGCTGCGCTACCTGCCGCCGATGACCATCCTGACATCCCCGCTCTCCCGCTGCGCTACCTGCCGCCGCTGACAGCTGCTACACTACGCTGATTCTGCTGCTGCTGCTGACAGCCGGCTGGGCCGGATGATTTCACCCTGCGGGCTGTATACGGCCCACGGGCCGGAGGTTCCCACCCTGCTAAAAGCAATAGATTAGATTATTAGAAGGAAATAAAAATACCAGCAAGCTCTTGGGCAGACTCCCTGGGCATAGTTTATGGCAAATACAAGCACCAGCAAGGTCTGGTAGCCAGGGCGTGCTAGAAATGTAGTTTCACAGTACTACCTAATAGAAATATATATATATTATATATACGCACTGTTTATTGTGATATTTTATTTCAAATTAAAACATAATCCTTCATTTTCCACTTTAGTATTTGCTATAATCTTATTCTCTTATTAAACAGTCTGATAGTAAAAAAAAAATAATAATAATAATACAAAAAATGATTGAAGGGTATTTGATGGACGTCCATTTGCAACATTACCAAATAAGAATGGGATAGTACAAAAAAATAGACAATCAGAGTAGCTTGCTTCCAATTGGCTGGTGTGTATTGATCACCCTTCTGATTGGCTGTTTGTATATTGACACTATTAATGTGGCTACAAACTTACACAAGTGTTTCAAGCAGGCATTAGGTCATGACTTTCAGCACATAATTTGACTGCAAAATTGTGACCTGCTCTAAATGAGGCCCTATGTTCTTCTTATATATGAGTAAATATCTATTAATGCTTGCAGTAGCACAATTTCTTTGTTAGACAAGCATTTGTATTTTGATGTTTCCTAGGTGGCAATGCTACAATGTGAAATAGCAAACTTTTTGTTTTGGGTATATTGAGGCTTTGCTCTGAGGTGTGCTCTGTGGTTTCACTTCACAGGCCCCACACAGTGCATAAAGCCGCTACAGGTCCTTTATACCAACGCACTTCCTCCATTCACATTAAAAACACAGTAGCACATCGCAGAATACCACGCCACATGCACAGTGCCACTTAGGGCCAGATTCAGAGACGGGCGAACTTTACACAGGTCAAGCGATTGTTTTCCAGTGCGCATGCGTATAAGTCACAATGCGCACGTGCCATGAATGCTTTGCGATTATGCTTGCACAGAGGATCCACTCGCAAAGTGAGTGCCAGGTAGTCATCATTTGGGGATAGTAATGGGGGGTGGTCAGAAAAAACGCAGGAGTGTCTGACTGTTTGAGCGCCGTTTCATGGCCGTGCATAAAACTAGCCATTGTGATTGCATTCGCAGTATGAGAGCTCTCTGTGTGCCAGGAGAGCTGCAGTGTTTGTGGCTGGTCAGACCTGCCGCAAGGGCAAGATGGCTGCTTGATGTGTGTCGATGTTACCGATATTTACAGGTGAGAAGGCAGCAGTGGGTGTCCCTATGCTTGGGTGATTTTTTCAACAATTAGCATATATTCACAGCTGTGTTGCATGCAAAATTGCATCTGCGATCGCATTTGCGCCTGTCTCTGAATCAGGCCCTTAGCGCAAACATTTGAGTCCATATTATCTTAGCCCGTACACCTGTCATGTCTCAGTGTAACCCTGATATTTTTGTCATTAGGAATGACAGCCTTAAAACAACAGTAAAACGACTCCTAATTATCAGAGAGAAGATAAGGGAGAGGATGAGACTCTTAGGAACATTAAGATCTTGGGAGTACATCACCAAGCAGGCCGGCCTGTTTGCTATCACTGGATTAACCTGTAAGTAATAATGTGGAAATCACTCAGTCTAACAATGGCTTCTACATTGCATGTCATATTTTTCATTGTCTGAGTATTATCGACTACTTGATGAGAAATAAAGTCCAGTCATATATTTTAGATTTTAAAGACTAAAATGAGACTATGGGGGGTGCATGCTATGAAGGAGTCCCACTCATCCTTAGCACTGAATGGGATAAACTTGTAACGTTTCTTTGGGGACTAACTGTGTACACTTTATTAGAGACTGTATTATGACCCACAAGCAACCTAAATGTCCTATTGTGTGGGGGTTTTTTGTATTATTTTTATTTATGTTCGTAATTAAATAAACATGAGGGGAAATAATGAAACAATCTTCTTTTTCATTGGCACCTAAGTTCAGGTTACAGCATTTCAATACATAATGCTACCTTGCAGCATTTTGGTAGAACGGACGGTTTTGTGAGTACTGTTATTATCGCAGTTTTCTGATTATGCGCATGAGCAGAACAGGTCCTGCAGTCTCGCTCAGAGATCCTCCAAGCCGTAGCATGATTGACATGCTGCAGCATTTGGGGCTGGAGCGGCGGCATGCCTTGGCTGTGTTCCCGGAAATGGATACATATAGCCCCCATTTTCTTGGAGTCCCGAGGCCAGGGTCTGCGTGGGATACAGATTTCCTGGCCTCCCAGGCTGCCAGTCTGAGTAAGCTGAAGCTTGGTGCTGCTGCCATCACGATTGATGGTCGCGATAGTGATCTGAAGCGTTGCGCTCAGATTGCCCTTGCTGAGAGGAGACATCTGCTTCCTATAGACACCTCCTGCAGCATTTAAATATTTGCTGGACGTTACTGCACAGCCAATCCCTTGCGTCTGTGCAATACTGCCCAGACCTGAATCAGGCCCAATGTCCCCAGGTCTAATTAAACAGGGCACTTTCTCCAGCATAGGAACACCTGGTGAAGATCTACTCTAACAGAACTCTAAAAGCTAAGAACCATTCAAAACTATTATTGGAGGATTCTAAGGAACCAGAGGATATCAGCGACAGGCGAGTTCCAATGTGAGATGGAATGAAAAACTCCTCTCTCTAATATGCAGAGAAGATAGGATATAATCCTGCTCATGTCTGATGTGTCTCCCATGTGATGCTGTCCCAATGCATATTAACTATGTATATTCTGTAGGTCTCATTTCCACTCTTAGCTGTGACCAAACTACTTTTTTTTTTAAAAGGAATGATTGCTATTAAATATATAGAATGATATAGCATTTCTGAGCAAATTTTAATCCTCAGGAATATAATCACTTTGCCACTTTCTATTTTTCCTGACAGCAAATCAAGTGGATTTCCTGGCTAAGAAAAAACACGTATACTTATGTGAAAATGGACAGATTAATATATCCGTCCTAAATGCCAACAACCTGAATTATGTCACGCAATCTATAAATGATGTTATTCTAAGGGAAGTGACATAACTATTGTCAATGCATTTAGTGTGGACAAAAAAAATCTGGATTAAATAGTTTTGGATGGAATTTTTGCTAATTCTTGTATATGATTCTCACTGGAAAAATCCATCCTATGATGGGATATACAGTCTAAGCATGTGTAATTCGTTTGGAGAGGTTTCAAAGAGTAAGCATTGCAAGTTGGATACATGCTGGTCTTTGTCATATATTTTTAGAGCTGGCCCTAGCCAAACTAGTGCCCTAGGCAAGATTTCGGGTGGTGCCCCCCTCTCCGGTGGGATCCTGAAAAGGGGTATGGCCTCACGGAAGGGGCATGGTCTCATTATGCTGTAGCCCCTTCCCCCATTGTGCTGTGCTCCAAGCACCCTTCCCCCAGCACAGATTACAGCACAGCACCCGTCACAGCGCCTCTCACCCAGCACAGCACAAATCACAGCACCCATCACCCCTCTCCCAACACAGCACCCATTACCCAGCACAGCACCCCTCTCCTATCACAGCACCCATCACCCCAGCAGCTGGTGCCCAGCCATACCTGCCCCAAACGGGCTTGGATGCCCCTAGGCAATCCAAATACCCTATGCATTTGCTTAGTTTGCCTATGGCTAGGGCCGGCTCTGTGCATTTGCTATTATAGATTATAGAGTGTCACTATCAGGTCACAATGGTACCCTGGCAAGGATTATATGGCTTAAATTATTCTGACTCCTGTCTCCCACAAAATAGAATTTCAAAGAGAGCCCTTTCTTTAGGAAACCAGTTGTTGGCAATGATCACTGCCGCCCTCTGCTGGTCATATTTGGCAAATACCTGAGCGATAAAGGAAGGATAGATACAACCCATCAACTAGAAATTACTACAGATTCCTGATTAGGTGATTGTTCACTATCCAATCAGGAGCTTGCTGTTGTTTCTAATTATTACTGTATGTTGGAGCCTTTCTTCTGCCAGTGCTTCCTGACATTTACTGATCTTACCAGCAGAGATTCACACTGATTACCATACCATGCACCGGAAGAGGTCCCATTGCAGGGACCACCAATGTAATATTAGTGAGTGGAAGGGATGGTTAAAAATACCCTTTAATATAATGTAGAAAACCCCTTGTAATAAAATAGTCACAGGCTAAAGTCCATGCATGCATGTTTTGGGCCACTTATCAAATAATAAATGCAGTCACATGGCCATTCAATGAATGATGACACCAAATATGAACCTCTGATATGTAGTCTTTACAATGAAGGAGATTCAGTTGTCTAAGTAACTAAAGCATGACGTAGTATGTCATTAAGTATAGCATAGTCATCGGAAGTGCTGAGTCTTGGAAATCTGCTCAGTGCATTGATAAGGAACCTTTAATATACTATGTCAGTAATAGTCCGTAGATGCCACTATTGTTGTTTTTTCTGTGCCAGTAACTGATCTGTCAAATTACTAGGAATCAGCTCTAAACCACTAACAATATTCACATGACTTTTACAGTGTGTGTGTAAATATAATTACTGTATTAACAGCACCACCTGGTGACTAAATATGTAACTACATTTTTTTAAAATAAATGGCTACTAGGTTGACTGAAGCAGTGGCAGAATGACCGGCTTTGCAGCTGGTGTGTCTCATCGGGGCCACATAGGTAGTAGGGGGCTTGTTGAGCCCCCCATCACTGATTAGATCATAATCATTGTTGACCCACAGCGCCAGCAGCCGTCATACTGTCAGATGTTGGCGACTGCTACCCGTCGTGGATTGCATTGAATAGTCTGGACTATCACATAAAAGGACAGAAACAAAGGTGTCTATATCAGGTGTATAATTAGACTGTTAAAAAGTAAATTTTTTAATTTCAATAAAAACAGATAAAAGATAACCACAAAATAAAACAAAAAATGAATGTGTGAAGGAGATGAAACTGTGCAATAAACACTTTTTCTGCCTGTGTGGATTTATTGTTCCTTTATAGTAAACATTTTGAAAAAGAATCTCTGAACTGCTGGGGATTATTTAGTATTTAGAGGGTCGGGTTTTGGGAACTGTAGCTTTAGGAAAAATACATTGTATATAAAGAGAGTACCATGTATCAGGGAATTGGTTGTATAGTATAGTAGTCACACTATGACTGAGTCTGAGATTGATTGTTAGCCATTGTGCATGCACGTAAGCCGCACTGCACACACGCAGCGAATGGTTTGAGATTACATTCGCACAGAGAATTCACTCGCAAACTGAGTGACAGGTAGTCCAATGTTGGGGGGAAGCGGTATGAAATTCCAGCAGTCGGGATGCCTTCTGTCAAAATACCGACAGCGGCATCCCGATGCTCTGTATCCCTACAGGGTTCGGTTAAATATACTAACCCTCGCACCCTAACCCTCCCCGTAAGTGCCTAAACCTAACCCTCCCCCTTGGTGCCTAGCCCAAACCCACCCACCCCCGTGGTGCCTTATCCTAATCTCCCCCCCCCCAAAGCCTACCCCCCATGGCGCCTAAACCTATCCCCCCCTGCAGCTAACAGCTAAGGAGACTGTCAGGATTCCGGCGTGGTCTCTAAACTGGCGTCGGCATTTTCGATGCCTATGTTTAGTCCCGCGTCGGGATTTTGACAGCGGGATTCCAACAGCCGGCATTCCGTCCAGCGGTAAAATGACTGCATCCCGTTTGGGGGTGGTAACGGGGGGTGGTTATAGTAACACAGGCCTTTTGGGACCGTTTACACACCGTTTAATGGGCGTGTATAAATTAGCCATTGCAATCTCCTTTGCAGCATGAGAGCTCTGAGTGTCAGGAGAGACACAGTGTTTGAGACAGGTCAGACACAGAAGCTGCGGGGCTGCCCGATATGCGTCCATGTTCCCGATATTTACGTTGATGCACGTCGTCGCGTCGGGTGGATATAAGAAGGCAGCAGTGGGCGTCCCAATGCTTAGGTAAGTTTAGCATATTTTCACAACTGCAATCTGTAAGAGATCAGAATCAGGCCCATTGTGCATACACATAGATACGTTTTTATTATTTCCTGAAGTGATATTATGTATTGTGATGGTTGTTATAATTATTGTGGTGTAAATTAAGGATGATTGCCTTATTTATAAACACTGTCTTACAAAGAAGAAGGGAATATTATTACATCTACCTCATGTCTGATTTGGGACCACTCTTTCCTTTATTCTTTATATTTAGAGAACAGTGCCTGACATATAAATGGTAATATATATACACATAATTTAATTAGAGGGTTAAATTTGTTTGGTTTATTTCTTATTTTCTTTATTTCTTAGCCACTGTTTTATTTCTCGTTGTGCTGACATTTAATCGATCACATACAATGTTGGATGGACGCAGTAATGTTTCATTTGTAATAAGCTTTCACAGAGATACTTTTGTTTGTTTCATTTATTGTTTTAAATCTTGTATTAGATTCCAAACCACAGATACATTTCTCATTATGCCGATGTTTAGACAAACAGACACCTTATTACACCTAATGGTATTTGATTAGATCATGTGCAATATTTTTGGGCATTTCTCCTCCTAATGTAGGTATTTCACTATTGTAAACCTTCACAAATGTAACCAGTTTTCTTTTCCATCTAGGCATCAGAGCTAACATTCAGCCCACGTCCCCTTATATAATTTCAGTATAAATTTCAGAGATTATATTAATATATACATTTAGTTAGTAGGACACACACAATCGAAGAAGCGTACATGCGTTTCGCTGGCTACAAGCCTTCTCACAGCTAATTGTGCACCTGATATAGACCCCCCTGTGTCTGTACTTTTCTGCGATATTTAGCTTATAATTATGTCTACAGTAGCACCCCCTTGTGGTATAAAACCTCATTCAATATATCTAATAGAGCACTTTTGAGGGGTAATTCTATACTTCAGTACTCATTTCAAATCTAATCAATGCAGTAAGCATTCTTCATTATTGTGCATTCCGGACTGTCTGCAATCCTGGATAAGCTACTGCGGGCTGCTGGTGCGCATGCTCTGCCTGCTGGGGACTCGGAGAGCCTGGTGATCTTGTGAGTGCCACAGGCAGGAGGAAAGAGTCTCTTCCAGTACTCCGGCTCTGACCAGCTTATCTGCTGCTGCTCAGACTGCAGATTACCCTCTGCCTCTCCCCTCTGCCATTGCCTCTCACCCTCTGCCCATCACTCTTTGCCTCTCCACATCGCCCTCTACCCATCAACCCTCTACCCATTATCCTCTGCCTCTGCCCGTAACTTTCTGCTCATTGCCTTCTATCTCTCCCCGTCACCCTCTACCTATCACTCTCTGCTCATCACCGTTTGTCTCTCCCCATAACCCTCTGCCCATCATCCTCTGCCTCTGCCCGTAACTCTCTGCTCATCGCCCTCTGTCTCTACCTATCACCATCTGCAATTTCCTCTCACCCTCTTCCCGTCACTGTCTGCCTCTGTCCATCACCTGCTGCTCATCACCCTCTGCCTCTCTCTGTCACCCTCTGCCTCTCTCCCTCTGCTCATCACCCTCTTTCTCTCCCCATCACCCTCTGTTTGTCACTCTTTGCTCATCACCCTTTCCCTCTCCACGTCACCCTCTCCCCATCACCCTCTGTCTGTCACCTGCTGCCTCTCCAGATCATTCTTTGCCTCTAAAATCTCTGCTAATCACTTTCTGCATCTCCCTGCCTGCCTCTACCCATCACCCTCTACCTGTCATTCTCTGCTCATCACCCTCTACCTCTCCCCATCACTCTTTGCCTGTCACTCTCTGCTCACCACCCTTTCCCTCTCCACGTCACCCTCTTCCTGTCATCCTCTGCCTGTCACATTCTGCCTTTCCCAATCATTCTTTGCCTCTCACTCTCTGCATCTCCCTGTCTGCTTCTGTCTGTCACCCTCTACCTGTCATTCTCTGCCTCTCACCATCATCTGCTGCTTCTGGCTGTCACCCTCTGCCTCTGCCCATAACCCTCTGCCAGCAGACCCACCTGTGGAGCCTCTAATCAGCACTGCTGACCAGTGGTGTCAATAGGGGGTGCGGCCCGCACTGGGTGTCACCCTTCAAGGGGGTGACACCAAGAAGAGCAGCACTCACACCCGCGGGCCACATCCCTTCCTCAGACACGTCCGCATACCCCCTCCCCGGCACCACCGCCGACTCCACGAGCTGGAGTCTGTACAAACTGCCCTTGTTCTGCACGCCGCCGGGGGTGTTCATTCTTTTACCATGGCGGCGTCCAGAGCCACACATAGGCACAGAGAATCTCTGTGCCTGTGTGTGGCTCTGGATGCCATCCGCTGTGATGTCATCACGCATGCGGCACACTGGCTCCGCTTGTGGTTTCTTGGAGGGAGGAGAAGGAGGAGGGACTGTGAGCATTGACGAGGGGGATGACCATTTATTTAACAAGTGTGCACCCCACCCAAAAACCCCCAGTGCAGGACAGCGTGAAGAGAGAGATAAGTACTGCCCTTCTGCTCCATGGGAGGTTTTTGTCCTCCCTGAGCTTGCCTTAGGACACCTGCATTACGGTTTGACAGGTGTACAGTCCTAGTCAAAGGGGCATTACTGGGGCCACTGCATAAGGGATGCTACTGGGTATACTGTATAATGGGCACTGTATAGAGGCATTACTGGGTGCACTGCATAAGGGGCACTACTGGGACACTGCAATAGTGGCACTACTGGGGGCATAGCTTAAGGGACACTACTAGGGGCACTCTATAAGGATGCACTACTGGGGGTACTGTATAAGGGGCACTGCATAAGGGCACTACTGGGGTCACAGCAAAAGGGGCACTATTGGGAGTATTATTATTATAATTATTATTATTATCATTTATTTATATGGCGCCACAAGTGTTCCGCAGCGCCTTACAAAGTACATAGACAAAAAAGTAACCATTGACTTACAATACAATACAGGACATGGATAAACATTGCTATATTAGTGACATTAACGCCCGCATAAGCAGCCAACTGTTAGTTGCCCTAGTGGCTAGTAAGAGATAAATTAAATTATAGTAGGGAGAAGCACAAGAGGGTAGAGGGCCCTGCTCGAAAGAGCTTACATTCTTTAAGGGAGGGGAAGACAAACACGAGTGACACAGAATGGGGTGGGCCGGGAGAAAGGAAGATGTAGCAGCAAGTTAGGATGAGAGCTGGAAGGCTTTAATGAAGTAGTGGGTCTTAAGAGCTCGTTTGAAAGATGGTAGAGAGGTGCAGAGTCTGATAGGGAGAGGGAGGGAGTTCCAAAGGTGAGGAGCAGCACGGGCAAAGTCTTGGAGGCGGGAGTGGGAGGAAGTAATCAATTGGCATGAAAGGCGGCGTGTATTAAGTGAACGAAGAGGGCGGACAGAAGAGTGAAGGGAGATGAGATCAGAGATGTAAATGGAAGAGGAATGGGTGAGGGCTTTGTAAGTGAGTGCAAGAGCCTTGAATTGGGTTCTGAAAGGGAATGGGAGCCAGTGGAGGGCTTGCAAAAGAGGGGAGGCAGATGTACAGCGTTTGGAGAGGAAGATGAGCCGAGCAGCAGCATTGAGCACAGACTGGAGAGGAGAGAGATGGGATTTGGGGAGGCCAGCTAGGAGAAGGTTACAGTAGTCCAGTCTGGACATGACCAGTGAATGTACAAGGGTTTTGGTAGCATCCTGGGTGAGAAAGGGTCTGATCTTGGAAATATTCTTGAGATGGAAACGACAGGACTGTGAGAGGTTCTGAATGTGTGGTTTAAAGGAGAGGGAAGAGTCCAGGATGACTCCAAGACAACGCACTTTGGGGCTAGATGAGATAGTAATGCCATCTATTAATAAAGAAATAGTGGGACATGATATGTGGGAGGGTGGGAAGACTATCAGCTCAGTCTTAGACATATTAAGTTTGAGAAATCGCTGGGACATCCAGGAAGAGATAGCAGAGAGACAGTTGGAGATACGAGTCAGTATAGAGGGGGAAAGATCAGGTGAGGAAAGGTAGATCTGAGTATCATCAGCATAGAGATGATAATGGAGGTCAAAAGAGCTGATGAGTTTACCTAGAGAAGATGTATAGAGAGAGAATAGGAGAGGTCCAAGAACAGAACCTTGGGGAACACCTACTGTAAGAGGCTGTGGGGGGGAGGAGTCGCCATGAGAGGAAACAGAGAAGGTCAGAGAGGTAGGAGGTCAGAGAGGTAGGAGGACAGCCAGGAGAGAGCAGTGTCACGTAGAGCAAGGGAGTGAAGTATATGCAGCAGTAGAGGGTGGTCCACAGTGTCAAAAGCAGCAGAGAGATCAAGGAGAATGAGCAGTGAGTAGTGGCCCTTGGATTTGGCAGCAAGGAGGTCATTGCTGACTTTTGTGAGGGCAGTTTCAGTGGAGTGGAGAGAACGGAAGCCAGACTGAAAAGGGTCAAGGAGGGAGTGGGAGGAAAGAAATGTGGTGAGGCAGTTGTAAACAATACGCTCAAGGAGTTTGGAGGCAAAAGGGAGGAGAGAGATTGGACGGTAGTCAGAGAGAATGTTAGGATCAAGGTTAGGTTTTTTAAGAATGGGGGAAACACGGGCATGCTTGAATGCAGAAGGAACAGTAACAGATGAGAGGGAGAGATTAAGGAGGTGGGCAAGATGGGAGCAGGCAGAAGGAGAGAGGTAGCGGAGGAGGTGGGAGGGGATAGGGTCGAGGGGAGAGGTGGAAGGGGGGGTGGACTGGATAAGGGCCTTAACTTCCTCTCCAGTCACAGGGGAGAAGGATGTCAGAGTCTGTAAAATTAATGGGGAGGGGTGATCCGGGAAAGGAGGAGGTGGAGAGCTGGGGGACTGGTTGCATATGATGTCCTGACATATGGAATCAATTTTAGATGTGAAATAGGTAGCAAAGTCAGTGGCAGAGAGCAAGGAGGGGAGACGAGGAGGGGGTGGACAGAGGAGGGAGTTGAAGGTGGAAAAGAGACGCTGGGGATTTGAGGACAGGGAGGAGATGAGATTCTTGAAATATGACTGTTTAGAGAGGGAAAGGGCAGCACTGTAGGATGACAGCATGAATTTGAAATGGAGAAAATCTGCCTGAGAGCGTGATCTTCTCCACTGTCGCTCGGCGGTTCGTGAACATTTTTGCAGGTATCTGGTGCATTTGGAATGCCAGGGTTGAGGTGTGAATTTGCGAGGGTGAGTAGTGATCGCCGGAGCAACAGAGTCAAGAGCAGAAGTAAGGGAGGCATTGTATAGGGAAGCAGCTTGTTCAGCGCAGGAGAAAGAGAGGATAGGGGAGAGAAGTGAGTCAAGTAGGGAAGAAAAGAAAGCAGTGTCGATGGCTTCAATGTTACGCTTAGTGATGGTGGCTTTCGGAGGTAGTGGAGGGGAAGGAGAGAGGGATAGGTTAAAAGAGAGGAGGTGATGGTCAGAGAGGGGAAATGGGGAATTGGAGTAAGCAGAAATATCACAACGGTGAGTGAATACCAGATCAAGCAAATGCCCACTCGCATGGGAGGGTGAGGAGGTCCATTGGGAGAGTCCAAATGAGGAAGTGAGGGTGAGTAGTTTGGAGGCAGCAGATTCTGTGGGGATATCAATAGGAATATTGAAGTCACCAAGGATAATAGAGGGAAGGTCTGAGGAGAGAAAGTGAGTGAGCCAGGAAGCAAAGTTGTCAAGGAACTTGGAGGGAGGGCCAGGGGGACGGTAGATGACAGCTACTCTGAGGTGTACTGGTTGGAAGAGGTGTATAGCATGAACTTCAAATGTGGAGAATGTAAGGGATGGTTCTGATGGTATATGTTGGTATGAGTAACCAGGGGATAGAAGGACCCCAACACCACCACCATGGCGACCCCCAGGCCTGGGGGTGTGGGAGAAGGTGAGGCCCCCATAAGAGAGAGCTGCAGGAGAAGTGGTGTCAGAGGGTAAAATCCAGGTTTCAATAATGGCCAGGAGATTCAGGGAGTTGGAGATGAAAAGGTCATGGGTGGGGGCCAGTTTGTTACAGACTGATCTGGCATTCCACAGGGCACAGGATAGAGTGACAGAGTTGATAGGAGAGATGTGAATGAGATTATCAGGGTTGCAATAGCGTGGAGATGAGAATACTTTGGGAGACCGAGATGAATAGAGTGTAGGGATCATGCGTGCTCCTGTGCTAGGAGGGGACCCTGTAGGAAGTGGGCAGGGAGGGACGTTAAGGAGACGTGAATGAAAGTGGGGCAAAGTGACAGGGAGATAAGTAAGGGAGGAAAGATTACCAGTGGGGTAGTAGGATCCTTGGGGGGTATAAGAGAAAGAAAATGGAGTAATGGGAGAAGAGGGGGAGGAAGGCAGAGAGAGAAGGGGAGATAGGAGGAGGTGGAGGAGACCAGGGGGAAAGGATAGAGGTGGAGTCAGAGGGCAGAACAAAAGATTAGTTAGAAACTGAGTGAAGGGAGGAGACAACATGGTCATGGTAAGGATGAGGTACAGTGTCAGCACAACAAAAATATATTATAGAGTTTAGAAAAAGTGGAGATAAGATGGGCGCAGAATTAGAATATTAGAGTAGAGAGTAGCAGTAGCTAGATCATGTAAGACTAGACCAAATTGCTAATGTAAAAAGACATTAATACAGAGTTAAGCTGATATTAACAGTATTCAGTAAGATTATCTGTTAAGCACGGAGGCAGCACAAATAGTAGCAAGTGATGGCCAGAGTTTTTGTAGCAACCAGAGTTCAGTGTAGAAAGTCCAGGTTATGCAGTCAGCAGGAGTTTGTAGCAGTGAGATTTTAAAATCACCTTTGTTGATGGTTTTTCTCCAAATCTAGATTAGGTTTTTAGAAGTGCAGATCGGTTGTTTCCCTGCTGTTCCACTTCGGTTCAATGCTGGTGTAACGCTAGTATTAATCTTGAAATGCACTTTTGAATAGTGCACTTCTGAATGGAGCAATTCCAGCCAGGCTATTCCAGCCTACTACTGGGGGCACTGCATAAGGGCACTACTGGGGTCACAGCATAAGGGGCGCTACTGGGGGCATTGCATATAAGGGGCACTACTGTGTGTCGTAATGTGAATTAGGGACACTACTATGTGGTGCAATGTGAATAAGATAGTTCTGCTGTGTGGAGTAATTTGAATTGGGGATACTATGTGTGAATTTTGGCAAGACAGACCCCACGTCCCTTACCGCAAGGTCGTGCCCCTTTTTTCAGGCTTGGTAGATCACAAAAGGTTATTAGTTTTAAAAGTAGATCACTGAGTCCAAAGGTCTAGCCACCCCAGCTCTAGAGGATGTTCCCAGCCCAACATAGCTGGCAATGGTGACCGTGCATTGGCAAGTACTTACACACTAGCCGATGCAGGACAGCGATACAGAATGCCATGATGCATTCAGCAGCATGGCATCACTAGCATTATTTGCTGGTTTTCCTTGTTATCTGAATATATTCGCTTCTACTTTCAACAAATCTATATCCGTGTCACAGCCTCATTATTTGAAAACAATTTTAATATATTATTTCTACAGCTATAAGTCCAGATAAAATATTATAATGTAGAAACAGATCACACCAGCAAGGAGGAAAGCACAGGGGCAGATCATCTTGTATATTCCTTTTCCCGAATTAGGGCTGTATTTAATTAGTTTCGCACCCGCAGAAAAGTTTCACCTGCCAGACTTTTCACCGACATCGTGTGTTTTGGAGGCGGAGACTTATCGTGTGCGTCCCCGCTATTTGCCGTATTCAATTCCAAACCAGGTGAAAACGGCTTGCGGCGAATACAAAACAGGCGGAAAATGCTGTCAGAATTGGGAAAATCACCTGAATCCCCCAAAAAGATGCACTAACATTGGGGATCAATGTAGATGTGTCCGAGTAGCCCTACTAAAAGTGTTTGGGGTACTTAAGTTGTTTCATTAGCTTCTTATTAGCGTCTTTGCAAAAGTGGTGAAGAATGGCATTAAGCAGTTGTGATAGGAATCTGGGACACACATAAATGCCATCCCAGACTTCTCCAGTGCTTCTATCATATGTGTTTTAAAAACCCCCAGGAAAAATCTGTTATGCCAAACAGACCAGAAGTGTCGGCTTTTGGTAAAAGACGGATAATAGGTCCTGGGGATGTGGATGTGAGAAGAGAGGGAGGGCTCTATCCACAGGCCATTCCAGGTGTTGGGCCTTTCAGTCTGAGAGCAGGCTGATTAGTAGTTGCACCTGGAGGTGGCTCATATAAGCTGGATCAAGGTTTGGTTCATTGTCTCACATACCCTGGGGAGAACAGACACTGAGGTTTGTTCAGAGGCACTGTGATATTTGAATGTGCTGTGTTTGTGGTAAGGCAGTAGGCCCTGCCACTTGTAGAGAGGGAGTAACCTGTCTAGTTAGTGCCCAGACAGGCTAGGATTTATTTTTATGTTTTGGTTTATGTTTATCCATTTTGTACAATAAAAACTGGTTCCGACCAGCTTGCATGAGATCCCGGACTGGTGTACTTTTTCCCGGCTGCTGTGTGTGTGGGGAGGTGTCCATCTGCCCCAGGAGAGGGACTCCCTATCCCGGTCATATCACACAGTATTTTTTGTGAAAATAAATAGTACTGTCAAATTTGGGGTACTTGAAAATGAGTGCAAGCATATTTTTATGTATCTAAAGTGAACTTTTAAAAAACGTGAAAAACCACCCTCATACATGCACCTGCAATCCCAAAAACCTTGGCCCCTCCTTACGGCACCCCAAGAAGTTTATTTTGCTAGGTTTTATGCTTGTCCCCCCACTTTGTACTTTTTTGCCCCGAAGATGAAAGTATTTTTTTGGGATGTTTTTCCACAGGATTTTTTATTTTACACAGTTGTCCTTTGGGGGGGCTGTCCCAAGGGTTCTGAGTGGTTTCCCCACGTTTGCACCCCAAAATAAAAAAATTGCACTTATTTTCTCCTGCTATTCTTAGGCAAATCTTTTTCGCCTTTTACATTGCATTGTCTTTCTTCGTAGGCAAAAAAACGCCTGGAATTGAATTTGGAGATGAATTCCGACCACACGAAAAGCAATTGACTCAAAATAATGTTGTAATGGCTTAAATATGAGATCATAAGACATCAGTGCTAGAAATATATGCTATGTTCTCACAAACAACCTGAAAAAGTAAATCTGAATGTTGTACCATAGAAAAGACATCTTTCATAACTGGTGATGGAGATGACACTCAGCTTTGAAAAAAAATATGTGCACAGTATGTGGAGATATGAGACAAAACAAGTACAATGGGGGATTAAAGTGCTGGCTCTAAGATATCAAAAGGGTTACCAATTAATGTGATGTACTGTAGGGGAATCTGGAGCTATGGGAATGATGGGAATCCAACTACAGTGGCACCATCAGGTTTTGTTATGGGGTCATGGTAACATCACAGTGCGGGCATGATCTCCTCATATGTAAAACTAAAACAAAACTAATTTGAAACTCATTTACAAAAACTAAAAAGTACATAGAAAACATAAATTGAATTAGATTTAAATACGTCTTACTACATGTTGATAATCTCTAAAATGTGGAAAATAATGCCTCACAAAAGAGCTAGAACACAAACACAAATAATATAATTGCACATAAATATATCCATCAAAATAACATTGACACTTTAATGGGAAAGTGTTAAAAACCTCAATCGAGTAAAGTCAGAAGTAGTAATTTACCCTCTATTTAAATCACTAATACCCCTTTCAGACATACTGAGACTCCGGGGAATTTGGCCTGCCTCACCAAAATTCCCGGGATCTCGTGTATGTCTGAAAGGTATCTACCCAGGAACACGTTCCCGGGTAGCCGACCCTCCAATTGACCAGGGAATTTCCCGGGAGTTAAGTCCCGGGAAATTACCCTTCTCATATCTGAATGGTGCTACCCAGGAATTTACTCCTGAGCTGCACCAAGCAGCTTTTTACATTGAGTTGGCAGCGCAGAGCATCCTATGGGACGCTCAGCGCTGCCGCTCACCACCCCCCTGCGCCGGTGGATGTGGAGCTGTCCACCGAGTCAGCGACCTTGACCTCTGGCACAGAGAACCCCAGCCGGACGCAGGGGACACTTGCAGGCGGGTCTCTGCCACAGTGGGCCGCCCGCACTCCCGCTGGACCACCAGGTCAGATAGGTAATAAAATAAATAATTTAATAATAATAAAATTAATATAATGGCTGCATTGTGATTGGTGGACTGCCTGCTGCCTGATGATGACATCATCATCAGCAGCCGGAGAGGGGAGAGGCTAGGAAGGGCAGAGGAGAGGCAGGTAATCTTAAAAACTGAAAAACCCAGCTTATGTCTGAATGGTGCTACCCGGGAATTTCCCGGGTACAATCCTGTAATGTGAAAGGGGGGGTCTCAACCAAATACCCGGGAATTTGCACAGGAGAAATTGCCGGGTCTGAGCAGGAAATTTCCTGGGTCATATGTCTGAAAGAGGTATTAGCAATTCTTCTAAAGCAGGGATATTCAACATGCGGCTCTCCAGCTACTGTGGAGCTACACATCCCAGCATGCCCTAATAGCAAAACTGTGGCAGGCAAGCTGGGATGTGGCGTTTCACAGCAGCTGGAGTGCCTTATGTTGAATACCCCTGCTCTAAACAATACTGAAATTACATTGAAAACCTCATTCAACCCTAAAATTTGGAATACTTCAGTCCCATTTGCATACCTCCCAACTTCTTAGATATGATAATCGGGCCCCAGGCGTGCATGCCTAAAAATGGGGTGTGATCTGGTGACAGGGGGCATGGCTCCACTGTGTCATCCCCGTGAGCCCCGCCTCCTGTTTTCATCATGCTGGGGCATGCAAAGCGCTCCGGGAGCCGTTGGGCATGACCCCAGTCCAGGGCCGGACTGGGACTAAAAAGAGGCCCTGGCATTTCAAGAGCGCACAGGCCCACCACGCGTCAGCATCTGGCTCCAGGCAAAGACTCCTCCCCTTACTATTCATGACCCCTCCCACTTCTATGTCTATGCTCATACAAATATAATTAATATTAGAACAACATACAAGCAGTGGCGTAACAAGGGTATTCAGAGCCCAGGGCAAATTTAAAAATGGAGACCCCCCCCTATGTGCGCGTGAAAAAAATGGACGTGGTCACTCAAAAATTCGGCATGTCAACATGACACACACCCCTTTCTGGTCACTCTGAACATGCCTTTCCATATGCACCTTAACTAGTGCTCACTCTAGCTCCGGCGGCAGTCAGGGCACTGGAGCTAGAGAGGGCACTTCTGTGCGCACGCCGAAGGCGCGCGCGCCTAAAAAAGAGGCATGGCCATTGAAAAGGGGGCATGTCAATAAGATGCGTCCCCTTTTCATCACTCTTGGGGGCGTGCCTGGCACTTACTGACAAGCCAGGCAGCCCCCTTATATAGTGCCCCACATGCGCCAAGCGTCTATTCTCCGGCAGTGACTGGGTCACCGCACATTTCCCCACCTGCGAGACACTGTGACCCACGGGTGAAGACGGCATCCGCAGGCTGTGAGGGCAGGGCGCTTTTTGCCCTCCTTCTGGAGGGCAGGGTGCATTTTACCCTCCAGAAGAAGGGCAGGGCGTCGCGCCCCACTAAAACAGCCTAGCGGGAATGCTACTTAACCACAGTAGTGCCCCTTATACAGTACCCCCAGTATGCAATGTCCCCAGTTGTGGTCCTTCTTATGCAGGCCCCTAGTAGTGCCCCTTATACAGTACCCTCAGTAGTGGTCCCCCTTATGCAACCCCCCATTAGTTCCCCTTATGCAGTGCCCTTTATATAGTGCCCCCAGTAGTAGTCCCCCCATGCACTGCCCCAATAGTGGTCCCCTTATGCAAGCCCCCAGTAGTGATCCCCCTATCCAGTGCCCCTTATACAGTGCCCCCAGGTGTGGTCCCCCGTGTGCAGTGCCCCCAGTAGTGGTCCCCCTTATGCAGGCCCCCAGTAGTGATCCCCCTATTCAGTGCCCCCAGTGCAGTGCCCCTTGTAGTAATCCCCTTATATTGTGCCCCCAGTAGTAGTCCCCAGTAGAGGTCCCCCCTCCTGATACAGTGCCCCCAGCAGTAGTCCCCCCCCAGTAGTAGTAGCCCCCCAGTAGAAGTCCCCCCCAGTAGTGGTCCCCCGATGCAGTGCCCCCAGCATTAGCAGTAGCTCCTCCAATAGTAGTCCCCAGTAGAAGTCCCCCCCAGTAGTGCCCCAAGTAGTGGTGCCCCCAGAAGTGCCCCCCCTTCAATGCAGTGCAGATACAAAAATGTAAAAAAAAAAAAATGCACTTACCTGAATCCACGCTCCGGCCACAGCTTCCGCCGCTGCACGTCAGTCCTCCCGGGCTGGCGAGCTCTGCATTATGGGAGAGACATCATGATGTCATGACGTTTCTCCCATTACCCACTGCAAGAGCCGGAAGGCGGAGCTCATGAGTGAGCTCCAGCCCGGCTCTTGCAGTGGGCGCAGCAGCCAATGAGAGTCTGTCTGACTCTCATTGGCTGCTGATTAACACACACATCGCAGCCGCGCGGTGGTGATGTGTGTGCAGCAGCCATCCTCAAACCCGGCCGCCGCTCGCGTAGTGATGTCATGAGGCGGCCGCGTCATGACATCTTCACGCAATTATGCGGCCTTGGCGAGAGGTGATCCCAGCCGGGTAAGCCAGCGCTCACCCAGACCGGCCCATCTGGCCATCGGCCCTTCTGGCATAGTGCCTGATGGCCTGTCCGGCCCTGCCCCAGTCCCTCATTTTACAGAATAGGCGCTGCATGCATGGCACCTATTCACCGCTCAGCCTCTCCCACAGCAAGACACTGCAGCTGGTGGGTGGGACAACGGGACAGTGTCTAAAAAGCGGGACTGCCCAGCCAAAATGGGAACAGTTGGGAGGTACAGTATGCATTTATGATTCAAGGTAGATTTTTAACCACTTCACAGGAGCTGTGCTTAGAACGTCTGTCTCTTCAATATGTACAGTAGGGCAGGTGTTATTTCCTCTCCCCTCCGTGATGAGAGTGAATCTCTTCTACATGTACAGTAAGCTGGAGGGTGGGCACTAGAGCAAGTTTTCAACCCTTTTCAACTCAAAACATACTGAACCAGATGCTCATATTTTTAAGGCTTACCATCAGTTCTCTTTAATAATATTTCTTTTCATGACAGTGCCCCCGGGTCACATCATGTCACACAGTGCCCCCAGCGCAAATTATGTCACACAGTGTGCCAAGTACACTTTATAGCTGCTCACCTTGGGGATCTCCGCAGTGCGCTGGGCTTCGAAGGCTCCTGCTTCCATGTCTCTAGGATTAACCTCAAGCCACATACTGTAAGCACTTAGTGGAAGGAGTGGAGCAGCACTCCCTGTACTGTACTGCAGTGTACAGGGGGCAGGATGATGCACAAGACCAGCCAACTGAAGATGATCGGCAGGTGGATGAGCGGAGTGGATGTGCCTCACCAACAGCGCAGTTCCCTCCACAGAGCTACTGCATTTCAATGTATGTTTCCTAATTTAGGTGCCAATGAGGACACATTTTTTTATGAAAAAATAAAAACTAATTGTGAAGTTTTTACCAGGGGCTCCACTGCGCATGTTCTAGCTGCTGAGTGTCATAAAAAGAGCAAAGTATAATGTGCATTCATCTGTACAGATAATGTGCACATTGACAACAAGACTTTAAGGGCCCTATTTACCACAATACGCATTAAAATGCAGATTGTAGTGTGATATTTCCGACTGAATCCGCATTATTAAAAATCCCTTGAGCGGACAGAGCTTGCGATAAAGCTCTGTTCCTGCGAATCCCCTCCGAGGCCTTATCACTGTGTTTTTCAGAAAAAATACAGTGTCAAGGTGCCCGCGCATGCGCTGACCGACCGCCGCTAGCCCCCAGTGCGATCGCGACCCCCCCTTCATTTCACTTACATCCGGTGATCGGGGCTCCGGTGATGTCCTCCGTGGCTCCGGTCAGCTGGTCTCCCATCCTGCACTATGACCCGGTCATCTGATGGTCACAGTGCAGGATGGGAGACCAGCTGACCGGAGCCAAGGAGGACATCACTGGAGCCCCGATTATTGGCCCTAGACTCAGGTAAGTTTTTTTTACAGTGATCAGCTTGTGGTCTGTTTAGACCACACAGCTGATCACTGGGGCCGGCTCTGGGCTCTGCTCTGCCTGATAGAGCAGAGCAGGAGTCCGGTAACCGGGGGAGACCTTCTGGTGGCGTTATTATCACTGAGCTTCCCCTGGTATTTGTTCACATTTTATTTGAATAAATCCCAGGCAGATCACATTTCCCATTACAATTATGGGAAATGCAATTTGCATACTAAAAATAAGTGATACTTAGGGGTTGGAGTAGAATTTTATGAATTCTACTCCAATTGCCCTTTAGTATCTTTAGGGGAAACTAAAATAATGTGAAACGGGTGTGAAAACATCTTTTTACACTTTATTTTAGTAAAAATAATGTTAAAAAATAGAGCCCTAAGTATTTACACCTGTTTCCTATGTAATATATTTTTTCATACTAAACTAGTCATAGGGCTCTATTAATTAACATTATTTTTATGGTTGGGGCATGCACGGAACCTTGTCACTGTATTTTTTCTGAAACATACAGTGATAAGGCTGTGACGGGGATTTGCAGGGACAGAGCTTTACCGCAAGCTCTGTCCCTACAAGGGATTTTTAATAAATCCCTGTGATATTGCCTGGATTCGCAATGCGTCGGTAATATAACAATCTGCATTTTAATGCGGATTGTGGTAAATAGAGCCCTAAGAGAGAGATTAGCTACAGTCTCTAAAAACTGAAAAGTGGTGGTGTTGCCCATAGCAACCAACCACTTCTCTAATTTAGAAGCTTTAGTATATCAACCCCTAAAAGTCTCAATGGTAACCCAGACCGTAGAGGTCCAGCACAGACACTACAGCAGCTAATATAACATTCTCTCTTCTCTTCTATCTATCATTGATGGCACATTTTGATGAATGGAAGGGGGAGATTTATCAAACAAACTCAGCCTGTAAAATGACAGTCAGGAGCTGATTGGTTGGCACTTTATCTCTCTCAAAGCATTAATAAATCTGCCCCAAAAAAGGTTTGGTTGGGTTCACACTAATGATCAACAGTTAGTTTATTGGCTTCATGAAAATCATGTTTTTGTCTCTTAGACTGAAACATTTTGGTAACAAAGTCATTTCTAGTTAATACAAGTTGTCATTGTTCATTTTAGGAAAATAAACTCTTAATAATGACCTAAAGAACTGCTTCAAAGCCACCTTTACATTTTCATTTCTGAAGCTGTATACCACTGGGTTCATCAGGGGGATAATGTACACATACAGCGTGGTTAACACTTTGCCCTGACGTAATGAAACTGCGGCTGATGGTCTCATATACAATACAAACACCATAATATAGAAAAAAATGACAGTAAAGAGGTGGGAAGCACATGTGGAGAAGGACTTGTATTTCCCCTGTGAAGTGCGGATCTTTATTATACTAGACACAATGTTAATGTACGATATCAGAGTGAGGATGAAAGACGTCATAACTAGCATCACTCCCTGAATGAGTATTACAGTCTGTATAACTATTGTCTTGCTACATGCCAGATTAATCAGTGCAGTGATGTCACAAAAGAAGTGATTAATTACATTAGAGCCGCAAAATTGAAGGGTGGTTGTGACGGTTGCAATAGGAATTGACGCTATAATCCCACCCAGCCAGCAACATGTAGCTCCAAATATACACATCTGTCGGCTCATGATAACAGTGTAATGTAAGGGTTTGCAGATGGCTACATAACGGTCATAGGACATCACTGTGAGCAGGAAATATTCTGTGCTTCCAAACGCGATGAAGAAGTAAAGCTGAATGATACATTGCAGAAAGGAAATTCTCCCGTCATTGGTGGTGAAGAGGCTGATCAGCTTGGGGCAAGTGACGGATGTGTAGACAATATCCAGGGATGAGAGGTTGCACAAGAAGAAGTACATAGGGGTGGTAAGTGAGGGGCTCCAACATATCAGTGTAATAAGGAGGAAGTTGCCAGATAATGTCAAAATATAGACACAGAGAAAACACAAAAGTAGGGGATTCTGTAATCCGGGAAAGTCTGAGAACCCAACAATGAGGAAATCTGCCATCCTGCTGTCATTTCTATGGTCCATTATTATTGTAATTACCAGTGTTGAAAATATTTACATTTATTAGCTAATTTCCTGTGTATAGCCATGGGATGATGGATGAGCTTTGTGTGTCCTGCTTTTGTAGTACAGTAAGACAACCTACAGTACCAATACAAAGTAAGAGGCAAACATAATGATTAACTACAGAGTCTATACAGTATGTGTGTGTCTATGTCTATAGTCCAGTGGTTCCCAAACTCGATCCCCAAGGCACTATCAGTCCAGGTTTTCAGGATATCCATACTCAAGCACAGGTGACTTAATTAGTACCTTAGTCAGTTTGTATCATCTGTGCACAATCATGGATAACCTTACAACCAGGACTGTTAGGATGCCTTGAGGACCGGATTTCGGAACCCCTGCTGTAGTCCATTAAGCCAGTAGTACCTAGACTCGATCCTCAAGGCACCCCAACAGTTCAGGTTTTAAGGATATCCATCCTAAAACACAGGTGACTTAATTAGTACCTCAGTCAGTTTGATTATACCATCTGTGCACAATCATGGACACCTTGTAACACCTGGACTGTTAGGGTGCCTTGAGAACCCAGTTCGGGAAACCCTGTTTCTGATTATTGCGAGCTGATCACATGAATTAAAAACAAAGTAAAAAAATATTAAACACTACATGATCCAGAACTACAGTACAGATGTTTTGAATTTTAAAGAAACATTCTCTTGAATATTATATTTATCAAACTTTTCCGGAGAATTTTGCTCCTGCTGAGTTTGGCTCATTGTTCAAAAAAAAAAAAAAAGGGTTTGTACACATGAAACTTTACATCAGGCATTCACTACACCAGAGGTTCCCAAATGCGGTCCCCAAGGCTCCCCAACAGTTCAGGTTTTAGAGATATCCATGGTTGAGCACAGGTGGTTAAATCTCATTGACTGAGGTACTAATTAAGTCACCTGTGCCCAACCATGGATAGCTCTAAAACCTGAACTGGTTGGGAACCTCTGCACTACACATTTGGAAAGCCTGAGTAATGTTGTTTCATGCTGATGGTCCAAAAATAAGTCAATACATTTGCAACCAAACAGGGCATATATACTGTATACCATTGTAGTTTGCATGAGTGTTATAATTCACAATATATTCAGCAAGAAATCTTTAAGTCACAGGTTCTCAAACTCGGTCCTCAGGACCCCACACTGTGCATGTTTTCCAGGTCTCCTCACAGAATCACACGTGAAATAATTAGCTCCACCTGTGGATCTTTTAAAATGTGTCAGTGAGTAATGACTACACCTGTGGACCTGCTGGATGACCTGGAAAAAAGTGAACTGTTTGGGGTCGCATTTGAGATCCATTGTATTAGACATATCCTCTTACCACAGCTCATTATATTATGTTTTATATATCAGCAGAACTTGATTAAGGGGGGGGGGGGAGAGGTGACAGGGGCAGTTGCCCTGGGACCCACACACACAGGCCCAGTAACGGGGACTAGGGGCACAAGTGTACCTCTGCCTACACTGCAGGGCGCAGGCAGGTACTGGTACGAGGACAGTTCGGGAAGTTGCTCTAACTTTATTGTACCGGCCCGTGCAGTAAAGTTTATTTTGTTTTGATGCTGGTGCTCTGGATCCCAGCGGTCAGAATCCCGATGCTGGCATCCTGACCAGGTTACAATGCCAACACCTAAAGGTAAGTACTCCTAACCTAACCCTCCCTCCCCGGTGCCTAAACCTAACCTTCCTCCCCGCACCCTAAACCTAACCTCCCCCCCACCACAGCCTAACTCGAACCCTAATTCTCCCCTAGTGTCTAACCCTATCCCCTTACCCTAACCCTCCACTTAACCCCAATACTTACCTTCGGGATTCTGGCGGTCAAGATGCCAGCACCAGTGTTCTGATAAGTGTCCGGATTCCGGTGTCGGCATTCTGACCGCATCCCAACTGAGGTACTAATTAAGTCACCTGTGGACAACATGAATATCCTTGAAATCTGGACTGTTAGGGTGCCTTGAGGATGGAGTTTGGGAACCTATGTTATATGTACTGATTGGTTACAACACTGTTTCAGAAAAGTACAGACCGAAATAATTTGTAACTATACCCAAGTCATCACCCTACAGCATTAAAATCAAGTCTACCCTATTCACAAATGCTTAGGGTGCCAAGAATTAATAATGATAAGATCAAGTTGGGTGAGCAATTAGACCAGATGATACTGAAGTTTATCCGTAGGGGATACCCGGAACAACTCCTGGTAACCCATAAGAATCGGGTTATGAATATACCACGAGATAAGCTCTTGGAAACAGGTATGAATAAAGATGTTAGGAGTAAACAAGATCGCATTATCTGGGTGACAGATTATACAACCAGTAGCAACATTATACAAAAGGCAACTAAAGCCTTGTGGCCAATTGTCAGCACAGATAAAGAACTTAAAGGCTTTAAATCAATGAACCCTATGACTAGTTTCCGACGTGGCAAAAATCTAAAAGATATGCTGGTCAGAACTGATATATTCGAATTGGGGAAAAAAAAACCCAGGGTGATCTACGCTCGTAAAAAGGGATGTTATTGTTGCGTGAATTGCGTAACCTGTAATCATCTGGTTGTTGGAACAGCATTTCGTCATCTGCACAGTGGAGCCTATCTACCGATTAGACATGTGGTCACATGTACGACGGCCTTTGTGATTTATATCACCACGTGTCCCTGTGGACAGTACTATGTGGGAAAAACCATCCGGCCATTTAAGGAGAGAGCAGCTCAACACGATCAGCCATCCGAATGACAATAAAAAATGGATCAAGTGACCAGCCGGTGGCGAACCATTTTGCCCAAAGAGGACATAACATGGCAAATGTAAAATATATGATAACTGATCATGTCCTGGAGAAAAAACGAGGGGGAAATCGACAGAAAGAACTGTTGAGGGTAGAAGCAAATTGGATCCTGCAGTTAGACACAGTAGCACCTAGGGGCTTGAATGAAAAAATTTGCTGGAACAGACTTATATAGTAGGGGATTAGAATGTTTCTATATTAGTCCCTATTACCCAAGATTGAGTAGTCGTTGTTCCCCATATTGAATAGATTGAAAGTTATATACATAGATTTTTTGGTTAGTACTTTGACATATATAGTTGGTGGTATCCCTCTGAGTTTTATTATATGTTACTATATGTCTTTATCCACATATGGGTGCGGTGTTGGTATTACATTTGTTCATTTTTATATTATGTTTTATAGAGACTGGAAGAGATACAGCGAGTGGAGCCATGGTAGCATCCGACGGCATCCAGGCAACACTAGGTACTTGCTAGGTTACTGTATAGCGTGGCTCCGGTGACCCGGATTGCACAGTGATGTCACTGGCAGGCGCCGCAGATGCGACCAGCTGGAGCTCCGGTTTCTGCACGAGGTGTGGTGATTGAAGTATTGTATAAAGCTTGGCAAGTCACATACATTCATTGTTGTAGGTGATACATTGCTTTTGTTTTATTTGCTTATCCTGACGACGGTGCCTTGTGCACCGAAACGTTGATGACTATTTATATGAAGATATAAATGGAGTATATTTCTATTAAACCCTCTGAGTGCCGTCCCTCTTCCTTGGATGTATTGTAGTGTCAGTAACAACACTTTGGACTTTGGACACTGGGGTATAATTGATTTGGATTATTTTGAGTGCCGGACAGACTGATATATATATAATGTAACAATGTCCGCACTCCAAACCAAACAAAGCCAACGTTTTGGTGCTCCTCAAGGATCCACAAAAATCCCCAATATAGAAAAACAGAGAAAGAAGGCACTCAGCAGATATAAAAAATAAAATCACATCTTTATTACTTAGCTTTTAAATCATAGGACAGGTCGACGTTTCAGTCCACATCGGGACCGTCTTCAGGACACATACATAGGTCTCTCTGTTTTTATATATATATATATAAATATATATATATAACTTTTTTGAACGACTTGCGTTCCTTTTCAGAACGCTTTATAGATTTCTGAGAGAGGGCTAAATGAAGTTCACATTAGATTGATAGAGGGATAAACACTGACGCAGAGCTGTCTTGTTTGGCATGAGAAAAAAAACCTCCTTATGACACTGTGTTGAATGACTTAAGTTTGAACCATTCAAGAGATTAGGAGGGTGCAGCTAGACACCAGGGATCTGTATAGGTTTAGCTCTCAGTGGCTCATGCCTCTTTGATCCTGATGGCCCTCTCCCCCCTTTTTCTTTCTCTTGCTGTTCTGTGGCGGAGGGGACTGCAGATCAAACTACTTTGTGCTCAGCAGGTACAATCTCCATCTCAGTGGCATTTGTCTGTTAGCTTCTAGTTCGAGTGATCTTACCAGATGGGTCTTACCTTCATGGACTTTTGTCCAGAAATGATGATATTGTCCATGAGAGATGTTTTGCCTCTTTCTGAGACCCAAATTTTGGCGGGAAAAATCAGAACTTGGCAAGAAAATCCGAACTAATCCGAGCCTGCACATCCCAAATTCCTTTTTTTCAAATACATTAATAGTTTAATTTACAAAATGACGACGGATGGCATATCATGTGTGCAGCACGGACATTAAACCGCCAGGCTAGGTGACAGAACTCACAGTGTAGGTTAGGGGTTAATGGTTTTTGGTTGTCATACAATAATTAGGAGCAGTGGTGGGCTTACCGGTGGGGTTTTGATTAATAAATCAATTCCTTAAAATCCAGTATTTTGGACCTGTTTTTGTTCCTATACTGTAGTATTATTAACATCAATAACATACATTTCCAGTCATTTTTTCACCAATTTTGGCACCTGAAATCACAAGGGAAAGACTTACATGCAGTCAAAAACATGCAAGATTAGTTTTTTAGATCCGATATCTGACTTGTGGGAAGATCTGAGTCAGGACTATACTCAGAAACCCAAAAGTGATCCAAGTTGGGTCTTGGTTTGACTCATTGTGCCACAGTTCAGGTGTGTTAGGTTTTCATGTTCTGAATCAGGGTGGGGAGTATTTTTAATTTTTTTTCCTGTCCGCTAGCTAAGCTGTGGGTGCCCACCCACAGCTAGTGCGAGCGGGCAGGAGATGGTCGCGATTATCGCGACCATCGGCATTGCGAGGAGACCCTAAGTCAGGGTCTCAGCACTCGCAATGCCGAGTGGACTTCCAGCTCTAATAGAGCCGGAAGTCCACTACTGACATCATGAGTAATGTCAGTAGAGACACCCCACAAACGGCCGGCGTTCCTTCGGGAACGCGTCCGTTTGTTCAGCTACCCCCCCTACCCGCATACAAAACGGGGTGAGCTGTCGATCATCATCGACAGCCGCCCCGTTTTCTGCGAGCTCTGGAGCGAGTGAAGGTCTCACTCGCTACGGGGCTCATGCATGCACTGGGCCACCATCGACCCGCTTGCAAGTGCAATGCGCTTGCGAGAGGGTCTGAATCAGGCCCACAGCACACAGCAGCCAGGGGAGGCATCGCTTATAGGATTTAAGAACAGAAGCCACCATCGGAACACCATTGAATGATTACTAATTGATGGCGGAAGACATCGGATGGTAAAAACACTAACATCGCATGAAAAACATCAAACTTCAACCATCGATGTGCATTCCTAGAGGGGACTAGGGGTCTGATTCAGACCCGCTCACGAGCGCTCAGCGCTCGCAAGCGGGTAGATGGTCGGCCAGTGTGCACGCGCGGTGTGCGCGAGCCCCGGAGCGAGTGAGAACTTCACTCGCTCCGGGGCTTGCTACAAGAAGGGGCGGCTTGATGTTGATCGACAGCTTGCCCCATTTTGTAGGCGGGGAGGGGGGATGGCTGAACAAACGGAGGCGTTCCCGAAGGAACGCCTGCCGTTTGTGTGCGGTCCTACTGACATAATTCGTGATGTCAGTAGTGAACTTCCTGCTTCATTAGAGCAGAAAGTTCACTCGGGCTTGCGGGAACCGAGACCCTACCACAAGGGTCTCATCGCAAGCCCGATGGTCGCGATAATCGTGACCATCGCCAGGCCGCACGCAAAAGCTGTGGGTGGTCACCCACAGCTATGCGAGCGGCCTAGAGGCGGATTTTTTTTTTTAAATATCCGCCCTGATTCAGCGCGAGCACTTGCAAATAGCGAGCGCCTCTGAATCAGGCCCTAGGACTGGCCAGAGAACTGGTAAGAGTCCTCTTACCACAGCTGGTCAGTATCTCCAATGAACCAATTATCACTCAGCTGCTCTGGAAATATATTATCAGTAAATCCTGGCAAGAAAAGATTTTGTGCAGAGCAGTGTTATAATTTTTTTTTTATTCTCACTTGAAAATAGGAAATTCACCACTTAGGTATTAATATTGCTGTGGGTACCGTGATATGACATTTGTCTTGTTTTTACTCTGAGTAAAATGGTGAGCTTAATACTCACTACTACACAACCCCTACTGCTGTGAAACAGCAAGTCCCGTCAAGCCTAGAACTGGCAAAGCATGCTGGGACTTGAAGGATTACAGCAGCAAGTCTGTTACAGACTGTAAATCACTATCAACAGTGACCGAAAACTTTAGAAAAAAAAAATAGTTTGCATTAGGCATTTAACATCAGTGCAATGACTATAGCAGGAGTATGAACATTGTACCGGGTCCTGTTTCTGCTATGTGAAAGAGGCTGCATTATGCAATATGAATCCTTTTTATTTTCTTATATAAAATATTGTGGAAATCTCCCTCATTAGTAAAAGAATGAGATGATTCTTCTTTTTTTATACCCTGTACATTATAAGGGTTTATACTTAATTAAAAAATGAAATTTGATTTTTAAATGTGTTTATCCAAAAGACAGCTTCTTATATGTGACCTGTGATTACCTTCTTTTTTATCCAGTCTGATTCCCATCTTGCCTGTAAAGTATGGTCACCTACCTCTGCTCACAATATGCTGAAACATTGTAATAAATCAGACAACAGCCTTAATAGTCTGTTAAAGAACAAACAATTAGATTGAGCTTCATATTCATCGCAGGAGAGGTAATAATAGTGGATAAGTATCTTACTCTGCATGTAATCTTTTATATGCTCTAAAGTCCTTTGTGACAATAGTTACTGTGTGTTTCTCTAGGTTAGGTTTGTACCCAAGAGGATACCAGAGAGAAAATGACAGCGCCAACAATTAAAATTAGAAAAAATATTTAAAAATAAACTAATTATATCAGCTAAAATATAATAAGGTAGAGTTCATGAAATTGCACCTATAACTAAAGATGACATACTGAATGTTAAAAACCACAAAATGAAATCAATCACATAAATAACCAATAAAATTATTTGCTTTTGAGAAATACTATATTAGTGAAATATGTCAATGCTCAGATATCACAGTAGACACATTTTGACATTCTGAACATTCCACATCCTGAGTGTCGGCATTCACACCATCTCAACATTATGGTGTTGACATAAAGAATGTCGACATAAAGAATGATAATATGTCATACCACAGTGACCTGCACGCAGTGTAATATTTATGGTTACGTAAACTCTATATGCAAAGCACAGTGCGGAAATGAGGGTAAAATCTGTCCACTTTTAAATTGTAGGCCAACCCCTCTGTTAAAAACATCCTTGAAGGTCTGTTTGAACCAGAGGATTAGGGGGTTAAATAAGTACATTAAGAAAAGTTTAAAATACAGATTAACTTATGCCAGAGCCGTAGCTAGACTTTTTGGTGCCCTGTACCAGAAAGAGCATTGGCGCATGCCTCATTTTTCAAAGAGACATAATGCACTCAAAAAAGGGGAATGTACTCATGGGGAATGGCCAGGGAAGAGATAGGGGAAGCCAGGAGATGCTGGGGATGAAATAAGAGGAAGCTACAAGAAAGAATGATAATAAACAGAAATTTGACAGGCCCAAACAGCGCCCCCTGTCCTGTTGTGCCCTGTGCGATGGCACCGGCCGCACTAACCTAGCTACGGCCCTGCATATTACTGTATGTTTCATCTCTTCTTAAAGCTACAAAGGTGCATTGTGTCCTGAAGGTAATTGAACGGCACATTGAAAGCCCTAGGCCACCCCCTCTCAAAAAACATTATTGAATTACTGTAGTACCCATTCACCATAAAGGATGGTGATATTTTTAAAAAAACTTTAGATAATTGTGCTCAAATGTAGTCAGTCCTGCCTGAGACAGCACAATTATAAGGTATGGTAGTGGGTTGGGTATATCATTACATATAGTATCTTGCAATCCTCTCACCTGAACCCAGGCTCTCCTCTTGCAGCAATTTATCATGGGGCCGTGATGTTCATCTCAATGGACTTTGTAATGTGTGGAGGTTAAAAAATTTGTGGGTGCTAAATTTGGAGAAGATCCCAAGTTTGACTCTACCATTAGGCAGCTTTAGGCAACTCAGGGGCGTCATTACAGAGGAGGGGGCCCATGTGCAGCCCCCGTCAAAGGCCCCTTCCTCTCACTTCAGCTGCCGGCCATCACAGAATCAGTAGACTCTGGGCACTAGAGTGTGCCCAGAGTCTACTGCGCATGTGCAGATCCCCGGGGAAATGGCACGGCCACCATTTTCTTGGTGATATCCTCACAGCGTATGCAGAAAACGCTGGAAAAATGGCCGCGGCGGCCATTTTCCAGCGTCTTGAGCAGAGCTGAGAGACCCGACGCGGGACCTCGGAGAGGTAAGTTTTAGATAATATGGGTGCAGGGTGTGCGATGCAGGCCCCCCCTGGACCCGGGGGCCCATGTGCACCACACACCATGCACCCATTATAGATACGCCCCTGAGACAACTGCTTAGGGCCCTGGGATCTGGGGGTGCTACTGAGTGTCTCTTCCCCCATCTCCCGCATCCAGTCTTTAGAGTTAATTGAATAGGACTGTGCCTGAATAGTTGATTGAGGCTGAGAGCTACAATAAAGAGGATAGAGCTGCAGTGATGCTCCTGGTCCTTCCTGATGTTCAGTCTAAGGGCCACGAGAAAACTCATTGCATTTGATAAATGGTGCTACAGGCAATCTGCTCCTAACTGTCATTTTTCAAACAGATGTCAGGAGCTGATTGGCTGTAGCACCATTTTAAAACTCAGTGCTTATAATAAAACTTGATAAATGGGCCAGTGGCATCACAATGGGGGTGCAGGCCGCACCAGGCTGTCACCTTCGGAGGGGGTGACACCAAAATGCTGGCTCCTCCTCAGTGACAGGAGTCGAGTGCTGTAGTGTCACATTCTCCTGCAGCACTTGGCTCCTGTCACAGAGGAGGAGCCAAAAGTGCTGGCACGGGTCTCCGGGGGCAGCCTAGCATCTCCGTGGATGCTGGAAACACCTCCAGAATGATCGGAATTCCCGGATAGTCCATGCCCCTTTGTTAGACCACACCCCTTTTGGGCGTGTGCGACACAGGCTATAGAGTGTGCATAGGGTGTCACCACACCCGATGACACCTCTGAAATGGGCCCATCTGCCTCAACCTCACATGACTCTTACTGTTACATGATACACTATCACACTGCCAAGGGTTCCTGTGCAGCCATTCTGTTGGAGAATCAGGCAATATGGGGCACACTGGTGGGAAGAGGAGCATGTGAGAAAAAAGATAGTGGGCAGAGGGGGATGTGAGGGAAAAGCTTGTGTGTCAAAGGGCATGTGAGAGAATAACTGGAATACGCTGGCTGAGTGGGCATGTAAGAGATGAGAATCATAAGGATTTTGTTTGCATATTCTTCAACTGTTTGCAGTTGATAAAACCACTGGTTTGTAACTTGGAGGAGAAAAAAAATACAGAAAACCCTATGATTTTCCAGAAACTACTGATAAATCAGGTCCAAACAAATCATCAAAAGTTGTTTTGTTATTTAGCTTTGTTCCTAAATCTAATGCTGTGAAAAATACTGTACTTGCCCCTGGAATACTATGGAATCCACACAATGTTCTACATCAGGAATAAATATTTCTGTTCCGCAGCTTTATTAATCACCCAGGAGGAGGAATTGCAAGTGTTATCAATTTTGTAATAGATGTGTGAGAGGTTGGGAATTGGGTATTGCGGGGCTGAGAAACCGTACACCAAACTTAGGGGTCCTCAACAGCCTGTTTCAAAATTAAGTACTGTATCCAGGGCTCTTTTAAGGGGTAGCACTAATTGTATGGTTGCTAAATTATACCATTAAATCAGGTACACATATGAATTACACAGGTTCTGTGGCTGATTAAAATAATGTAAAATGTAGTATCGTATTTATTGTTTTTGCTAAATAATGGTTTTCAGAATTGCTTATTTTGCTTACTAATTCTACAGTATTTCTTTGTATTTTAATGTCTCTGTAGAGCCATCTAGTGGATAAATATGAGTACTACAGCAGTGGCTGCTATTATTAAAAAACAGGCTCCTTGAGCTTATGCTTCAGAAAATGTATCAACCATGTGTCAGAAAAATATCTCTAAGATACTTTATCCATTAATATTTTTTTATTTACCAACATGCAAATAGCAGACCTGTTTAGTTCAGCAGCACTGCACCTAAAATTCTTTCTGCATCGACAATACAGAATACTGTGGGGTTGATGCATCTAGCAGGGAAAAGGGTGGAGAAGTGGACCAATGGGGAAGTTTCCCATAACCAATCAACTTGTACCTATTATTTTATAGAGTGTACTACCTCTAAGCTGATTAGTTGCCATAGGCCAGTTTTCTACTCTTTTAACTTTCTTATACAAAAAGTGCAGTCAGGACAGAGTTGCCTCCTAAATCATGCTGCCAGTTCTGATACCTGAAAGAAGGATAGTACTTTGTGGGTAGAGATGAAAGAAGGATAGTACTTTGTGGGTAGAGATGAAAGAAGGATAGTACTTTGTGGGTAGAGATGAAAGAAGGATAGTACTTTGTGGGTAGAGATGAAAGAAGGATAGTACTTTGTGGGTAGAGATGAAAGAAGGATAGTACTTTGTGGGTAGAGATGAAAGAAGGATAGTATTTTGTGGGTAGAGATGAAAGAAGGATAGTATTTTGTGGGTAGAGATGAAAGAAGGATAGTACTTTGTGGGTAGAGATGAAAGAAGGATAGTACTTTGTGGGTAGAGATGAATCCTCCTAAACTTGTAAATTAATATTAATTTAATGGTTTAACTGTCTTATATTTTATTTAACAGCTCACCAATCTATCCTTAATTGGGTTAAATAAAGAGCAGTATATAGCAGTCCTACCAAGTGTTATAAGCAGGTGGTTTATATTGAGGACTATAATATTGAAACTGCCTACAAGACACAATAAGAGGAACTGAGGGCAGTATATGCTGGAAGTGGTTTAAACCACAAGGTTGGGGTCTGGCTGGTCTTCTTCTCATTCACACTTAGTTTGCCAATAAGGGTTTTAAGGCAGTGGTAGCAAACATATTAGTTTGCTGTCATGCTAGACTTAGGCCATTTTGTCTGCTGGGTCTTACCTGCCCTCCCTCCCTCCCTCCCCTTTTTTAATGTGTTGGATTTGGTTGGTGGTTTTGTCAGCTCTTGTCATAGTGGAAAAGTATGATTGTGTAGCAGAATGGGTGCAAGTTAAGTTTATAGTTGTATATATGTGCTTGAGGTTCACTTACCTTTGGGACTACAGTTAGAGCTACACCACCTCACAGGATGGGTAGTCAAGTTTAGAAGGAGGAGTTAAATACCCATTTTCTGGTTGTTTTCAGCACCTGGGCAGTCTATTTTTGAAGTTCATGTTTGTTAGTTTGGTTGAACATGGTAGGGGTTTGCTGTGTTATAGCTGTCCTTTCTTTACCACCATACAGTTTTCTTTAATAGATGTTCCCCTTAATTAAACTAAGTTTAATTAAATAAATGTTGAGCTTTATTTTAATCTATCTCACTATGTCAGATTAATTATTTTAGCTTAACTTATTAATACTCTATTCTGTATGTACTGTGTGGCTGACATTAGGGAAAAACCTTCAACCAATTGGTATTTTAATAGAGTGATTACGGCATTGTAAAAGGCACCTGTCTAGTGATCACTAGGGGATAAATTGACTAAGAATCTTGTCTGTTCAAGTTTTAAACACGCTGGGCATCGCAGGGACATATTCACAAATTTACAAAGAATCGTCTTTGACTGAATCATGTTTGGAATCGTGTTTTCGAATTTGTGAGTTTCCTGCACAGTAGCCAAGATTGGCTAAGAGTCTGGACTCTTAGCCAATGATTGTCCTGTTACTATGACAAAGGCTGTTGATTGGCTAAGAGCAACCAAACTCTAAGCCAGTCATGGCTATGGACCAGGAACCCTAGTGGGTTATCTGTCGTTTGTGTTGCTTTATACTGTATATACAGTATGGCCATCCGTGGGCTCAGGGCAGAATTTTTTCTTATTTGCTGAAGCCCGGATTCTACATGGAGAAGAGGATCGACCAGCTCCAGTAAGTAAGTATGCAGTGTGAGTGCGAGTGAGTGAGTGAATGCTACTTTTTCTCTAATGGTATGCTACTTTTTCTCTAATGGTATGTTACTTTTTCTCTAATGGTATGCTACTTTTTCTCTAATGGTATGTTACTTTTTCTCTAATGGTATGCTACTTTTTCTCTAATGGTATGTTACTTTTTCTCTAATGGTATGCTACTTTTTCTCTAATGGTTTGTTACTTTTTCTCTAATGGTTTGTTACTTTTTCTCTAATTGTATGCTACTTTTTCTCTAATGGTATGTTACTTTTTCTCTAATGGTATGCTACTTTTTCTCTAATGGTTTGTTACTTTTTCTCTAATGGTTTGTTACTTTTTCTCTAATTGTATGCTACTTTTTCTCTAATGGTTTGTTACTTTTTCTCTAATGGTATGTTACTTTTTCTCTAATGGTATGTTACTTTTTCTCTAATGGTATGCTACTTTTTCGCTAATGGTATGCTACTTTTTCTCTAATGGTATGCTACTTTTTCTCTAATGGTATGCTACTTTTTCTCTAATGGTATGTTACTTTTTCTCTAATGGTATGTTACTTTTTCTCTAATGGTATGCTACTTTTTCTCTAATGGTATGCTACTTTTTCTCTAATGGTATGCTACTTTTTCTCTAATGGTATGCTACTTTTTCACTAATGGTATGCTACTTTTTCTCTAATGGTATGTTACTTTTTCTCTAATGGTATGCTACTTTTTCTCTAATGGTATGTTACTTTTTCTCTAATGGTATGCTACTTTTTCTCTAATGGTATGCTACTTTTTCTCTAATGGTATGCTACTTTTTCTCTAATGGTATGTTACTTTTTCTCTAATGGTATGCTACTTTTTCTCTAATGGTATGCTACTTTTTCTCTAATAGTATGCTACTTTTTCTCTAATGGTTTGTTACTTTTTCTCTAATTGTATGCTACTTTTTCTCTAATTGTATGTTACTTTTTCTCTAATGGTATGTTACTTTTACTCTAATGGTATGCTACTTTTTCTCTAATGGTATGCTACTTTTTCTCTAATGGTTTGTTACTTTTTCTCTAATTGTATGCTACTTTTTCTCTAATTGTATGTTACTTTTTCTCTAATTGTATGCTACTTTTTCTCTAATTGTATGTTACTTTTTCTCTAATGGTATGTTACTTTTTCTCTAATGGTATGCTACTTTTTCTCTAATGGTATGTTACTTTTTCTCTAATAGTATGTTACTTTTACTCTAATGGTATGTTACTTTTACTCTAATGGTATGCTACTTTTTCTCTAATGGTTTGTTACTTTTACTCTAATGGTATGTTACTTTTTCTCTAATGGTATGCTACTTTTTCTCTAATGGTATGCTACTTTTTCTCTAATGGTATGCTACTTTTTCTCTAATGGTATGCTACTTTTTCTCTAATGGTATGTTACTTTTTCTCTAATGGTATGCTACTTTTTCTCTAATGGTATGCTACTTTTTCTCTAATAGTATGCTACTTTTTCTCTAATGGTTTGTTACTTTTTCTCTAATTGTATGCTACTTTTTCTCTAATTGTATGTTACTTTTTCTCTAATGGTATGTTACTTTTACTCTAATGGTATGCTACTTTTTCTCTAATGGTATGCTACTTTTTCTCTAATGGTTTGTTACTTTTTCTCTAATTGTATGCTACTTTTTCTCTAATTGTATGTTACTTTTTCTCTAATTGTATGCTACTTTTTCTCTAATTGTATGTTACTTTTTCTCTAATGGTATGTTACTTTTTCTCTAATGGTATGCTACTTTTTCTCTAATGGTATGTTACTTTTTCTCTAATAGTATGTTACTTTTACTCTAATGGTATGTTACTTTTACTCTAATGGTATGCTACTTTTTCTCTAATGGTTTGTTACTTTTACTCTAATGGTATGTTACTTTTTCTCTAATGGTATGCTACTTTTTCTCTAATGGTATGCTACTTTTTCTCTAATGGTATGCTACTTTTTCTCTAATGGTTTGTTACTTTTTCTCTAATAGTATGCTACTTTTTCTCTAATGGTATGCTACTTTTTCTCTAATAGTATGCTACTTTCTGGCTAATGTTATACTAATTCTTCACTAATTTTGTGCAATTGAAAATGTTATTTTCTTGAATACTCCATATACAGTATATCGAAAAACATGTTTTGAGAGAACTAGCGCATTACGAATTGCCTATAACATGGCACACTACTGTATCCAAAATCGTTTGTTGCAGCTCCTTCTCTTTTCTACGGGAAATCCCTCCCTCCCTCCCTGGTCTTGTTGTTCTGTGTTAGCATGGTGGCGGCAGAACAGCTGCATGTTTTTGAATTGTTATTTAGATTACTGTGCTCTCCAATGATTATGATAGTCATCCAATATTCCAGTCGGGAATTTAACATAATCCCATCTGGGTGTACTATTTGATTTCAGAGAGTTGAACACCAATGCTTGGTTTGTCTGAATGATGGTATTCATGTTATTTTATTATATTGTTTGTCATCTGTTCTTGGTCCATCTCCATATTGTCACTAAGGGGTATATTTACTAAAGTGAGAGTTTTTAGAAATGGAGATGTTGTCCATAGCAACCAATCATCTACATAACATTTAGCTAGCACCTTCTAGAAGATAATAGCTAGAATATGATTGGTTGTTATGGGCAACATCTCCACTTGTAAAAACTCTCACTTTAGTAAATTTACCCCTAATCATTCATCTATACAATGATAGAAAATGTTATTCAATTTATTTCAAATAAATCCAACCTAATTGGAAATGCCAACTCCTGTGTTTGTATGGTTCTTTTGGTTGGTTAGTGTTATTTAATTAAAAGGTGGACACCTATGCAAAGGAAGTAACTGATAGAGAGTTTAATACAGTATGTAATTTGCCCCCCTTTCGGACTCCTGCTGGATTAGGGCAGTTGTCTAAGCATTAGTCACTTTACATTATATCGCTGTTTACTTCTGCTCCGGAAACATTTCTTAAAGCATTAGTGTTTTCCATAAACTTCTTCTCTTTCTGTGCGGGAAAAATTCGGCTTACTGATCAAAGGTAAGCCGGGTGCGGACAGCCGCTGGGGGGGGGTGTTAGGTTAGGGGCTCCCGGGGGGAACTTAGGGTTAGGCACCACCCTGGGAGGTTAGGGTTAGGCACCACCCTGGGAGGTTAGGGTTAGGCTAGGAGAAGGGGGGGTTAGGGTTAGGCACCCCCCACCCCCCCGGGAGATTTAGGGTTAGGCTGCGGGGAAGGGTGGGTTAGTTTCAGGAACTTAGAGGGAGGTTAGGGTTAGGCACTTGGGGGGAGGTTAGATTTAGGCACCCCTAAGGGAGGGATAGGGGGTAAAAAAAGGTTAGTGATACCTTTTGTAGTTTCGGGATTTTCACCCCTGCCAGGTTTCCACTGTCGGGCTTTGAACCGCTGGCCGAATCATAGCGTTTCCTTCTGTGCAGCCCCATTTCAGCTCATATGATACATTTTTATGGATGGCTTTCTTGTTTGTGGCTGTTATATTCTAAGGAGTAAATTTATGTCCATGGTGTCACTTGCTTCCTAAATTAGCATGTGAGCGCTCATAGGCAGGACCCTCCTCCCTCTTGTTTGTTCCTAGCACATACCATGTCACCAATGACCTGTTCCCTTGTCTGTGTTCCCCTTCAGTGATCCTTGAACTAGGTACATACTAGGACGACCACAGTTCTATCTGATGATTGGTAAGTGCATACACACTTACCAATCTTCAGCCCGATGTGTCGTACCTGACGTCACAACTGTGAAGGCATTTATATGTGCCCGTCCAGTTATGATGTCAGTCACTGGCAGCCTCTGCAAGTGCAATGTGTGCTTTTCATACTTTAAACATTATTTATAATATTTTAATGGACTTAAATGTATTTTATCATCTTTTAAGTTAAATTTCAACCCTGTTGTGTTGTATGATCATGGTATTTTGCTCGGATTAAAAAAAGTTGAGATGCGCGCCAACTCCAGTGTTTTGGTTTTTGATCTGTATTTTTTTTTTTTTAAATAATAAAAACTGCTAAAATCAAATAATTTGGACCTGATTTGTTCCTACAGTATTATTAACCTCAAATCATTAATTTTCAGTCATTTCCAGTCAATTCTGACCACCTTACAGCTCACAATATTGTTATCATCCAGTTTAGACCAAAAGGTTGCATCGAGCTAGCTACCTGTAGCTGACTAAGCTAAGTGACAGCAGTGGGTGGCACAAACACGTGGCAGTTCAACTTCAAACATGGCATATCTAGGAAACAGAGTGGCACTGCAGTATAAGCTAGGATGGTAGTGTAATGTAAACTAAAGTATACGATGCTATAGTTTGTTTTCATTAATCAAGAACTAGATCAGAAGCCAAAGAGCAGTACAGGGAAATGGAGGTAGAGTATGTAGTGGAAGAAAGATTGATTGGGCAATTGATTGATTGATTAATCATTATTTTATTACTGCTATAAAAAAAAGAAACAATCCTGTGAAGTGGAAAATGTTATTAAAAAACAAGCACCCAAAATGGATGAAAGTGGTGCATTAATTAATTGATTGATTCATTGATTAATTAATTAGGATTGATTAATTAAGAAAATTAAACTTAAAGTCCTAAAAGATTACTTTGTCAATAGCCAAGGATTCCTCACAAGGGTTGAAAGAGAAACCAAGAAACATAATAGTTGCACTGCAGAGCAGCTAACTCCAAATCAGCCTACTAACATATATGAGGAGGCTGACCTACTGCCATATTACCCCCTCCTACCTAATAGGGTAACACATTTATGAGGTGCACCAGAGAGTCTGAGTATAAGGCACACACAAAATAATTTTTATTTTGATTTTGATAAAAGACCAATATAAACACCTAGCCACCGACTGCAACACATTGTGCAGATATTAAGGTAGTTGCCGTTGACCTACTGACCATTAGTGTTCCTAAACCCTTCAGTATCATGGCCTAAATTTATTTGATTTTGATAAATGACAAATAAAAAAACTGGCCACCAACTGCAACACACTTTTTTAAAATTCGCAGCTCAGATTACACTGCGTGGAGACACAGCACTTGCAGTATATGTACATGAACAAAAAATGTACTGGGGGACAGTGCACAGATGTAGTATAAAAAATAGAAAAAAAATGTTTCTACTTTTTTAAATTCGCAGTTCAGCTAACACTGAGTACAAACATAGTGCTTATATATACATGAAATGGGGGACAGAGCACAGACGTAGTACAAACAACAGAAGAATTTTTCTTTTTCTATTTTTTTTTTTAAATATGCAGGTCAGCTGACACTGCGTGCAGTCACAATGCTTATATGTAAGTGAACAAAACAAAAAATGCACTGGGGGACAGCGCTCAGACATAGTACAAACAATAGAAGAAAATATTTTTCTTCTTTTTATAAATATGCAGCTCAGCTGACACTGCGTGGAGAGACACAGCACATTTATATGTAGGTGAACAAATGCATTGGGGGACAGCGCACACAGGTTCTATAAACAAAAAAAAAATTCTTTTACTTTTTCCGCAAATAATAGCTGTGGAGTCACACTGCTTATATGATCGCAGTGTGGTATGGCCTGGGGAGTCACAGTGCAGCACCACTGTGTGACAGTTAGATTAGTAAGAGAGTGGATGGACACAGCAGCAACCACTGGACACGGAGTGGATGGACACAGCAGAGCAGCAGCCACTGGAGGTGGAGAGGATGGATACAGCACAGCAGTCACTGGACACAGGGGGGGCGGGATGTACTGTACTAACCTTGCGGAGTGCATACCGCCAGTCACCGCATCCCTACTGATCACACATGTACTAACATGTGCAATCAGTTCCGCAAAGGCCAGCTCTTCCGATAAGATCTGTCCTTTGCGATTAGCGCTACTCCCTGGACTTCTGGGTTTATGACCCGGGAGTCCATCTGCGCATGCGCAGAGTGACGCAGCGGCAACGGGGCATGCTGGGAGGGATCCGATCAGATCCCTCATGCCAGCACGATGCGGTAGAAGCCCATAGGCTTCTATAGGGTAACACCAGCCCCGGCGGCCACCCAATGGTACATATAGAAATGCGGTAAAACTCCAGAAATTAGGTTTTTGTCGCATTTTCCATTTAGTACGTCCCACCCAGGGACTGGATGGATACAGCACTGCAGCAGCCACTGGAGGTGGAAAGGATGGAACCAGCACAGCAGGCACTGGACACGTTACCACACACAGCACAGCTCAGCACACAAACTGGAGTCAGTGTGAAATGGCGCCCGAATAACCACAGAAGGGAACTATATAGTATTCAAAATCAGCGAGAATCTGACACCGGGATGATGACGTTTTGCCTTGATTTGGAATCCACCGACCAAGGCGGGAAACCCCAAGCCGCCGTGCGGATTCACTTGGATCTATGATGTTCAGGTGGGCTTGGTTTTCAGGGCAGGATGTACTAAGCATCACATCAACAATGCTATACATGCTGCCAATTTTTGGGTACATACTGCCGATAATATATCCGGTATGTACCTAGAAAGTTGCAAGTGACAACTTTCCCGGTAAAAGCTGCCCTTTGCGATAGTGAGACCTCCGGGTGTTTGACCCAGAAGTCCGTCTGGTTGCCTGTTGCGCATGTGCAGAAGGACGCGCACACCACGGGGGGAGCTGGGAGGGATCAGATTGTGTCTTTCTCAGGGGATGCCCCAAAAAGAATCCCGTAGGCTTCTAATGGAATTACCCACCGGGCCATGCTTAGTACGTATGAAAAATGCAGCAAACCCCCCCCCGAAAGGTTTTACCACGTCTTTGAGCTTAGTACATCCCACCTATATACTGAAACATTTCTGCTATCAACAATTTTCATTACTCAATTTAAGAAATAATAATCCCTAATAACACCCTGAACAACTGTCGCAAAGCCACTTTCACATTTTCATTTCTGAAGCTGTATACTATTGGGTTCATCAGGGGGATAATGTACACATAGAGTGTGGTTAGTATTTTGCTCAGTCTTAATGAAACCACAGCTGATGGTGTCATGTACAACATGAAAACCATAATATAGAAAACACTGACGGTAGAGAGGTGGGAAGCACAAGTGGAGAAGGTCTTGTATTTCCCCTGTGAAGTGCGGATCTTCATTATATTAGACACAATGTTCCTGTACGATATCAGAGTGAAGAAGAAAGATGCCATTACAAGCATCACTCCCTCAATGAATATTGCAGCATGTATGCATGTGGTGTTACCACATGCCAGGTTAATCAGGGCAATGATATCACAAAAGAAGTGATTAATTACATTGGATCTGCAATAATCAAGGGTGGTTGTGATGGCAGCAATAGGGATCGAGGCGATAATCCCACCCAGCCAGCAACATGTGGCTAAATGTATTCACATCTGTCGGCTCATGATAACAGTGTAATGTTAGGGTTTGCAAATGGCTACATAACGGTCATAGGACATCACTGTGAGCAGGAAATATTCAGTGCTTCCAAACGCGATGAAGAAGTAAAGTTGAATGATACATTGCAGAAAGGAAATTCTCCCGTCATTGGTGGTGAAGAGGCTGATCAGCTTGGGGCAAGTGACGGATGTGTAGACAATATCCAGGGATGAGAGGTTACACAAGAAGAAGTACATAGGGGTGGTGAGGGGCTCCAACATATCAGTGTAATAAGGAGGAAGTTGCCAGATAATGTCAAAATATAGACACAGAGGAAACACAAAGTAGGGGATTCTGTAATCCGGGAAAGTCTGAGAACCCAACAATGAGGAAATCTGCCATCCTGCTGTCATTTCTATGGTCCATTATCATTGTAAGGACCAGTGTTGAAAATATTTACATTTATTGGCTAATCTCCTGTGTATAGCCATGGGATGATGGATGAGCTTTGTGTGTCCTGCTTTTGTAGTACAGTAAGACAACCTACAGTACCAATACAAAGTAAGAGGCAAACATAATGATTAACTACAGAGTCTATACAGTATGTGTGTGTCTATGTCTATAGTCCAGTGGTTCCCAAACTCGATCCCCAAGGCACTATCAGTCCAGGTTTTCAGGATATCCATACTCAAGCACAGGTGACTTAATTAGTACCTTAGTCAGTTTGTATCATCTGTGCACAATCATGGATAACCTTACAACCTGGACTGTTAGGATGCCTTGAGGACCGGATTTCGGAACCCCTGCTGTAGTCCATTAAGCCAGTAGTACCTAGACTCGATCCTCAAGGCACCCCAACAGTTCAGGTTTTAAGGATATCCATCCTAAAACACAGGTGACTTAATTAGTACCTCAGTCAGTTTGATTATACCATCTGTGCACAATCATGGACACCTTGTAACACCTGGACTGTTAGGGTGCCTTGAGAACCCAGTTCGGGAAACCCTGTTTCTGATTATTGCGAGCTGATCACATGAATTAAAAACAAAGTAAAAAAATATTAAACACTACATGATCCAGAACTACAGTACAGATGTTTTGAATTTTAAAGAAACATTCTCTTGAATATTATATTTATCAAACTTTTCCGGAGAATTTTGCTCCTGCTGAGTTTGGCTCATTGTTCAAAAAAAAAAAAAAGGGTTTGTACACATGAAACTTTACATCAGGCATTCACTACACCAGAGGTTCCCAAATGTGGTCCCCAAGGCTCCCCAACAGTTCAGGTTTTAGAGATATCTATGGTTGAGCACAGGTGGTTAAATCACATTGACTGAGGTACTAATTAAGTCACCTGTGCCCAACCATGGATAGCTCTAAAACCTGAACTGGTTGGGAACCTCTGCACTACACATTTGGAAAGCCTGAGTAATGTTGTTTCATGCTGATGGTCCAAAAATAAGTCAATACATTTGCAACCAAACAGGGCATATATACTGTATACCATTGTAGTTTGCATGAGTGTTATAATTCACAATAAAGAAGAAGTACATAGGGGTGGTAAGTGAGGGGCTCCAACATATCAGTATAATAAGGAGGAAGTTGCCAGATAATGTCAAAATATAGACACAGAGAAAACACAAAAGTAGTGGGATTCTGTAATCCAGGAAAGTCTGAGAACCCAACAATGAGGAAATCCCCCATCCTGCTGTTATTTCTATGGTCCATTATCATTGTAAGGACCAGTGTTATCGTTAGTCCTGCAGAAATAAACATTATTAAATATTGTGTGTTACACATATCATTTTAATAGAATATGAAAACATTTACATTTCTTTTCTACTTCCTTGTGTCGGGGGATGGATTCAGTATCCCGGCACAGGGGATGATGTCACTTAGAATACCGCCGCCGGAATCCTGATTTCTTTCAGAATGCCGGCATCCCGGCTGTTGGCCTCCCAAAGGTTGTTTGGGGGGAGGGTTATAGTTAGGCACTAGGGGGAGGGTTATAGTTAGGCACTAGGGCAAGGGTTAGGCACTAGGCTTTGTGGGTTAGGTTTAGGGGGAGTTTAGGTGTAGGAACTAGGTTCTAGGTTATGTTCAGGCACCGGGGAGGGAGGGTGTCGGTATCCTCCTAACCCTGTTGGGATGGAGGTGGCGGGATTTTGACCGCCGGGATCCCAAACGCCGGCATCCCATTCCAATGCCTGTGTAAGTATAACAATGGAATGATGGATTAATTGTGAGTATAGTTTATTTGCATCACTTGCATAACTCACCAATACAAAGTAAGTAAGCAAACAAAACTATAGATGCTATATGTATGTGTCTGTAGCAGTAGACTATTAAACTGATTTCTGAGCCTTTTGATCTCCATTTGTTTGATGTATAAAGATTTTCTTTTCAGATTTCCCCAGATCTTTAAACCTGCCAATTGTCCATTACTACTGATAGCTCCTGCAGCAATTCATGAGCTATATTGCTCTTTTTTTTTGTAATTTGCACCTAACTTTGAAATTGGCCCATAGTGTACAATAATGAGTTGAAAACATACTTTAAATACTCTACGAAAAGCAAGGACAGCGTATAAGGCTTTATGTTTACAGGACCTAAAAATACAGAAAATGGAAGATCAACTGCATAGGCAAATGCAGGGGGGGGGGGTGTTTCTGTTATCAAGAACCCCACACCCAAGCCAGCAAATCATGACCACAATAGCAGTGTAATATAATATGATTTTACTATAGCTAAAGCCATAACATGCAGTATAAGGGACGGAATGGAACTATTGCACATTCCCAGTGGCAGCAGATTATCCTAGCAAGTCTGCTGTTTGTGGATCTGAGTGCTCATTCAGTGTTGCAGAGAGTTCCGGCCATTAAAAGACACATATTTTAAAATGTAGTGGGAGACTGTGGACCTCATTCAGAGGCGGTCGTTGCGGCCGCTCGGTCGTACGCCACCGATGTTCGCTAAACTGCGCATGCGTAAAATTCGCAATGCGCGTGCGCAAACTAGCTATTACAATCACAAATTTCTCTCTCCTTCAACTTGGCCAGGTCGTTAGTTTGAGTGACAGGACGAGGCGTTTGTGGGTGGTAACAGGGGAAGGTGCTTGTGAACAGGGGAGTGGAGATCCGAACGCAGGCGTGCCTGACTATGCAAACAGCGTTTTATGGGAGTGCATAATTAACTAAGTAGTGTCATGGCACATGTGACATGGGAGGTTTTAACACTGACTTGATCGTAGTGCTAAAGAGAGGGTATGGTCTACCTTAAGCTCTACGATCAGCTCCGATGGTTCCCGATGGTCTTGATTAATCCTTATATGCCTGGAGATGACATGTATTGTGAACGAGATGGGGGCGTTTTTTTAGTCTTACGGCCGCATCCTTCCCTTGCTTGTCCAGCTAACGATCCCAACTTAACGACGCAACTTGCGAGCGCTTCATTTGCATATCCGGCCCCTTTTACCTTACAACCGAGCAGCCGCAACGACCAACTCTGAATGAGGTCCTGTGTGCTTAGAAAGCTCAGTTGTGTCTCCTACTGGTTGTATTATGTATGTATATTTATTATTTATTATGGGATATTTAATCTTTTTTTGACCACTTATATCTTTTATATGAGATGTACAGTATATGTTTTATACAGAAAGTAAATTTCTAAGATCCTCTCCCCTAAAACTTATTCTATTGGCCAGTGTTAATTGCTAATATTGTATTACCTACAATATGCTGTGTATAAGGAGGTCAATGTGTATATACACCATATTTCCAGGGCTGGTGCAAGGATCTCCTGCTGCTTCCCAAGACTCCTCGACATTTTGCAATGCTCTGCAGAGCAGGGGAGTTGGATTGTAGAATAGTGCATATATTCAACCTACATAGATGGATGTGGAGCACTGGTTTAAATAACCACACAATTATAAAAACAATATATTTATTAAAATAAAGTAACAAACATAAAAAAAAAAAAATATATAAAAGATGAAACAATCCAGTGCTGTGATCTGATCAAGCTCTATATTCAGTCCCCAGAATCCTTTCTTAAACAGATGGCTCAAAAAAAATACCCAATTACTGACATGTGGGTATGGTAAGTGATTTTGTACCTGTTCTTCAATAAGCGCTTAAATAAGAATGTTGACCCCAGATGACAGTTGAAAACCTTCTGTATGCATTGCAATGTATTGGACTTGATCCACTTGTTATGTTTAAAATACAGTGTGAAATAAATGCTTTATATTGTGTACTCACTAATAGAAGTCTTATGCAGACATGCTCTCGACCGCTCGTCGGCGGGAGTGCAGACAGGCTTTTAAGTCCTCTTAGCAATCCGGGGTGGTCTGGTGCAGTCACTCATAGCACGGTGAGTAAGAGAGTAGCAGCGGGACCACTGATGTCTTCAGTGGAGTCACACTGAGCGAATTCATTGTATAACTGTCTCCGTCCAAGCAGTACCGAGGTGTGGAAGCAGGTAAGTCTATGAGCAAGGTATTCTGGAGGGTTGGGGCTGATCAGGATCTCCGTCCTTGACGCGTTTCTCCGGGAATGGCAACCCCGGTTTCCTCAGAAGGCATGGGTCTCACTTGGCTGGTAGCGGCTACTTAAAGGGCTTTAATTGCCTATTAATTAGTGTGAATTTCCAACAGTAGGTTAAACAGGTTTCAGTGAGATTCAATAGCACTACTCTACATATATAATTAGTATCTAACAAAAGATACTATATGTGCACAACTTACATTGAAAATAAAATTAAAAATAAGATTAAAAGTAAAGAGTCTTTGTGTTAATCAGTTCACTAAAATAGCATAAAATATTAGAAATAATTGTACTTCTCTATGTTGTTTTACGTATAAGTGGTATCAATGTTATTTAAAGCAATATGCATAATTCATTATTTACTCAATTTATTTGTAAATAGATAAACAGAGAAGGGAATGTTGTATAGAACGCATGTTTATATAAGAAGATTAAAATATGTTGAAGCAACAAAAAGTACAAAAGGAAAAGGAGAGAAAGATATATCATAATAACAATAAGTGGCATGTTTCTAACATTTTTCTAGTGATTCTCCATAGAAGCTCATTCAATATAATGTGTATATTTTCTTTTGTTTCTGAGTTTATTTAATGAGATTTATTTCTCCCTTATGTATATCCTCCAATACCTAAAAAATACATGTTTGTTTCATTTTAAAAGAGTAAGATGTATTTTGCATCAAATATATTAGATTTATATAAAAATGCCATCTAGAATAAACGTATTATATAGACATGAACGTATGTGCATTGAATGTAGAAGAAAACGTCATGTCATATATTAATGCATATCTGAAATTGTACAAAGAGACCATTTGAAAATATGTAATAATCATTTACAGTGGCATAACTTTAGAATTGAACAGCCAGTATGTAATCCTATACAAAATACCACAAAATGAAACTTGTGGCATATTATTCTACTTCTATTCATGTGGAGCAAGCCACCAAAAGCCATCCTAAGTGGTATAAGTGCATATATCGAAAGTGTAGTGGGAACGCTACTCCTGTATGAGGGAAGCCTATTGGATTCATTCGCTCCATACATTGCTTCCAGAAGGACTTTACAAAACTATTGAACTAGATTTCCATTAGAATTTAGGCTCTTCTATTTGATCATACACATGGGTTTACATATCATATTATTGTGGTACTTCCATCTATATGTAGGACCTTAGGAGGTTAGTGTATTTCTTGACAGGAGTAGCGTTCCCACTACACTTTCGAAATATGCACTTATACCACTTAGGATGGCTTTTCATTTTGTGGCACTGACCGTTCCGACAGCTGCAGCTATCGATTTTGACAGCTGCAGCTGTTGGTGCCTGATGCACCAACAGCTGTCCCTGGGACAGCTGTTGCACTGTTGCAGCTGATGCACCAATAGCACTGTCCCTGGGTTTCGGTTCCGTCAGGCAGGGATTGTGCATTAAAAAAAACAATAAAGTTTCTCCCCCACAATGCCACACCGATGATAATCAGCCACAGTGAACAATTTCAGCCTTCCTGTTTCCTGCTATCACCTTGCAGTCACCTAAGGAGTCTATTTGTTCCTATAACTTTTTTATTGTTTGCTAAAGTAGAGATTTCTTTGAATGCACTAGTGCTCATGTTTCTTCTCAGGAGTCTGAAATCTGCAGCTCAACTCCTGATCCTCATCCATGGTTCCAACTAGTTCTGCCAAATTAAAACCAGTCAACTGGAAATAGGCAGCATTGACAGAACTGTATTTCAAGGTCTCAGAATGCATGCACTCCTATTATAATAGAGTACACACAAATCTAGACTCTTGTATTTGGAGAGAGATACATAATACCTGGTTTCCTGGAAGGCTTTAGCAGAAAAAAACAAACACATGGGAACCTGCCTGTGTCATTGATCCCTGGGTCATTGAGCTGCTCTGTGCTCGTACACTGCTTACTGTCAATAAGCCCCGCATCTGTCTCAATATTAGCATTATTTTGTCTGTTCTACTATATTTTCTTTCATCTGCTTAGCTTTTTTACTGATCAGTATTTCCACTCTTTTAATTCCTGATTTAAGCTACTGTATACAATTTCAGCCAAATCAGGATGCACTCATGATTGTAGTCTTAGATATTCACTTCAGAGTAGACTGCTAGGCCGTTTAGGCTGTTAGGGCGTTAGGGCGTTTAGTATCTGAAATGTTTACTTCTAAAGTGTATTGCGCATTTAAAATTAATATCAGCTTTATACTGGCGTTAAACCGAAGGAAACAAACTGCAAGCCAACACTTACACAGATGGACTACACTCAAGCAACGCAGTGAGTCAACAAAAATAACTCCAGCAGTCTGCATAACCTGCACACTCTACACTGATCTCACTGGTTTGGACACTGCATAACCTGCACACTCTACACTGATCTCCCTGGTTTGGACACTGCATAAACTGCACACTCTACACTGATCTCCCTGGTTTGGACACTGCATAACCTGCACACTCTACACTGATCTCCCTGGTTTGGACATTGCATAACCTGCACACTCTACACTGATCTCCCTGGTTTGGACACTGCATAACCTGCACACTCTACACTGATCACCTTGATTTGGACACTGCAAAACTTTTCTCCTCAGCAGCAGCTACTTGCTGTTGAAATTTCAGTTTCTGAGAAACATCTGAATGCACATCCCAAACAATGTCATTTTTCTTTTTATATACTTGATTACCCTATCTAAATGTACTTCTTACCAGTGTATTATTTACTACTCTTCATTTGACTTTTATTCCTCCAACACTATTTACCTACTCATTTCCATTATTCCACCAATGTATTATACTGTCTAATTGTCTGCCTCCCCTCTAAATACCTGCATCCTCTGCTGTGCTTTTCTGCCCTCCTCCTATTTGCTCACTTGCCATCCTTTGCTCTAACCTTCCTACCTCCACCCTGAGTCAGCCACCATGTCTTCTCGCCCCTGCCCCATACCAACCATCTCCACTGGCTCACATCTTCTCCTTAGATTTAGCCCTCCTCCCCTAACCTACAACCCAGCCAATCTCATCCACATATGCCCCGTCCCCTCCTTCCTATTCTCCTGTGCCCTCTGAAATACCAGATCCATCTGCAATAAACTGCCCGCTATCCACGACCTCTTTATTTCCCACTCTGTAAATCTTCTCACCATCATCGAAACCTGGCTCTCCTCCTCTGACACTGCTTCCCCTGCTGCCCTCTCCTATGGGGCTTCCCCTGCTGCCCTCTCCTATGGGGACCTTTCCTTCAGCCACTCTGTCAGGCCTGACAACCGCTAAGGAGGCAGAGTGGGCATCCTCTTATCCCCCAACTGCATCTTTTGCATTATCCCACCTGAGCCCTCCCTTTCTTTCTCCACCTTTGAGGTTCACTCTATCCGTCTCTTCTACTCTCCATCCCCCAGGCTACCCCACTCAATTCCTCGACAACTTTGCTGCCTGGCTTCCCCACTTCCTCAACCTCCCCTCTATAATCCTTGGTGACTTTAACATCCCGAATTCTGCATCCACCAATCTTCTGGCCCTCTCCTCCTTTGGTCTTTCTCAATGGACCTCCGCCACTACCCACTGTCTCAGCCACTCCCTTGACCCATCTATGTGCTCTCTCTGACTTCTCCAACTCTCCCTTTCCACTCTCTTACTACCATCTACTCTCCTTCACTCTCTCAACTCCTCCCCTCCTCCCCTCACCCAAAGCCACCATCACCAGATGCAATCTTGAGACTCTCAACCCTGCTGTCCTGTCTTCCTCACTTGACACTCTCCTCTCTCCCCTATCAACCATGGCCTGCCCCAACCAGGTGGCCTCCTTCTACAACATCATCCTCACTTCTGCAATTGATTCCATTGCCCCCATCTCCTCTGTACCCCTCCGTCAGTCCAAACCCCAACCCCGGCACTCCAAACTGACCTAGTTTTTCAAAAAATCCTCATGCATCGCCGAGCGCCTCTGGAGGAAATCTCTCTCTCTGGCAGACTTCCTTCACTTCAAGTTAGTCCTCTCTTCCTACAGCTCAACCCTCTCCCTCGCCAAGCAATCCTAATTCTAGTTGCTCATCTCCTCTCAGTCCTCCAATCCCTGCTGCCTCTTTGGTACTTTCAACACTCTGTTTCACCCACCCCTCCCATCATCCTTCACTGCATTTTACTTTGCCTCAATTTTAGAAGAGAAAAAGGAGGCAATCAGTCACATTATATCCTCCAATCTCCCTGCTGCAACCCCACCTCCCCCACCATCCGCATCTCTCGACCACCCCACCTTGTGCTCCTTCAGGTGCTGCCATGGGTGACGAGGTCCACTCCATCATCTTGCCCTCTCCACCCTCTATCTGCTCCCTTGACCCCCTCCCTTGTCACCTTCTACGCTCCCTCTCCACCACCGCCTGCTCCCACCTTGCTCACCTTTTCAACTTATCTCTCTCATCATTCAAACATGCTCTTGTCACACCTATTCTTAAAAAACCTCCAAACTACTTGACCAACAAACAGAAAAAATTACTCCGGCGCTTAATACTAAAAATAAATATATATATATATATATATATATACTTGAATCTAAATGAAAGCCTCAGCTGCAGAAGATTGGGTGAGTCTGTGAATAAACTTACCCTAATTGAAAACACAAGAGCAAAATCTACATATATAGAAAAATCTATATATATATAGTTACCCTCTGCGCTAATTAAAAATGAACTACAAATATGTGAAGTGGCAGATGAACCACAACAACTATTGATGGTATATAAATTGTTCAGGACTCGATCAAAAAATTAATAAAACATTTATTCATACACATATAACCATTAGAAATATATCACATAATACATATGATGACATCCATTTTGAAATAGCCTACAAATTGATAGCAATTGCTTAATTTTTACAATACACAGCACCTCAAGCGATGATTGTACTAATATTACTCAGAATAAGTCCTCACTGAGATATATATATTTTTTATATGCTGGAATACGGACTGTGCCAGGACATTTTATTAATTGTACAACAAATTGAGTAATATTATTACAATCATCGCTTGAGGTGCTGTGTATTGTAAAAATTAAGCAATTGCTATCAATTTGTAGGCTATTTCAAAATGGATTTCATCATATGTATTATGTGATATATTTCTAATGGTTATATGTGTATGATTAAATGTTTTATTAATTTTTTGATCGAGTCCTGAACAATTTATATACCATCAATAGTTGTTGTGGTTCATCTGTCACTTCACATATTTGTAGTTCATTTTTAATTAGCGCAGAGGGTATATATATATAGATTTTTCTATATATGTAGATTTTGCTCTTGTGTTTCCAAACTACTTGAGTGGCTTGTTTACAGCTGCCTCGCCAGCTATCTCTCCAATCTGGCTTTCACCCACATCACTCCACTTAAACTGCCCTGGCCAAAGTCACCAATGACCTGCTTGCAGCCAAATCCAGGGGCCATTTCACTCTGCTTATCCTCCTGGACCTCTCTGCAGCATTCAACACCATGGATCATACTCTCCTCCTCCTCACCCTTCAGACCTTAGGCATCTCTAGCACCGTCCACACCTGGTTCACCTCTTACCTCACCAACTGCTCCTTTTCTGTGTCTGCCTCTGGCTCTACCTCCCCCCTTCCACCCTTCATGTTGGTGTCCTGCAGGATTCTGTCCTGGGCCCCCTGCTCTTTTCCCTGTACACCTCCACACTAGAAGAACTCATCAGCTCATTCGGCCTCTAATACCACATCTATGCCAATGACATGCAACTATACCTCTCCTCTCTTGAACTCTCCCCTTCTGTCCTCTCTCAGGTATCCATCTGCCTCTCCACCATCTCTTCCTGGATATCTGAGCACTCTCTGAAGCTCAACATGGACAAAACCAAACTCCTCATTTCTCCCCGTAATAAAGTCTCCACTCCAACCAATCTTGCTATCACTGTTGACAACACCATCATCTCCCCTGTCACCCAACTTCCCTGCTTGGGTATCACCCTTGACTCCACCCTCTCCTTCACCCCCCACATTCAATCTCTGGCTCAATCCTGTTGGTTCCAGCTATGCAACATCGCTTACATTAGGCCTTTCCTCTCCCAGAATGCTACCAAACTGATTATTCATTCACTAATCATTTCTCAGCTCGACTACTGCAACCTTCTCCTCTTTGGCCTCCCACATTACCATCTTGCTCCCCTCCAATCTGTTCTCAATGCTGCAGTTAAACTTATCTTCCTCTCCAGCCATTCCACTTCTGCTGCTCCCCACTGCCAAAACCTGAACTGGCACTCACTCCCCTACAGAATCCTCTTCAAACTCCTCATCTTCACATACCAGACCCTTTATAACTCCACTGCTCCCTACATCTCAAACTTCATCTCCTTACATACTCCCTCCCGCCCACTCCGGTCTGCCAATGACTGTTGTCTCTCCTCCACCCTGGTTACTTCATCTCATGCTCGTATCCAAGATTTTGCCCATGTAGCCCCCCTTCACTGGAATGAGCTCCCTCACTTGATCAGTCTCTCCCCGACCTTGCAGAGCTTCAAACATGCACTGAAAACCCACCTGTTCATCAAAGCATACCCTTCCACCACATAACCGTGGTCGCTCTCCCTCCTGCCTCAACCATCTCCACCTTGCCTACTTCCTGCACTCAGGTCCCCATCTACACACTCATGCCTCATGTCATCTGTCTGTCTCTCAGATTGTAAGCTCATCCCTATCAATGCCCTCTTCTCTAGCACTCAATGACAGCCTTCACCTTCCCAGCTGTATTATGTATGGAGAATTGTGTTGCTAATTGTTACTTGTGTTCTGTTTATATTTTGGTTACTGTATTGTAAAGTAAGTTTCAGTGCACCCTGTACTGTATGTACGGCGCTGCGGACCACTTGTGGCGCCCTATAAATAAATAAAATGTAATAATAATAATAAAGTGCCAAAACAATTAATATCATGTTTGTTTTTAATATTTCACCATTTTCTTTCCCTATTCACTAAAACTGTGGTGTCTATCAACATTTATAGATATATATTTTAATGATGAGGGCACAATATAGTACAATCTTCAATATTTTAGATCAGGCATTTTTATCAGCTACTTGATTAGCTGTTCCAATGTTCTCTGTCTCAAGACACTTCGCAATGCGCTCTTTACGTCTTTATTCCTAAAGCTGTACACAAGTGGGTTCAACATGGGAATGGCATTACAATACAGAACACTCATCACTTTGCGCTGGTCTTGGGTAACAGCTGATTTTGGAATCATGTACAAGACAAAAATCACAGAATAGAACAGACTGACTGTGGTCAAGTGTGAGGTGCAGGTGGAGAAGGTTTTATATTTCCCTATTGAAGATGTTATTCTGGAAACAGATTTAATGATAAACACGTAAGAGATCACAGTGGGCAGGAAACAGGTTGTCAGAAACAAGACACCTTCAACAAATATAGTGACCTGGGTTATGGCTGTGCTAGTGCAAGACAGGTCAAGCAATATGGCAACATCGCAAAAGAAATGATTAATTACATTGGAGGAGCAGTAGACATTCTGAGATATAGCTACAGCGATAGGTATACAAGAAACAAACCCGCTCAGCCAGACAGTCATGGATATTACTCTACAGAATCTCCTGTTGAGGACCATATAATAATGTAGAGGTCTACAGACAGCAACATAACGATCATAAGACATAGCTGTGAGTAGGAAATACTCAGTAGCTGTAAAAGCAAGAAAAAATGTATATTGGGTTGTGCAAGCTGAGAGGGAGATTGTGCTATTGGCATTAATGAATGTATTTATTAGCCTTGGAGCAGTGACAGATGTGTATAGGATGTCCAAGCAGGCCAGGTTAGACAGGAAGAAATACATGGGGCTTTCCTGTAAGGGACTCAGGTATATGACCGTGATGAGGAGCAAGTTTGCCATCAATGTGGTAACATAAGAGAAAATAAAAAACAAAACAAATGGAGTTTGTAGGTCAGTGAAATTGGAAAACCCCACCAAAATAAACTCCATATACATTGTATGATTTTGTTTTCTCATTGGTGTTGACTAGTAATGTTAGTTTATACCATAGCAATACGTTTAGGAGTGATCATTTAGTAACACGGACGTTCTTTCATGTGTTGCGTTCCGATGATGCAATCATTAATGACTTCCTCTATCCAAGGTGCTGAAAATATGCAGACTGTGTTCTATTTGTCACCTTCAACATTCTATGTGAAACAGGACCAGGTAACTGCTGACACAGGAAATAAACAATAAATAAAATGGAATTTGCCAGTATACTTTATGTACAGTGCAAACTGAAACAATATGACCATTCAAAATTATATATAATTATGTAGGCCACCGGTAGTAAACACATACAGTATATCTCATTTGAACCCATCTCTCTTTTTAGTAATTCACATGTCCACCAAAACAATGTGCATCCAGATCCTTTTTACAGTACACTTATGAATGGACAGGAGTAATGCGGATGGAAGGGGAGGCAAACATATTCTGATTACGGTATGTATGTTTTCATAATTTTGATTCAGTTAGACTAATATATAAATATATAGATGCAAAGTTGGTAACAATCAGTGCCACTAATTGGATGTTTGCAGATTTGTAAAGAGGAAAATGACAAATGTTAGTATTTAATGTAGGGTAATGCGATATTCCCATTTACTACTAACACTGTCAAGACACTTCTTTACAACACATATGCTTTTGTTGTAAAGCTGGACATATTGTGAAATGCGTCATATTGAGCATATGTAGGAAAATATGCTCTTTTACAGTCATAAGGGTATATATTGGATGGAATAGTACCCTCTTTCACCATAGGGTTTCCAAAAACATAAGGAAGACTTTTTAGCATTTATGAAGTTATCTGGGGTCAAGGTCACTGCGTAAAAAAGGATACTTAATTTTTATAATAAATATTGCACATACTACAAAACAAAAAAAAACAAATAAAAGAAAGTAATAACATTAATATTATATACTCACTGTACATTATAATGGCCCACCCAGGTCTATATTTTCGTTACTGTCTTATGGTGTTAAAGCAGGGAAAGCCCAACAAAACCCACATAGTGGGCCACAATTTAGCCTCACTTATATCCCACTTTGTGGTCTAATTAATCTTACGCAATGGAAATACTATACTTTTATCACCTGAAATTAACCCTATTTCTATACATCTCCTTAGTGTACTAACTACTATAGCCTCTGCTTGGCAATGTAAGGTGTGTTACTACTCAGATTTCTGCCAAGCAGTATACATAAATCCATTTACATCTCAATTCTCCCTGATTCCAAAAATAAATGTAGATAAATGTAGGGTTAGGTACTGAGACCACGGTAATAATTAAAAGGAATACTCTTTGGGAGAACTGAGATGTAAATGGATTTATGTATACTACTTGGCAGAAAGCAGAGTAGTAACACTCCTTACAGTGCCAAGCAGTGGCGATTCCGGCGCCGGTGTTCTCTCGGTGATTGGGATTTTGGCAGCTGGCACCCGATCATCGGGATATTAACTACATGCCTTATTTTCATCTGGTATAATTGCTATTTTACCTAAATCACTCTTTAACACATTACAATGCTACTTTGTGGTAATAGTCCTTCATAACTTAGTGTTATCAGCAAGTATAAGCACCAGGCTCTTGTGTAAAACATTATCAAACGCAAAGTCTAAAGATATTTGTACAGCTCTTCATGAAATTATGCTATATGTGGAGGTCTTGTACAAAGGGCCCGATTCAGAGCCGCTCGTAAGCGCAGAGCGCTCGCAAGCGGCTCGATGTTCTAGCCCTGCGCACGCGCCACATCCATTGTGCACATGCGTGAGCCCCGCAGAGCGACTGAAGTTCAGTCGCTCCAGGGCTTGCAACATGACGGGATGGCTGTCGATGTTGATTGACAGCTCGCCCCGTTCTGTGGGTGTGTAAGTGGGGTGACCGGACAATTGCAAGCGTTCCCTTAGGAACACCTGCCATTTGTAGGAGGGCTTACTAACATCACTAGTGATGTCAGTAGTGGACTTCCTGCTCTATCAGAGCAGGGAGTCCACACGGGCTTGCGGCAGTCGAGACCCTACCCCTGGGTCTCGTTGCAAGCCCGATGGTCGCGATAAACATGATGGGCTCCAGCCCGCTCGCACAAGCTGTGGGTGGACACCCACAGCTTTGCGAGTGGCCTGGAGACAAAAAAAATAAAAATAAATAAAAAATTAGCTGCGAGCGGCCGGCCCTTACGAGCGGGTCTGAATCAGGCCCAAAGTGCACAATGGCCATTAGACAGTGTATGGGCAGCTGTGTACCTGCTGCTCATCTGACAGTGTACCTAGATTGATGCCTGAGCAGCAGAGATTTATAGAGCAGGTTGTCTGTAAGAAGCAGCAGTTTGCACAGGCAAAGAGGAGGAGTTGGGGAAATTGAAGACACTACTACTGGTCTATAGAGGCATTAGCCAATGCATAGACATATCTATTATGAGTGTAGGGTGTGTGCTGCACACAAGGTCCTGGGTCCAGGGAAACCCTGCACCTAGGGCAGCCTACCTTTCTGGGTGTGGCGGTGCCCAAGCTCTACGAAGTGCTGGCAGTGCCTCCTTCTCAATGATATATTTGAGATGGTACCATGTGGTAAAAGCAAAGACTCTGGCACTACGGTAAAGCTTTTGCTCTCTTTTGCGCATATGCCATTTTCCTGAATATCACCGGGAAAATAGAGCTGTGGACAGTATTGTAGTTGAGGCCCTGTGTGCAAAAACTCACCAATTGCACCTGTGCAGAGAGATCTGCCTGACTTAGAAACAGCCTATAGTTAATGGTGCTAATAGCAAGTAATAAAAACATATTTTTCACCAGGCAGTTCTCTTAAACAAATAACACTGTTTGATATTACAGTGTATATTTTTTACACTTATATACTGCAGCTGATGTTTCCAATGACAAGTTCCAAATAAGTTGCTTAAAACCCTTATTGGCGTATGCCAGCTATGTACTACAAGACAGTGTAATAACAACCTTAAGCTTAATATATAACTAGACAGACAACAAAAGTTGGAATTAAATTTGGACATCAATTTATTGATAACAAATAACTATAAATTGTATGGTGACATATATATTAGAGATGTGTATGGACCCCCATGTTTTGGTTCAATATCGTCATCATGTTGGTTTTGGACTTTTTTTTTACATTTATAAAAACAGCGAAAATCATGTAATTTTGTCCTGTTTGATGTTCCTACAATATTATTAAAATCAATAACATTAATTTCCAGTCATTCCACCCACTCACAGTTCACCAATATTGGTCAAAGGCTGTTCCTATAGAATGTTTCATTATTTAAGATCTAGGCCAGCACAGGTAAATGGAGGTGGAGTATTTAGTGGAAGCTAGATAAAGGATTGATTGATTATTAACAATACTAATAACTATAAAGAAAAGTAAAGCAAAGACTTTGATAAAATATAAAAAAAACAAGATTCCAAAATCCAAACAGTAAATCACAGGCCTCAAGACAATACAAAAGATTCAAGACAGCATAATAACCTAGTCAAAGTTGATAATTATTATTATATGATTTGATGATTCTTCTCTGTATCTGTTGAGAAGCTGCAGGAAACAGTGCCTATACACCTGGATGAGAAGCTGGTGATGGATGGCCTTACAAGATACAAAAGAACATGAATGCCCAAGTAAAGTACAGTAATATATGCTGCCTGTCAAACACACACAATCTTGGCAAAGTCCATAATGAAAAGTGGTGCGTGATGGAATTATCCTTGGGCCCTCGGACCCTTGCTTATGTTGTATATAAAAAGGACATGCACAGTTTAATAAAGCGACAGTGACTGTTACTTTTGTGGCTGAAGTGCTTGGTTTGTTTGGGCCCCAGCAAGCAAGCTACCAATGAGCTTAAGGCAGCTAACAGTGTTGGTAATCATCCCTACAGTTTGAAAGATGTCATTATCATCCTCACCCTCATCAGTGTTAATATATCATCACACAATAGTAGATCATCTCTACTGGAATCCACCATTACAGAACAAAGGTCTTCCTCATAGAATTTTAACATCTGTTTTTCCACATTTTTTGGAACTAGTCTCCTATGCCAATCTCTCACAATGTTACTGGCTGTGCTAAACACTCTGGAGGGTGGGCAGCTTAAGTAAATTATAGCTACAGTAGTTTGTACAAGGGGCTCCAAATTGCCTTTTTTTCTACCAAGTATTCAAAGGAACTGTGTGATATGCTAATTTATACATTATAATTAAAATATATAGAGGTATCAATAATTGTGGGAAATTATTTTAATCCTAACCAGATTTCATGTTAATGTTTTATTTTGGTGAGCTGAAATTACTCATCCTCATCATCAGTAGGTCTCTTAGAAAAGGTTAGTTTTTTTCCTGGCAGCAGCATTTGCAGGAGAAACTGAACCTGGAGACGCTGTTGTGTCATGTGCCACTTTAACTGACAACTTGCTCACAAGGAGCTCTTTGCATCTCTTAAGATCTATGTGGGTTGGAAAAAAAGACATTATATATGGCTTAAACCTAGGTTCAATCTTGGTTATCAAAATGTGCTGATCCAATTACAAGATATTGCAAACCCTTTGATCCTGGTCAAGTGAAAAAAGAACTTGAAGGATTTGCTTTGTTTCATCTCCTCTATCAGCTTCTCTAGTTGCTTTTCCTGTAGTTTAATTAGGGTCTGACCTGACTCAGGCTGGCAGTGTTTGAACTCACTTCATTGGTTACAATGTGAAATGGTTTCAGTGTCTTGCATAAAACCAAGAGTATTCTCCAGTGAGCTGCAGTAAGGTGGTAACTTGTATCCGACTCTCCATATGACATGACTTTGTGTGTATGTTTAGATGGCTTGATGCTTTTCCTGTAGTTGCTGAAGCATATAAGGGGTGGAATTCTACTTGGTTACTACCTTTTGCTTCAGCTGGTAGCATGGCAAATGGAACTGTTCTTGCTGTTGCTGCTGCAATCTTATGTTGTTGAATACCAAAAATTTTATGGGCCACACTTAGTATGTCCTGCATTTACCTATCCATTTAAAAATATAATCTGAAACGGGCAGCACGGATGGTGTAATGGTTAGCATTACTGCCTCACAGCACTATGGTCTTGTGCTTGATTCCCGCCAAGGCCCTAACTGAATGGGGTTTGTATAATCTTCCTATGTTTGTGTGGGCTTCCTCCAAGTTCTCTAGTTTTCTCTCAGATAATACAGCGTTCAGCTCCTCAAGGCTTGATCCAGATGGATCAAGCCTTCAAAAATTTCCAGGTGATGTGTGAGTGTACATGTGGTAGGGAATATAGTTTGTAAGCTCCACTGGGGCAGGGACTGATGTGAATGGCCAAATATTCTCTGTAAAGCACTGCAGAATATATGTGCGCTATAAAAATATATGGCAATAATAATAACAATTAAGTTTATTGTGTGCACAAAACATGGTACGCATTCAAATTGACCCAGTTGCAATGTTCGTACAAAGTTAATTGCATTATCGGACAAACCCTGAGGAGAGTCTTAGCAAGGGTAAGCCATTTATCTTTCCTGACAGTGGTATGCCTCTCAATGAAGCTAGTGATACAGAAAGTAGCCTTAATGTGAATGAGCTGTGATTTTGTTAGATACTGCATCTGCTAAAGGCAATACACCCACCCAGTGAGCTGGGACGGTTACGTAATCTTTAGTTTGACCAATACCTCTTGTGCAAATATCTGTAGTTAAGTGGATAGTTGGTGCAATGGCATTTTCTAGGCAAAGAATATTTATTTTTTAATGTACAGTTGAGGAATTGCTGTACTGGTAAAATACAATTGAGGATTAATTTAGTAGTGAACACATGACCTCAACTTAATGTCTAAAACTAGATTAATTGATGGTGAATATTGGACGCAGATCTAATGCTAGCATAGACATCATGGCTTCAGTGATCCTCTGAGCAACAGGATGGTGACTGTCATACTTGGTTCCTCTTGCAAATGATTGTTTCACAGTCAATTGCTGTTTGAAACTACTAGTTTCTTGGTCCCCTTTTATGACGAAGATTCACCCCCATAAGTAGCAGCCCTAGCACACAAGGATTCTTCGTGGGACTCCTGGATAAAGGAGGAGTCGGTTTGCCATCGCAAATTGGTGCAGGTTGATTAAATGAGGTTGATAATGAAGGTGTTGGCAGTGGAGATTGCATGTGCTGGGATCTATCCATGCTGCTGGTGGCTGATGCTGGACTGCTTGTTATTATTTTACATAATTTTCCAGATTTTGATAAATAATTTGGGTGAACTTGCTGCAGATGATAGATGGTGTAACAGGGATGTGGTGCCTACATGGTTAACGTCCCTACCTCTAATTACTTTGGCTTCACAAATGCTACAGATGGCTTGACAAAAGTTGTTAGGATATATGCACAAGCATGCCAATGTCCTTCTTCTTATAACTGTCAAGAACTGCTGCCACTGGTGGCTGACTTACTTTGACACAAACAACATTATCCTCCTGAATATTATCAACTTGTTCCTGTCCAACACATTCATCATCAACATCATCATTAGTGTTAGATACACAATTATCTCCTCATCCAGTTGTACTTCCAAAGTAGCTTCTTCATTTTCTATGTCACCATCATTACTTTTACTACTACTCATCCTCACATTTGCAGAGGGTTCAGAAAAAATGGAAGGAGGCTTCTCTACAATTACAGTGTCAGAAATGTCATACTCACACAGCACTTGTGGACATACTTAGACTCTCCTCAGAGATCTGTGAAGTTTATGAACACAGTTTGTTCTTCAGCCTTGGGGCTAAATGTAATAATTTGAAGAGTAAAGTTGTATTCCCGCACTAGTCACTCTCTTTTCTTTACAGTGTATAAGTGTTGCGGGGATATTCTGTCATTTTATGTAGTTTATTTTTTATTATACCTTTGATGGATCCTGTTGTTAAGGAGTGCCACAAATGCCGGTTTAATAGTTACTTCAGAGACAAAAAAGGGAAAAAGAAAGGGGTTCACTTATTTAGTGCACTTATCTCCTGATAACATACAAGTATATATCTTATCCAATGTGTGGATATATTAGAAATAAAGCTTATCTTTTATTTAAATTATCTCTTAAAATATAGCGAAATATTAAAACAATAACTGTCCAATTAAACATAAACGGTGGTTAAAATCTTCCACTTGGGAGGAGTGCCCCCACGTTACCCATTTGTAATTTTCCTTATGAAAGTTTCTCTATAGTCAGGTAACGTCTTTTGAGATGTTTATTAATTTCTCATCGTCTGGTTAATAAGGGGTTAAGTATTATCCATTATGTAAATGTTATTGTATCCGTGTTTGTTATTTAAATATTCTGATGTTTAATTGTCTCTCACTTGGTTCCAGTCTCTAGTTTAAGATGTATTCCTGATTCTCTGCTGGGAACTCAGGGTTTTAATTGCTGCTTAGTAACTTAATAATCTGATACAATGGGGCGATTCAATTCAACGCAAATTGAATAGCGCCAGGAGCGAGCTCCCAGAGCTATTCAATTCAGTGCACTGTGTGGTCGGAGAATGCTGGTTATCGCGCCTTCACAAGGATGTTGACTTGTTAGCAGGCATAATTAAGCACTACAATACAAGTAGTGACAAGTGCACATCGGTGCAATAGCGACATTAGGCTATTGCACATATTATACCAAGCAGCACAACCACTGTTTGCCACATTCTAATGATAGGGAATGAACAGGCACTAGTGTTAGTAGGCAGGTTGTAGTACATCAGATATAATATTGAGCCAATACGAGTGGTGATTACTGTAGAAAATATAGCCATCTATCACTGCATGCATTTATCATCATTTTAGCCCTATCACAGGCAATTGCATGTACAAACAGCTCCCGTTATCTGACCTACGAGGGTGCATAATTGATTGTGTGTTGGGGATTCTTGAGAACTGACCATCAAGGTTGCGATGCAAACAAACTGCTGCTCCTATGTCTTTATTAGCATTATAGTAACTAAATGCAGAAACATCAGGCGATCTGTTAATAAACCTTTTATGCGATCTTATAATACATGATCGTTATTGCAGGAACCTTTGCTGTGTCAGGGAGAACACAGACACCCTGTGTCCTAATAATCCTTGAATTTACACTATAAGTATTATACCTGTTAGCTAGTTTATAGGGTGTATAACTGATTGTGCACCAGAGATGATTGACACTTGATCATTATAGTCTGTGACATTGCTCTCTCACAAATAAGACCTGCAAAAAAACACTAACATCAAGTGATCAGACATAGAAATCAGCTGTATGTCTATACTCTACAAGACACGTTCATTTTTGAAGAAACTTCTGCCGTCTCAGAAAAATAGAGATACATTGTGTCCAAGTAAATAGACACATTGTATCAGATTATTAAGTTACTAAGCAGCAACTAAAACCCTGAGTTCCTAGCAGAGAATCAGGAATGAATCTTAAACTAGTGACTGGAACCAAGTCAGAGACAATTAAACATCAAAATATTTAAATAACAAACACGGATACAATAACATTTACACAAGGGATAATACTTAACCCCTTATTAATCAGACGATGAGAAATTAATAAACATCTCACAAGAGGTTAACTGACTGTAGAGAAACTTTCATATAGGAAAATTACAAATGGGTAACGTGGGGGCACTCCTACCAAGTGGAAGATTTTAAACACCGTTTATGTTTAATTGTACAGTTATTGTATTAATATTTAGCTATATTTTAAGAAATAATTTAAATAAAGTTAAGTTTTATTTCTAATATATCTACACATTGGATAAGATATATATATATATATATATATATATATATATATATTTATTTATATATATATATAGTATGTTATCAGGGGATAAGTGCACTAAATAAGTGAATCCCTTTCTTTCTCCCTTTTTTTTGTCTCTGAAGGCTAAATGTAATAGCCTGTGAGCTGGCAGGCAGCTGGTTTAGCCTTTAACATGCTTGCTGCTTTAAAAATAAAGGCATACTCACATGTATTCCCACAGCAGGCTGTTACATTTAGCCCTTAGTGTTCTTTTTGTGCACTGATTTTCCTGTTTTAGAGGTGAAACATCTAGACTCATAGTGAGAAGATATTGCAGAACATGCCTTACTGTGTTTGGTCCTGTGCATGAAAGATAGCAGAACCACTATTCACAAAGAAAGGACATGGTCTGAGCCTTTCCTTGCCAATGTGTGTGGTGTATGGCATGTTGGCAATTTTATGTTTTTCAGCAGCAAAAGTGAAATACTTTTTAGATTTGAAGATTTTTTTTTCCCTTGACCTCCCTTAGAAGTAGATTTTAAAGTACTATGGCTGCCAGCACTAGTACTGGGTTGCTCTTTTCCTATCAACTGATCCATGATTGATTTTATTTTTTACACCAGGATAGGAGTAAAGCTACTGTAGTTTAACTTAACTGCCACCACCCCAAGTGAATGTACACTAAGATAGGGAAATTAGGCACTGTTACCTTTGTTATGCAGTTTTATTAAAAAACTCCACATTATTTTTGACACCAGGTAAATAAATTTTCTTTTTTCCTCTTTAATAATTTTTTTAAGGTGCAGCTAACAGGGACACGACAACGTGCAGAATAAGTACAGTAATATACGCTGCCTTTCAAACATTCCTCAAAGCTCAGCGCAATGCACTGTACAGATGCTACAGTAAGGCTGTCTTAAATAGATAGCCTTCAAGTTCCTACCCTCTAGCACAAACCTAGTTTCTTGACAAGAAAGGCACTAATCAGAAAACCTGTTAGAAGGCCAACAATGACAGTGAATGAACTACAGTAGCATAGGCTGGAGATAATGTACATCAGTCATCAATCACATTGAATAAAAATGTTTTAGCTGGTTGGATCTCAAGGATGAAGCCCTGGCTGACCTCCCATATACTTGACCATAAAGAGTTTCCCAAATGCCATCCTCAAGATATTGCTGCATATTTCTTCAATTTGAAAATATGGTTGACGAAGAAAATCATTTTAAAGCTTCGAAATACAGCTATTAGTATATACATTTTAATATAATTGAAAATATAAAGAGATGATGTTAGATCTTACCTTGTTCAATCAAAAATACTTCATTTATCCACCTGTGTGCAAATATACTTCTAAAATAAAAAAAAATAAAAACTTTAAATCATTCTGACTATGCCCATTAATGATAATGATTGATTTCGGTTATACATGACAGTTGTGCAAGACTACATTAACAGGAAGGTTTATGAAGGAGAACATCATTACAAGCTACAGTATTTATTACTAAGGAAAATCCCAAAAGAATTATAGTAATTAATCCCTCAATGCATTAGGTTTATAATTACACAAATCACATGCACACTGTAATTGGATTGCAATGTAAAATAGTAATACTTCAAATAAGCAACATTGTTTTGAGCAATAAAGGAAACAAAAGATCATATTTACAGTATAATGACCACCAAAACATAACAGACTTTAATTTCCAAATAATTTTACAAGGATTCCATGATAAAAGGAATGTGTAGCATTAGCTCTTTGCTGGTGAGGAGGATCATGGATTGTCCACAGCCTTGATGTACTGCAATGACACATGGTGCTTTGATGTCACCTGTGTTTTTCCAGTGGCGGATTTTACAAAGGGCAAAGATGGGCAAATGCTAACTTGCTCATAATTTTCTGTATGTATGAATACAGTCTGTGAAATTGGGGCCTCATGACCCTTCTGACTTTTTTGATTTTAAGCAGTAGGTGCAAGAAAAGTTACCTGTCTGCCCAGGACCCACTCAGTAAAGCCTGCCAGCTCCAGTGAGCCAGTAGGAGTCTGTGCACTGGCTTCATTGGCAGTGGTTTCCCCTGCTTTTCCATCAGCACCACATGACTTTAGGGGAGCAGCCAATGCAGTCCCCAGGAGCCAGAGTTTGAGCGTATACACCGGTCCTGTCATTGTTTGTGCACATGCATTAGTCCTGGCACCTGCCAGATCTATGTGCAATGGACCTGGCAGGCGCTGCAAAAGTCTGGACCTCAGTGCTGATCAGACTGCAGCATGGTAAGCCCCTCTCACACAAAAGAGTAGGAGTTACCACTGCAAGTGACTATCACTGCCCACTGCAGGTAAGCCAACAGAGCCTTCCAGGGGAATCAGTATGAATGACTGCTGGCCCTATGGCCGGCAGTCCAAATCCCGATGCCGGCAGACCCACAGTAGTGAAAATCCTGACAGGGGATTCAGGTAAGTATAACTAACCCTACCCCCCCTCACCCTAAACCTCCCTTAGGGGTGCCTAACCCTAAACTTCCCCCCTAGTGCCTAAACTCCACCCACTGCTCTGATCGGAGCTCACAGCTTCTGCGCAGAAGCTTATTAATTTTAAAAAATGGCCAACGGAGGAGCTGCTGTGCATGCCCGGCATCAGCTCCTCCCATTAGCCTTTGCGGAGCCTGTCAGTTATTGCTGACAGCTCTGCCTCCAGCCCCTCCGGGATGCCCGGCCCCACTCCATGCATGCTGTAACAAGCACTGGCAGCCTGCAAGGTGACGCCACAGACACAAGCAGTGGGCAGCCAGAGGAGCAACAGGTGACGCCGGAGGCTGGCCACAGGAACAAGCAGCAGACAGCCAGAGCATCATCAGGTAAGTGTTGGCTGCGGGGGGAGATGGGAGGGGGGGCTGACAACATGCGGGGAGGAAGGGGGGCTGAGCATATCATGTAGGGTGGGGAGCTGACACAGGGGCTGGGGAATAATGCTGAGATACACAGGGGCTCTGGGAATTAGGCTGATACATAAGGGATGGGGGGAATGAAAGACAAACTGGGGCTTGAGAATAAGGCTGAGAGAGGTACACTGGGGCTGTAGAATGAGCCGGCTGGAAAATGAGGCTGAGGCACACACTGGGGCTGGGTGAATATGGCCAAGAGATACACACTGGGACTGGGGGAATGGGACTGAGAGACAAACTGGTCCTGGGGGAATGAGGCTGAGACACACTGGTGCTGGGGGAATGAGGCTGAGACACACTGGTGCTGGGGGAATGAGGCTGAGACACACTGGTGCTGGGGGAATGAGGCTGAGACACACTGGTGCTGGGGTAATGAGGCTGAGACACTGGTGCTGGGGGAATGAGGCTGAGACATACTGGGGCTCAGGGAATGAGGACATGGTCTGAGCCTGGTGCTGGGGGAATGAGGCTGAGACACACTAGTGCTGGGGAATGAGGCTGGGACACACTGCTGCTGGGGGAATGAGGCTGAGACACACTGGTGCTGGGGTAATGAGGCTGAGACACACTGGTGCTGGGGGAATGAGGCTGAGACACACTGGTGCTGGGGGAATGAGGCTGAGACACAATGGGGCTGGGGGAATGAGGCTGAGACACACTGGGGCTCAGGGAATGAGGTTGAGATACACAAGGGCTTGGGGGGAATGAGAGACAAACTGGGGCTTGGGAATAAGGCTGAGAGAGGTACACTGGGGCTGGAGAATGAGCCGGCTGGAAAATGAGCCTGAGGCACACACTGGGGCTGGGTGAATAGGGCCAAGAGATACACACTGGGACTGGGGGAATGGGACTGAGAGACACACTGGTGCTGGGGGAATGAGGCTGAGACACACTAGTGCAGGGGAATGAGGCTGAGACACACTGGTGGTGGGGGATGAGGCTGAGACACACTGGTGCTGGGGGAATGGGTCTGAGACACACTGGTGCTGGGGGAATGAGGCTGAGACACACTGGTGCTGGGGGAATGAGGCTGAGACACAACTGATGCCAGGGGAATGAGGCTGAGACACACTGGTGCTGGGGGAATGAGGCTGGGACACACTGGTGCTGGGGGAATGGGGCTGGGACACACTGGGGCTGGGGGAATGAGGCTGAGACACAACTGATGCCAGGGGAATGAGGCTGAGACACACTGGTGCTGGGAGAATGAGGCTGAGACACACTGGTGCTGGGGGAATGAGGCTGGGACACACTGGGGCTGGGAGAATGAGGCTGAGACACACTGGTGCTGGGGGAATGAGGCTGGGACACACTGGGGCTGGGGGAATGAGGCTAAGACACACTGGAGCTAGTGGAATGAGGCTGAGACACACTGGGGCTGGAGGAATGAGGTTGAGAAACACTGGTGCTGGAGGTATGAGGCTGAGACTAACTTGGGGCTTTGGGAATGAGGCTGAGGCACACTGGAGCTGGGGGAATGAGGCTGAGAGCCACAGGTGGTCCTGGGGATGGAGAAACACATGGGGTCCTTTAGAGACATAGGGGGTTCTGTAGAGAGACAATGGGTCCTGGAGATGGATAGACAGAGGGAGCCTGGAGAACCACAGGGGAGCCAGGGATGGAGAAACATACAGGCATCTGGAGACACAGAAATTGTTTGGTCAGGGCAATTAATTTTGCCCTGCACAAAAACTTCTGCTACTGTAGGTTATGATGATGACATTAGTTATATTTCTACATAAACAGGCATCTTCCAGACAATGTGATCTTCTACATGAATATTGAATAACGGCTGAAGACGCTGCCCAGTGAGGCTCAAATTCTTCAAAGTTACCCTTTTGCAGATAAACCACCATATAGGTAAGAAAAAACTTTCAAACTGACTGGCCTGTGCCTAATGCAGAGGGATGGGGGGGCCCAAATAAAAGGGTATCATTCACCAAGATTTCTGTTGCCGGCACTGCTCTCCTCAGTGGCTTGCAAAAGCAGCTCCACATCCTAAGACGGGGGAGTATCCTGCCCTCCTCCACAGTCTTCGCCCTTTCAACAGACCCACCTTCTCAACATACCCGCCCCCTTTAGAGCTGCTTCCAGAAATTTCCCAGGCTAGTTTTCCATCCCAATCCGCCCCTGCCTAACCGTAACCCCTCCTTCCCCTAGCTTAACCCTAAACCTCCCGGGGGGGTGCCTAACCCTAAGTCCCTCCCAGGAGCCCCTAACCTAACCCTCCCCCCCGCGGCTGTCCGAGCTCGCCACCCGGCTCACCTTCATTTGGAAAACCGGGCACTGGGTTCCCAGCATAGGTATATTGACAGGCGTCGGGATTTTGATGCCTGTCATTAGTACCCTGCCGGGATTTGACAGTCGGGAAGCCGGCGGTCGGCATTTCGGCCATCGGCTTCCTGACTGCATCCCATTCCAGGTACACCTTAGCAGAACTGCAAGTGCCCACTACTCCATGATGCCCTCTGAAGACAGGGTGCCAGGTAACTACAAGGTCCACATTCACCCCATTGGCTGCTTGTATGGCAGGAGGGGAAAACAGTGTTTTAGGTGGACGAACACGACTTAGCTGTTGGAGATCCTCCACTTATTAGAGTTAAGCCCAGCTGCTCTGCTCCCCATCCACCATTTACTCCTTCCTCTTTATTGTCGATTATACTGAGCGGCATTGTTGGAACATACATTAATGTTATATTCACAAATTAGCCTATAGCTGTAGGAACTGAAGCAAGTATAAAAAAATACACACTTTTATTGAGACAGGAACCAGGTACCATGAAGCTTCTTTTACATAGTAACAGTGGAATATACTGTATACAGTATATATGTACTAGGGGTGTGTTTGTGTTTTGGTTTTGGATTTGTTTTTTTTTTCATTTGTGTTTTGGATCTGGATTGGTTTTCCCAAAACCACTCTTCCGGGTTTTAGTTTTGGTTTTGGGTCTCTATTTTTTTGGAAAAACGCATAAAAACAGCTAAGATCACAGAATTTGTTTTTGTTTTGTTCTTACGCTATTATTAACCTCAATAACATTAATTTCCACTAATTTCCAGTCTATTCTTAACACCTCACACCTCACAATATTGTTTTTAAGGCCAAAAGGTTGCTGGATGACTATGCTAAGCAACACAAGTGAGTGGCACAAACACGTGGCCCATCTAGGAGTGGCACTGCAGTGGCAGACAGGATGGCAGTTTGAAAAACTAGGCCCCAAAGAGTACATAATGCAAAGAACAAAAAAAGAGGTACAAGATGGAATTGTCCTTGGACCCTGCCACCCACCCTTATGTTGTATAAACAGGACATGCACACTTTAACAAACCAATCATTTCAGTGCCAGGGTCTGTGGCTGAAATGATTGGTTAGTTTGGGCCCCCACAAAACAAGCTGGCAATTAATCTGTCCCTGCACAAACTCGCTCTACAGAGGCAAGATGTCGTCCTCATCCTCATCCACCGATTCCTCACCCTCTTCAGTGTTGTGTACATCCTCACAGAGTATTAATTTGCCCAAACTGGAATCCACCACCACAGGTCCCTGTGTACGTTCTGGAGGCTGGTCTTCCTGGAAGAATTGATAATTCATTTTGATGAACATCATCTTCTACACATTTTGTGGAATCAACCTCCTACGCCTTTCGCTGACAAGGTTCCCAGCTGCACTAAAAACTCTTTCGGAGTACACACTGGAGGGGGGGCAACTTAGGTAAAATAGAGCCAGTTTGTACAGGGGCCTTCAAATTGCCTCTTTTTCCTGCCAGTACAGGTACGGACTGTCTGACATGCCTACTTGAATGCTGTCACCGATGTAATCCTTCACCATTCTGTCAATGGTGACAGCATAATGTGCGGTGACAGTAGACATGTCAGAAATTGTTGGCAGGTCCTTCAATTCAGACCAGATGTCCAAACTTGGTCCTGCCTGCCCTGCATCTCCGCCAGCGGGTTGGTTAGGATGTCTAAGTTGTTTCCTGGCAGCACCAGTTGCGGGAGAAAATTAAGAAGGAGCTGTTGCCATGTCACATTCCGCTTTAGCTGACAGTGTTTTCACCAGCAGGTCTTTGCACCTCTGCAGGCTTGTGTACCAGAAAGAGAGACACCACGTAGGCTTTAAACCTATGATCGAGCATGGTGGCCAAAATGTAGTGGGTTGATTTCAACAGATTGACCACATGTGGCAAGTTCGAAGGGCTGGAGAACCTTGCACAACATGGAAATTATTCTCCACTGCACTTGAGTCAGGTGCATACCCCCTCCTTTGCCTATGTCAAAGGTGGATGTATAGGCTTGAATGGCCTTTTGCTGTTCCTCCATCCTCTGAAGCATATAGAGGGTTCAGTTCCACCACGTTACAACCTCTTGCTTCAGGTGATGGCAGGGCAGGTTCAAGAGTGTTTGCTGGCTCTCCAGTCTTTGGCACGCAGTCGCTGAATGACGAAAGTGGCCTGAAATTTTTCTGGCCACCCAAAGCGTTTCCTGCACGCCCCTGTCGTTTTTCAAAAAATTCTGCACCACCAAATTTATTGTGTGAGCAAAACATGGGATGTGCTTGAATTTGCCCAGATGTAATGCCCACACAATATTGGTGGCATTGTCAGATATCACAAATCCCCAGGAGAGTCTAAGTAGGGTAAACCATTTGGTGATGATTTCCCTAAGTTTCTCTTAGAGGTTGTCGGCGGTGTGCCTCTTACTGAAACCTGTGATACACAGCATAGCCTGCCTTGGAACAAGGTGGCGTTTCTGAGATGCTGCTACTTGTGACGCTGCTGTTATTGCTGCGTAAGGTGATACATCTACCCAGTGGGCTGTCACAGTCATATAGTCCTTAGTCTGCCCTGTTCCACTTGTCCACATGTCTGTGGTTAAGTGGATATTGGGTACAACCGCATTTTTTAGGACACTGAGCACACTTTTTCTGATGTCTCTGTACATTCTCAGTATCACCTGCCTATTGATGTGATCTAGATGGGATTTGGTACTGCGGACACACTACCTCCATCAATTGTCTAAATCCCACTGCACTAATGGTGGATACTGGATGCACGTCTAACACCAACATAGCTGTCAAGGCCTCAGTTATCCGATTTGCTAGAGGATGACTGCTGTCGTACTGTCGTACTTCATCCTCCTCGCAAAGGACTGTTGGACTGTCAATTGCTTAGTAAAAGAAGTAGTGGTGTTCCAACTTCCTCTCTGGGATGATGAATGACTCACAGCAGCAACAGCAACAGCAGCAGCAGCGGCAGCAGTAGGCGTAGCAATGCAGGATCCTTTGGAGGAATCCCGGATAGGAGAGGAGTCAGTCATGCCAGTGACATGGCCTGCAGGACTACTTCTGATCCTGATTAAGGAGGAAATTTATGAGGAGGGAGTTGCTGGTGTGGTTTGTAGGCGCTTGGATACAACAGGATAAAGGGATTTAGGTGTCCCTGGATTGCTTACGGTCTTAGCCACAGTTTCTGAACTTGACAGTAACTTTTTATGAACATGCTGCAAGTGACATATAAGGGAGGATGTTCCTAGGTGGTTAATGTCCCTACCCCTACTTATTACACCTTTACATAAACTACATATGGCTCGACAGTTGTTGTCTGGATTTGAATAGAAATATTTCCAGACCGAAGAGGTGGATTTTTTTGTATTCTGCCCAGGCATGATGATGGGCTTTTCATCCCATGGACAACAACTGTCTCCCTCTGTGCCTGATTTAAACAAACCACATCACCATCAGAATCCTCCTCGTCAACTTCCTCCTCAGTGCCAGCTACACCAATATCCTCATCCTGTTGTACTTCAACAGTGACATCTTCAGTTTGAATATCAGCAACTGGACTGAGGGTGCTCTTTCCAGCACTTGTAGAGGGCATGCAAATGGTGGAAGGAGCCACCTCTTCCCGTCCAGTATTGGGAAGGTCAGGCATCGCAACCGCCACCACACTTCGACTCTCCTTGGGGATTTGAACATAGGGAAAGACCTTAGCCGTTCCTTGCCACTCCGTGTCGTAAATGGCATATTGGCAAGTTTATGTTTCTCCTCAGACGATTTAAATTTATTTGTGGGTAATTTAACTGAACTTTGGCTTTTTGGATTGTACATGCCCTCTATTATGACATTGGGCATTGGCCTTGGCAGATGTTGATGGCATTTCATAGTCTTTGTCATGACTAGTGGCAGCAGCTTCAGCACTAGGAGGAAGTGGTTCTTGATCTTTCCCTAATTTATCCTCCAAATTTTCATGGAGTGCATTATTTTTATGGAGTGAATAACCCCTGTAAATATTATTTGGATGAAGGGCAGCTAACACCACACAGGGCAGCCCCTGTAAAAATTATTTGGATGAAGGCCAGCTTACACCACACAGGGCAGCCCCTGTAAAAATTATTTGGATGAAGGGCAGCTTACATCACACAGGGCAGCCCCTGTAAAACATATTTGGATGAAGGGTAGCTTACACCACACAGGGCAGCCCCTGTAAAAATTATTTGGATGAAGGGCAGCGCACCCCTACACCACACAGGGCAGCCCCTGTAAAAAATATTTGGACTGAATATATAGCACAGGACAGTACCACTGGGCTGGACTGGACTGATACAGCAGAGCAGGTCACCCCCAGCCCAGACTGATACAACAGCACAGCACCACTGGACTGATGTAGCAGAGCAGGTTGATATGATACAGCAGAGCCACTTTCCCACAGACACTACACTACATGTCCTCTCATTACACTCTCCAGGACTGGAGTGAAGATGGCGTGGAGGGAGGCGCAAAATGAGCAAAGTCTGGGTCTCGCGAGAATCTGACACCAGGATAATGATGTTTTGCCTTGTTCCGGGAATTGAGTCTGGCGGGAAAATCCGAGCTGGACTCGGTTCCCGGCCTGGATCAGGGGAGCACGGGGGGGGGTTCAGATTTCGGAAATATATATTGTAACAGGAGCATTTATATTTACAGAGGTGTGGTACATACAGCAGTAATAGCAGAGGTATACAGGTCTAGGGAGAAATACTCAGGCCCAGGGGTTGTAGATGTTACTGTAGATGTCACATAGTTTACACCACTGCAGTCTGTCTAATGCCGGGGCCAGATCAGATGAGATATTGGGCACATCATCTAGTGTGTAACCTCAATGTCACTGACAATGCGCGCTCCTGCGAATTATCAGTGACATCTCCCGTCAGACCTGCATGTTGCTTCAACGCTGCCAACATTAGCAAGTCTGTATGTACTTACCGATGCCGGCACCCCGCTGGGTGCTGTTGCTAAAGAGGTCGGTACACACTAGACATCAACTGCAGCAGGTCTGACCTTACTCAGAAATTGCTAACCTCGGTGCACGCAGTGAATACTCAAGCCTCGTATGCCGCCGCAGTGGCTAATTTATGCACGCCCATGCAACGGCGTTCAAACGGACAGGCATGCCTGAGTTTCGCCAACCACTCCCCCATCACTAGACCCAAACGCTGACCTCCCAGCACAGATGTTTTTGTATCTATGTACTGTAGGTGTTCGCAGTGCTAACTCACGCACCCACACTGCAGTGCATACGCATGCGCAGTACGCACCGTCAGCTGATCTGCGTATGCTGTTGCAGTTGCGATCCATGATGAATCAGGCCCACTTACTGCACTTGGTTTCAATACACTGAAATATTGCTCTTTTAGCACCATCTAATGTTTACATTTGCATCAAGCTGCCACCTCAGGACTTACTCATAGGGAGGACTCAAGGCAGGGGCAGATTGAGAATTTAAAGTGCCCCTGAAAAAATTTCCAAAAGTTGTCCTATGTCTCATTAGTTGTCTCGTTGCCACAAGCCCCAGAGAGATTTCGGCTCTCACAGAGCCGAAATCTCTCCCACTGACATCACTCGTGATGTCAGTGGGGCCTCCCCCAAATGCAGGCGTTCACATGCACTCCCCCGGCCCACCCACCAAAGGGGGCATGCTGTCACTCAACATCGACAGCACGCCCCCTTTGGTACGAGACCCGGAGCGACGGTTTGCCCGTTGCTATCCGGGGTCTCGCGCATGCGCACGACAGAGCCGGCTCCGTCGTGCACATGCATACTGGGCCACCATCGACCTGCTTGCGAGCACATAGCGCTCGCGAGTGGGTCTGAATCAGGCCCAGTGTCCCTTCAAGGCTGTATATAAGGCAGTGGCACTGTGTCTGTGTGGAGTGGACTCAGGGAGGGAACTGTGTTCAAGGCTCAAGCAGAGGCAGTGGGCACTTCCACTTTGTGTCACACTGTCTATAAAAAAAAAGCCATCTACTATTTGTGGTGGTCGCTTGTTTAAAAAAAAAAAAAAAACTGTCTCATGTTTATTTTAAACTTGTGTGTGCTTACTGTGAACTTCAGGCAGGGCAGGCCCGTGATACAACACTAACGCTCATTAATTTCAGGGCCACCGTGTTAATAATATCTATGCAGTGAGTTGATATGGATCATGACGATCAATCGATAGAACAGCGATATAGCAAAATGTTGACTAAATTGCAACACATTTTTAACCAGAAATAATGTGCCTCATACATATTATTTTTTAATTAATCAATCTATCAATCAAGCAATCAATTAATCATTCTAATATTCTACTTAAATATGGAGGGGTGGCAAAGTGGGTGGTGCACAATCCCTGCTGCAGTGCAGGTCTGCACTCCTGGTGGACCATCCTGGAACCTCAGACGGGCGCAGACTAAAACAGGGTGACCTCCACTGGGATGAGTGGACGGTCATCAATAGCATTCTTGGCCTGAGAGTGGTTAAGCCTACCTGCCAAGCACAGGGTGTAACCCAGATGGAAACATCAGAGGGGAAAGGAGTAGGGATGACAATGCCTACGAGAGTCCCCTTGATGGATGGATATTTTAATAAATCTTTTTAAATCAATCATTCTGGTATTCTTCATTCAGGTAAGATTGGGCTGTATCTTTTTTTGGGGGGATTTGTGAATCTGCAGTCCAGCTATTAATTTTCTTGGCTTCATAAGCCTTGTCAGGTATCCTAGGCTTTTTAAGTTGGATTATTTTTTGGTAAAAAAAATATGTTGCAAATTAGTAATAAATTAGAGCAATAATAAAAATGTTGGTCTATGTAAAAAATACCATCCCCAATGATAAATTGAGATCTTTGTAACTTAACAAATTAAATTAATTTACAAATCAATCCTTCCTTCATTTACCTGCCATCCACTACATACATACTCCACCTCTGTTGGGCCTCTGAGCTTATTCTCGATTAATGAAAACATTTGTGGTTTCAACTTTCAATGGGGTCATAAAGTTTATCAAACTGCCACCCTGTCTGCCAATGCAGTGCCATGTTTGAAGTTGAAATGCCATGTGGTTGTGCGCACACTGTTATCGCTTAGCTTTGTTAGCCAGCTAGCTCTGTGCTACCTTTTGGCCTATACTGAAAAAAAACAATATTTTGAGCTGTGAGTTGGTCAAAATTGACTGGAAATTAATCAGATTGAGGTTAATAATACCGTAGGAATAAAATCAGGCCCACATTATGTGATTTTAGCAGTTTTTATAATAAAAAATAAATACAGATCCAAAACCAAAACTATTATTAAAACATGCGAGTGTGGTTTTGGCAAAACCAAAACACAATGATAAAAAAGAACAAAAAACAAAACAAGGAGCATGGTACACATTTCTAGCTTCTGAATTTAAATCTCCAGATAAAATGGAGGGAAGTGTCTAAAGGAATAAAAGTGACATACCAAAATTTTTCTATAAAGTCCTTGCCTAATGACAATATTTAGTTTCATTTTTTGAAGATGTTGCTGTTCAGGACCTTATAGGAAGATGTAATCCAAGGTTCTTATCATTAGTTGTTATCCAAAATCGCTTAAAGAAAGCAGGAACTAGTCAGAGAGTAAAAATTTTGGACAAAATGTCACCACAAAATGGCTTCCAGCAGTTTGGCATCATTCATATAGGGCTCTGACCAGCATTGTGACATCACAATGTATGCAGGCAGCATCTATAGATAGCTGTAGCTTAGATCAGAGAGCTTATTGGTTTCCCAAGAGAGGTGGTATCGATAGAAACAAGCAGAGTATCTAGGACTGAGCATTGTGGTACCCCAAATGATAGAGGAAGCAGAGAGATTGTGGGTCAAGTGAAGCGAACTCTGAAAGCGCAATTTGATAAGTACTGTAGGATGAAAATCAGGATAAGACAGTGTCTTGATAACCTAGGGATTGTAGCTTTTGTATGAGAAGAGAGTGGTCAACAGTGTAAAACCAATGGGTTTGTGCACAACTCTGAATCAGGACCTAAAGCCTAAATATGAGAAATTTCATGACAGGACTTTTTCCCCATTAATGTAAAGTAAAAATCACACAAAACCAGATTCAGATCCAAAACCAGGGGAGATCCAGATCCAAAACCAAAACCAAAACACGGGGGTCAGCACACATTTCTAATTAGAAGCTGGTTGGTTGATAACCTATCACCATTCCCTTTATCTCCATCCAAGGCTTAGTAAATAGACCCCTGATGTTAAGGATTTATTCACCCTTAAAGTTCGCCCATTAAGTAGTGTACCTTTATATCAGTGCCTCCACCCAAGTATTGGTAGTTGATATGGGCCTACTTGGGAATACCTTATTATATCAGTAACTCCTCCATACCCACAGATACAATGTAGTGTGCCGAATACTTGACATAAAATAAGTACCGTACAATATACTTTTATAAAAATTAACCAACTTTTCTTTCTTTTTCTCTAGTGACACTGGTTACCTTCTGTATGCTTCCAAGTAAGAAGAACACCTTTAGTATAGTTTAAACCAGGGGTGGGCAATAAATGGCCCTCCAGCTGTTGTTGAACTACAAATCCCAGCATGCATTGCAACATATTTAGCATAGCCAAATAGCAAAACTATGGCAAGGCATGCAGGGATGTGTAGTTTTATAACATCTGGGGGGCCACTTATTGGCCACCCCTAGTTTAAACAGTTTTACTTTATTTATATTGGTCCAGGTAATTAATAACAGTTGTCTGTAAATAAAAAAATGCCATTAGGAGGCTGGAGCACATTGTGTATACACCGTGTAGTATCTGTGTAAAAGTTATTTAGAGCAATATTCTACTGTTTGTTGTCACTTGCTAAAAAAACTAGAAAAAAACACCTTGAGTGAGTGGCAGTTGGTGGTCACTTAGAAATATAGAAGCATAGAAATCGAGGGCAGATAAGAACCACTTGGCCCATCTGATCTGCATCTTTTCATTTATCCTTTTGGCAACTTCAATGCTATTTGCTCCTTACATCTCTCTTATGTCACTTGTTGCAAAAAAAAAAAAAAATATATATATATATATATACAGTCAGGTCCATAAATATTGGGACATTGACAGAATTTTCTGATTTTGGCCTCTGTTCACCACCACAATGGTTTTGAAATGAAACAAACAAGATGTGCTTTAACTGCAGACTTTCAGATTTAATTTGAGGGTAATTACATCCAAATCGGGTGAACGGTGTAGGAATTACAACAGTTTCAATATGTGCCTCCCACTTTTTAAGGGACCAAAAGTAATGGGACTATCAACTCAAAAGCTATTTCATGGACAATTAAGCAGGTAAAAGGTCTGGAGTTGATTCTAGGTGTGACATTTGCATTTGGAATCAGTTACTATCAACTCTCAATATGAGATCCAAAGAGCTGTCACTATCAGTGAAGCTAGGCATCATTAGGCTGAAAAATCAAAACAAACCCATCAGAGAGATAGCAAAAACATTAGGTGTGGCCAAATCAACTGTTCTTAAAAAGAAAGAATGCACCGGAGAGCTCAGCAACACCAAAAGACACGGAAGACCACGGAAAACAACTGTGGTGGATGACAGAAGAATTATTTCCCCGGTGAAGAAAATCCCCTTCACAACAGTTGGCCAAATCAAGAACACTCTCCAGGAGGTAGATGTATATGTGTCAAAGTCAACAATCAAGAGAAGACTTCACAAGAGTGAATATAGAGGGTTCACCACAAGATGCAAACCATTGGTGAGCCACAAAAACAGGAAGACCAGATTAGAGTTTGCCAAACAACATCTAAAAAAGCCATTACAGTTCTGGAACAACATTCTATGGACAGATGAGACAAAGATCAACTTGTACCAGAGTGATGGGAAGAGAAGAGAAGTAAAGGAACTGCTCATGATCCAAAACATGCCACCTCATCAGTGAAGCATGGTGGTGGTAGTGTCATGGCGTGGGCATGTATGACTGCCAATGGAACTGGTTCCCTTGTATATGATGTGACTGCTGACAAAAGCAGCAGAATGAATTCTGAAGTGTTTCGGGCAATATTATATGCTCATATTCAGTCAAATGCTTTAGAACTCATTGGACGGCGCTTCACAGTGCAGATGGACAATGACCCAAAGCATACTGCAAAAGCAAACAAAGAGTTTTTTAAGGCTAGAAATTCGAATGTTATGCAATGGCCAAGTCAATCCCCTGACCTGAATCCAATTGAGCATGCATTTCACTTGATGAAGACAAAACTGAAGGGAAAATGCCCCAAGAACAAGCAGGAACTGAAGACATTTGCAGTAAAGGCCTGGCAGAGCATCACCAGGGATGAAACCCAGAGTCTGGTGATGTCTATGCGTTCCAGACTTCAGGCTGTAATTGCCTGCAAAGGATTTGCAACAAAGTATTAAAAAGTGAAAGTTAGATTTAGGATTGTTTAGTTTGTCCCATTACTTTTGGCCCCTTAAAAAGTGGGAGGCACATATAGAAACCGTTGTAATTCCTACACCGTTCACCTGATTTGGATGTAATTACCCCCAAATTAAATCTGAAAGTCTGCAGTTAAATCACATCTTGTTTGTTTCATTTCAAAGCCATTGTGGTGGTGAATAGAGGCCAAAATATGAAAATTTTGTCAATGTCCCAATATTTATGGACCTGACTGTGTATATATATATATATATATATATATATATATATTTTGTTTTGTGTGTGTTCATACAGTAGTTTCATACAACTTCAGACATGCTGTAATAATAAGTTTAACAACACTAAGGACCAGTAGGTCAAGGGCCACCGCCTTAATCTGTGCAGTGCATCACAATTAGTGGTCAGTTGTTTTCTGAAAAAAAAAAAAATTGTGTTCATTCATACTAGTTGTTTCATACAGCTTCAGACAGGCTGTGTTATCTTATAATTGTATTTATCTTTATTATATTTATGTTATATTATTTGATATTTATCTTTATTTTAGATATTTATCACAGTCATATCGAGGTTTTACCTTGCTCTCACACTTCCCTTATTTGTGTTTCCAATGTTTATTTCAGTACCAGTACACAGACAGAATTTTAAAGAAGAGTTTTCAAAAGACAACATTTTGTTTATTTGCTCTGGACACCATCAACCCTAGTTGCGCATCTGGCAATATCAAGGCACCATCCCAGAGTTATGCTGGGCATACACTATACAATTATCTGTCAGATATCTGTCCAATCTGGCTGGTTGGAATGAAAATCTGGTAATGTATAGGAGCAAATGACAATCGATTATATGGTTTTAAACACTGGAAATCAGACAAAAATTATTGTTCAAATTAGTTAAATTTGTTTTATTTAACCAATTTGGCTGAACGTCCATTTTTGTGTTTTCCAGTGTTTTGAGCAAATGGTCGACTGTCATTTGCTCCCATACATTACCAGATTTTCATTCCAACCAGTCAGAATGGACAGATATCTGACAGATAATTGTATAGTGTATGCACAGCATAACTCTGACTAGTAATGGGGGTTGGGGCTATGGTGATGAGTAATGAGTTCCACCATTTCTCCAAGACCACTCTAAGCCATTGTATCTCACCTTTCATGATATAATCTTGTTTTTGTGGCACATATTGTTATGGTTAACTGGGTTTTTGCAGTGATTCACTGAGGAGTGAGGAATAAATTAATAATATGAGGTTTATTTCAGCACAACATACATTATTACTCTCTTATACGAAGTATCTCAGTGCCAGAGAAAACATCTATTTTTCTACTAATGCACTTTTACATCTGGGTTTTATAATAAAACCCAAAACACATTTTCCTTTTAAACCTGGCTGCACCTGGCCCTTTTAGTTGTGTATGATGAAATTTACAGCCAATCTATTGAAAACAAACAAAGACCCTGAAGACAAACATAAATCCTAAAAACAAAACAAACTACAAATAACAGCATCAACCTCTATGTTTCTAGACATTAAACAAAATAGAAAGCTTAATTCATATTTAAATATGCTGTGGATGCATTGTTGCATTTTGTCTTTTAGGTAACAACGTGGGCTCACACATACATGGATTTCAGAATAATAAAAATTATAAAACACAAACAAAACCAGATATTCTTTTTATGTTGTTTGATGACACCGGCTTATATATACACACAGAAATCACTGGTTGGATACCAGCGCTCAGGATCCTGGTGGTCAGAATCCCGACAGGGTTAGGGTACCGACACCTGTCAGAAGATATCCTACTCCTCCCTCCCCACTGCCTAAACCTAACCCTCTCCCCCTAGTGCCTAACCCTTACCTTCCCCATAGCCCTCCCTCCCCACTGCCTAAACCTAACCCTCTCCCCCCTAGTGCCTAACCATAACCCTTCCCCTAACCCTAACCTCCCCACTGCCTAAACATAACACTCACACTCTAGTGCCTAATCCTAATATCCTCCCTCTGCAGCCTAAACCTAACCCTCTCCCCCTAGTGCCTAACCATAACCCTTCCCCTAACCCTCCCTCCCCACTGCCTAACCTAACTCTCACCCCCTAGTGCCTAAACCTAACCTCCTGCTGGTGGTCTGGATGCCAGCACCGGGATTCTGACTGGTTTCGGGATTCTGAGAGCCGACATCCCGCACGCTGGTATTTTAACGGCATACCGGAATCACACAACTATTTATGATAGTGGTAAAGGTATAACTATCATGATAGCATATTTACAGTTCATTAGAAATGTACAAATGTTAGCTTTATTTCCTCCTTATAGCTTAGACATGTTCCGTATACAACTCATTCTACTGGCCATAGCACTTAGAATGTCTTTATTTCGCAAACTGTACACCAGTGGATTTAGCATTGGAACCAAAGTGGAAAACATAAATGAGAGGATCTTGTCTTGCTCAGGGTTATTCTGCATGTACAAGCACATGCCTGAGCCATAGTACAACACAACAATTGTTATGTGGGAAGTACAGCTTGAGAACGTCTTGCGTCTCCCGACCGAGGACTCAATTTTCAGGATGGTGGCAATTATGCAGCCGTAGGAAGACAGGATCAGTAGGAGGGGAATGCCTCCTGTGAATATCGCATCTATAAAAATAAATTTTCTCAAGAAAGAGGTGTCACTGGAGGAGGCGATAATCAGGGCTTTTAGGTCACAGAAGAAATTATTTATTTCTCTGAACTGATAGAAATATAAGCCACTTACAAAACAAGTTATTAGTAAAGAATTGATGGAAGCCATAAACCATGTAGGAAATGCCAGTAACACACAAACACGTTTAGTCATAATGAGCGAGTAATGTAAAGGGAAGCATATTGCTACATAGCGGTCAAAGGCCATTGCTGTTAATTGGAAACTCTCTGTATTGGCAAAGAAGAGGAATAAATATAACTGAGCTATGCAGGCAGTGTAAGACACAACATGGTCACCGGTGTGAGTGATATACAGCAGCTTGGGGAGAGTGGTGGAGACATATAAGATGTCCATTATAGACAGATTACATAAGAAAAAGTACATAGCTCTGTGTAACTGGGGCACAAGACAGACCAGTGCAATAATAATGAAATTACCAATGAGGACTATCAGATAAACAAGGAGACCTGCTAATAAAAGCACAATCCTCCCATCTTCTGACATGGGGAATGCCAGGATGTGGAATTCAATCTGTGAGGTGTCATTTTGTAGTTCTCCATCCATTTTATGTCCTTACAGAGATGTTAATAACATCTCAAAAATATCCCATGATTGAAACTTGCTCTGGCTTAAAATGTTGAAAACACTGCAAAAGACTGTAACACTAATGTTACCCTGAGAAGGTAACTGCGTACACAGTGAAAAGTATAAAGAAAAATTGTGACAGAGAGAAAGAAAACAATGATGAATTGCTCCGCCGTGAGTAAGAATGTTATAATTAATATAAAGAATATACCCCATAAAGTCCGGGGACTGTTGATAAAAACAGAAACATTTCAGTGCAGGTAATGTATTGCATGAAAAAGAAGGTCCTAGTGAATTGGTTGGTTAATTCATTGCTTGACTATTTATCTTCCTGGGTAGAGATAGAGTGGAGGCCATGACAGGGTGAAGGTTCTTGAACTTAAGAAACTTTAACAATAAAGGGAAATCCAATTCATATTTTATTAACAACATATTAATAAAATGTTATGGCTTTTTACTTCAAGAAAAGTGTACATTTGACATAAGTGAACTGAATTGAAATACCAGTGCAAAGGGCTCTTCCTTGCTTAGCACAACCCAGGGGTTTGTTTGGTTGATGTTTTCACACCATATCCTCATTTATCCTTAATCCTTGTTTTATAGATGTATGTAAAGTATGTGCATATGGGTTGCAGCTCATTTTTGGAACACTGGGCCTGATTCAGACCCACTCGCGAGCGCCGAGCGCTCGCAAGTAGGTCGATGTTGGGCCAGTGCGCATGCGCACGACGGACCCGGCTCCGTCGTGAGCATGTGCGAAACCCGGATATTGACGGGTAAGCCGTCACTATGAGTCTCGCTACAAAGGGGGTGTGCTGTCGATGGTGAGTGAAAGCACGCCCCCATTGGTGGGTGTGCCGGGGGCGTGGCTGGCCAGATGGAGGCGTTCCCATGGGAACGCCTACCATCTGGGGCCGGCCCCACTGACATCACTAGTGATGTCAGTGAGAGTGCTTTTGGCTCTGATAGAGCCAAAAGCACTCCAGGGCTTGCAGCAGACGAGACCCTACCACAAGGGTCTCATCGCAAACCCGATGGTCGCGATGGTCTTGACCATTGTGACCATCTTTTTGGCCGCTTGCTATAGCTGTGGGTGGTCACCCACAGCTATGCAAGCGGCCAGGAGGCCGTTCTAAAATCAGGAAGGACGACCCTGATTCAGAGCGAGCGCTCTATCAGAGCGTCCGGCTCTGAATCAGAGCCACTGTATGGTGTGTATAGTAAATGCTACTTTCTCAAAGTCCTATCTTAAAGAATGTTCTTTACATTCCATTGAAAGTTGCGTATAAAACCTATTTTTTTCTTGCCAAGGATTTAAGATCGGTTTGAGAGTACTCGCAGGTCCTATTTTTGCATTAGATCTTCGCTATAGCTGAATTGGCTCCAGTTTTCACATTATTTATAAATTATAAAATTCAATTATTTTCTCCATTTGAAGTATCTTACTAGTATAGGCCGCTTTACTTAACAGAATCAACTTAGTTTTGCTTTTTTAACAACTACCCTCTTTCAACAATAACAAGAATTTGTTTTATTTGTGATAACGTAGCTGGTAGTCACATTTGAGACACATAACACATTCATATCTCCTCACTAACACTGGGAGGAGGCGTGGCAGTGCACTGCTGAGCCTGCTGGGACATCCTCAGACCACAGCCACGCCTCCTCCCAGCATACAGAGAGGACCGAGTGACTCAGTTAGCACACCTCCTGTTCCTCTCTCTGTCCCAGCACAACCAATTTCCCGCCATTTGGGCTTGTTTTGTTCAGTACATCCTCGACTTTTGTAGAGAGTTAGCACTGACTGTGTGAAACAAAACATTTTTGCCGTAAAAAAGAGTTCTACTCGGAAACGGTGTACTAACAACCCTGATGTTTTTGTTATATTTGTGGCAAATATAGTGTTGCAAAATAAAGACAAAAAATAACTATATTCATAAAACAAGCGTATCTGGCTTATTTTGGACGTCACATAAGCCAGGAAGACAAGATTTAGGTGCCTCCCAAAGTTTGTAAAACCTGCATGGAATTACACCGCAATTGGACTAAAGGTGATCAAAAAGGACTTAATTTCAGCATACCTATGATGTGGTGTAAGCCAAAAGATCACTTGAGTGATGGCTATTTTTGTGCTGTAAATGTGAAGGGTATGAATCGATTTAAGAAACGCAAATGGGAATACCCAAGTATGAATTCTGCAAAACAATCAATACCACATAGCGAAGATTTACCTGTACCATAATTCAGTTCTTTGTGCGAAGTTGAATGTGATGATGTGGAAATGTTAATTTCATCCAGTGCAAGGGACAACACAGAAGAAAGTGAGTTCGAAAAAAGTTCCTCTACTCCAAACAAATTTTCTCAAAAGGAACTAAACGAATTAATGTGTGACTTGAATTTATCGAAAAAAGGAGCTGAGCTTTTAGCATCCAGACTTCAAGAAAAGCACTGTCTTGGGCCGGATGTTACTATAACGTCGTATCGAAATAGAGAGCAAGCCATACTGCCGTTCTTTAGCCAAGATACCAATCTTGTGTATTGCAACAATATTCCGGAACTTCTCCAGATGATGGGTTTACCAAAATATCGAGCAGAAGACTGGTGGCAATATTTTAATAGTTCTAAAAGGAGCTTAAAATGCGTATTACTGTACAATGGGATTTGCGTCGATTCCTATCGGTCATTCAACAAAACTTAAAGAACAGTATGAAAATATCAAGTTAATCTTAGAAAAAATTGCTTATTCTCAGCATGAGTGGTCTGTTTGTGTCGATTTAAAAATTATAAATTTTCTTCTTAGGCAGCAAAGTGTATATACTAAGTATCCTTGTCACATATGCTTATGGGATAGTTGTGCAAAACAAAAGCACTGGCAGCAAACCGTATGGCCTCCAAGAGAAGTTATAACTGTAGGAGAAGCCAACGTCATTCATGAGTCCTTAATTGTTAGGGGAAAAAATCATACTGCCACCTCTCCATATCAAACTGGGTTTAATGAAACAATTTGTAAAAGCATTGGACAAGTCAGGCAATTGTTTCACTTATATTTGTCGAACATTTCCATCTCTAAGTATTGAAAAATTAAAGGCAGGAATTTTTGACGTCCCACAGATACGGAAACTGGTGAAGTATCCAAATTTTACCACATCTATGACTGAAACCAAATCTGAAGCATGGCTGAGTTATGTGTCTGTCATTCAAAAAATTTTAGGCAATCACAAGGCAGACAACTATCATGAATTAGTCCACAACATGCTAAAATGTTTCGAAGTAGGTGCCAACATGAGTATTAAAGTAAATTTTTTGTACAGCCATTTAGATCACTTCCCGTCCAATCTAGGAAATTTAAGCGAACAACAGGGTGAACGGTTACACCAGGATATTCAGGTAATGGAGAACGATATCAAGGAAGGTGGGATCGTCACATGATGGCCAATTACTGTTGGAGTCTACAGAGGGACTGCCTGCAACAAGAATGCAATAGAAATCCTACAAAAATGGTTCTTATAGCTTCCTAACACTTATGTATGTAATTATCCTGTGACTTTTTCTAACATTTTACGAATCAAATTTAATCAGAATAAAAACAATATCTTTTGAACTATTTTTAACAATGTTTAATTTCATTTTTCATAAATATTAAAGACATATGCATATCTCAAAAACTAGAGCCAATTGAAAAATAAGCATGGCATATTCATGATCAGGAGCACAAAAGTAATCGACATCAACTCTTAAATCCTTGGCAACATATTGACTGTTCCACAGTGATATCAATCATAACAAATGTGCATATTTTACATATGTCCTAAAAAATCAATAATTTTTATGCATTCATAATGTCGGCACTGATGAAATGTCGACATGATTAGATTGTTGGCAAAATGTCCCTGGTGGTCTAGTGGTAACTTACCTGGTACGACAAGGTCATTGGCTTCAGCGGTATCTCCCGGGTTCAACGGTCAGTTGATGATGGTTTATGGTGGAACCAGCGGCGCTTCCGGTGGTGGGGCTATTGCTAATACTAACCCCTTTGCCTATCCCTATCGTCCACTCCTGTATCCTAACCTTCAGATAAACATTGTGACCTTGTCAACATTCTGCACATGATAACAGGTTCAATGTGGACATTTTACCAATGTCGACATAACTGTAAGGATTGTTATGTCCACATTATGAAAATGCCAACATGACTACATCCCCTATTAACATCATCTACAAGTAAAAAATTAAGTAGCCTTGTAATCAGCTAAACTCACAGACAATTTTTTTTAAAAACTAAACAAAATACGTAGTTACTAAGCTGTCGGGAATCACTGCATTACAGCATGTATTCTGTCCATGCAGATCGGGACATCAAGCCTCTGTACTGTCACCTTCTTCCAGACCCAGAACTGCTATTTCACCAGTGCTGATTACAGGTGACTGGGATGCTGGGTCCAGCATTATATAACAAGTTTCACTGATTCAATTTTGGGGGTACCTGCTGGACAGAATGTCAAATACATCCTTACTAGGCACTAGCCCTCACTCCCCACATACCTGCTTATTAAACATACTTACAAGGCTGGATGGCAGCAATTTATGCCACTTGCAATGAACGATAAACACCTTGGCTTTTTACTATACTAATTGGATTTTTGGAAATTCCTGTACTAGCTCATTCTCAATGTTCCCTGGATACTAACTACCTTTAAGTAAATTAAGGATACATAGTGATAGACATTATAAATTCATAAAGGGTATTATAGGGCCTGATTCATTACGGATTGCAATATTGCGTACGCACGCAGTTCAACTGCGATAGTATGCTACTCCATTGGGATCGCAATGCAAACTCAGCACAACATAAGGACGCCCATTTTACATTGCACACATCCGTAATACTTAGCAGAATAGCTAAACCAATCGGTACAGTTGAGTACCATCGCAGCCTCACGCACACTTGCACAATCTCTGACCTTACTCAGAAATGGCTAACAGCCGCCCCCGCTATGAGACCTCACACTGCGTATGCTATCGCAGTGGATAATTAATGCATGCCCCTGCAACGGCGCACTGGTATTCCTGCGTTTCCCCAACCACCCCCTCGTCACCAGCCACAGACGGTGCTTCCTGTCAATCACTTTGCGAGGGGTCTGTGTAGCCGCTGCGATCGCAGTCCCAATCACAATAGCTAGTTCGTGCACTGTAATGCATACGCATGCGCAGAATGCAACAATCGGCCAATTGTGTGCATAATCGCAGTTCCGTACGGTAGTGAATCAGGCCCTATGTGCGCACTATAGCCCTATATTTATCAAGTGACCAATCATTATAGGTGTTAACTCATCCTGGTTGTATTTTGCCTTTTGAGTGTTTTTACCAATTTCATGACTGTTTAATAAGTCTATATATATATTATTATATATCTTATTCCAGCACTCTATCCATTGATTTTAGGGGTCTATTTACTAAGCACTTAATGGATAGAAAGTGGACGGAGATAAAATACCAACCAAACAGCTCCTAACTGTCATTTTTCGAACACAGCCTTTGACATGGAAGTTAGGAGCTGATTGGTGTGTACTGTATCTCCGCTCACTTTATCTCCATCCAAGGCTTAGTAAATAGACCTCTTAGACTGGTAATCAGCTACATGGCGAGGGCATTCTATAGGTAAAATTGAAAGCTCAGAGTAATACCTTATGAAGAAACTCTAAGAGCAATGTGTGCAAATGCTAGGAGTTTAAATAAAATCCCAGAACTAATTGCAAAAATGACAAGGGATGATCTGGAAATTGTGGCTATTGCGGAGTCATGGTGCAATGAAAATCATGACTGGAACATAGTTATACCAGGATATACTTTATTTAGGAAGGACAGAATGGGAAGAATAGGCGGAGGAGTAGCAATGTATATCAAGGAAAGCATAGTCCCTTTGAGTGACTATAGAAACAGGGGAGAAAGTGATTTTTCGTATTGCGGTGATCAGGTCAGGAAGAGGAACTGGACAATAAACTACTGCAGGACATCACTAAAATGGCATTAAAAGGAGAGGTTACAATCATGGGAGATTTTAATCTACCCGATATAAACTGGGAGGTGTCTGTGGCAAGTTCCACTAGAAGTAGGGACATCCTGAATTCATTGCAGGGAGCCTCCCTCCAGCAATTGGTGAGGGAGCCCACTCGGAAAGACGCAATATTAGACTTAATACTTACTAATGGAGACAGAATATCTGATGTAAAAGTGGGTGAAAACCTGGGATCCAGTGATCATCAAGCAGTATGGTTCAGAATAAAGACAGATACTGACTCACCCCATACAAAAACAAAGGTGTTAGATTTTAGGAAGGCTGATTTTGCAGGGATGAGAAGATGTTTAAGCGAATCTTTGGCAGAGTGGAGGAACTTGAAAGGCGTGCAGGTGAGGTGGGAAAATTTAAAAAGTGCAATATTAAAGGCAACAGACCTTTGTATCAAAAGGGTTAGGAAAACCACAAGGAAAAGGAAGCCAGTGTCGTTTGGGAAAGAGGTAGCAAGTATTGTGAAAGCAAAAAAGATGGCCTTTAAGAAATACAAGCAGATGCAAAATAATGAAGACAAAGTGGAGTATCTTGTAAAAGCAGGAGGAGGCTAAGAAAGTATTCAGATGTGCAAAGGCTAAAGCTGAGGAGAAAATGGCACAGTCAGTGGGTAAAGGGGCAAAACTTTTTTTAAGTATATAAGCGAAAGGAGAAAAACACAAGGTGGAATAAAAAGACTAAAGACAGAAAGAAGGAGTCTTGTTGAGGGAGACAATGTAATAGTTGATCATCTTAATAATTATTTTTGCTCAGTATTCACTACTGAGCGAGAGGGAAAAGGGCCACAGTTAAGTTGCAGGTGTAATCAGAAAAAGGAGGTAGGAACAAGTACATTTACAGAGAAGAAGATCCTATCAGAACTCTCAAAACTGAAAGTGGATAAATCAATGGGGCCAGATGGGATACATCCAAGGATACTAAAAGAGCTTAAAGGGATGCTGGTAACACCATTAACAAAATTATTCAACCAGTCACTAGCTACTGGAGTAATTCCAGAGGACTGGAAAAGAGCAAACGTTGTCACACTGCACAAAAGTGGAAGCAAGGAAGAGGCAAGCAACTACCAACCAGTGAGCCTTACATCAGTAGTAGGGAAATTGATGGAAACACTCTTAAAAGAAAGAGTTGTAGATTATCTCAAATCCAACAATTTGCAGGATCCCAAACAGTATGGATTTATTGGGGGGAGATCAAGTTAAACAAATCTTATTGACTTTTTTGACTGGGTGACTAAGGAAATAGATAAAGTGGGGGCCATAGATATAGCTCATCTAGACTTTAGTAAGGCTTTTGACACTGTTCCACAACGTAGACTGTTAAATAAACTGGAAAGCATGGGATTGGACACAAATATAGTTGAATGGATAAGATCATGGCTGCAGGATAGGAAAAGAGAGTTGTAGTAAACAGAGTGCAGTCTCAAGAGGGAAATGTTACCAGTGGAGTACCTCAGGGATCTGTACTTGGACCAGTGCTTTTTAATATCTTTATTTGTGACATTGCAAATCGTATTGAAGGGAAACTATGCCTTTTTGCAGATGACACAAAGGTATGCAACAGGGTAGACACACCAGGAGGAGTAAAACAAATGATTGATGATCTAGGTAGACTAGAGGAATGGTCAAGAACGTGGCAACTACAGTTTAACGCCAAAAAATGCAAGATCATGCACTTGGGTCTCAAAAATCCAAAGGCTAAATATAGTATTAATGGCACTATACTGGAAAGTACTGAAGAGGAAAGGGATCTAGGAGTCACTATTTCAGGTGACTTAAAGGCAAGCAAACATTGTAACAAAGCAATGAGGAAGGCAAGTCAGGTGCTTGGTTGCATAGGGAGAGGAATCAGTAGCAGAAAGAAAGAAGTGATAATACCACTGTATAGGTCATTAGTTCGTCCTTATCTCGAATACTGTGTTCAATTCTGGAGGCCATATCTCCAGAAGGATATTAATACATTAGAGACTGTACAAAGATGGGCAACTAAAATGGTGCAAGGTTTACACCACAAAACTTACCAGGAAAAACTAAAAGATCTTAATATGTATAGTTTGGAGCAGAGAAGGGATAGGGGGGACATGATAGAAACTTTCAAATATATAAAGGGTTTTAACAAGGTAAAGGAAGGAGACATTCTTCAAAGAAAGAGAAGTATTAGAACAAGAGGACATGTTCTAAAACAGGAGGGTGGTAGGTTCAGGGGAAATTTGAGGAAAAATTACTTCACAGAAAGGGTAGTGGACAAGTGGAATAGTCAGAGGTGGTAGAGGCTAAGACAGAAGAGCAATTTAAACATGCATGGGATAGACATAAGGATATCCTTCAGAAGAAGTAAGGATCAATAAGGGTTGAGTTAATAATATGTTTAAAAATGGGGCAGACTAGATGGGCCAAGTGGTTCTTATCTGCTGTCAAATTCTATGTTTCTATGTTTCTATCCTATGACTTACAAATGTTTAACACTGCTGCTACTGTAGTGTAACATATTTGATCCATATATTAGTACCAATGACAATTACTTAAAATCTTACAAGCTGACAATAGAGGGCAAATGGTATATGGTTATTAATATAATATAATTATTGCCAGACATTCTATTTGAATCTCTATTATATATATGCTGCACCTAAATACCTGGGGCCAGATGTAATATGGTGTAATAGGGTGAGAGTTTAGAAAATGTGAGAGTTTGGCAGTAACCTCTCACATTGGTCGAGTTTATCTTCAAAATGGGAAAACACCTGGATGAGAGTTTAAATCGTTAGAGTTTTTTAGTCTAAAAACATGCGAGTTTCATGTTCTCAAACTCTATTACATTGGCTAAGTTTAAAAAGTGTCAGAGTTTACAGCTAAACTCACATTTTCTAAACTCTCACCCTATTACATTTGGCCCCTGTTGTCAATAAACCCAGTACATCACTGGTGTCCTAAATGTAATAAGGTCAGTGTTGTGAAGTCACAATACTATTCCAAGGATACAAAGACAGTAAATATTATTTTTGTATTATTATTTTAAACTAATATACTTCTTTACTGCATGTATGTTGTAATAACTTTAAGTTTTTTTTAACTAAAGCAAATTGAAAAATGACTAGTTTACTCTTACTACCTTAAACCTTTAATAATTAAGCTTTCCAAATTGCAATTTATATTTTTAAATTGTGCTTTAATTGGAAAAGTAAAAACTAAAAAGTGCCTGATAATGTATGTATCTAATCATTTAATGGTTTGAGCTTTTGTTTTAATTATTTCAATATATAAGGAAATATTTTCTAATTATTGTTATCAAGCAGTTAGTAAATTTCCTATAACAGAACCACTTATATCGGTAATAGCGTCACTAGTAAAAGTGTGGAATTAATCCCCATTTCTCATAGTTTATTCCTGTTGTGAGATGAGCTACAGAACTAATCCCTATGTACAGTACAGTATAATAGATGTTATAGAAATGTGTGCTCAATACCTGGTGGGGTGCTCTTCACACATAGATGCTGCTTGTTATTTCCAACAGCATTGAGGGTTACTTTTTATGATATTGTGGGCCATTAGGGAGTTTATCCCAAATCCCTTAAATTATGTTGATTTTTATCATGTGGGAATTGTTATAATTTATCACAGACTAAATATAAATTTTAGATGTATGAAAATAAAAAAAAGTATAAGTTCCATACTGTATAGGACTATACATTTGTATTTCAAGTCTCCTTCTGGAATGAGAGAGGGATTTTCACTTTTGAAAAAAAAAATCTAAATTTTTGAGTGCTAATTGAAGTACCGGTAATTTAATAAAAAAAACAACATCTCGTACCATTTTTCCACAAAATGAAAATTTAATTTTACTTTCCATTAATTTGTCTATTCTTATGTATAGACCTATTATTTTAATTGTATCCCCTTTGTTTACAGAATTTAGAGTCATTTGAAAAATCTACTGTAACAGGATTATATTTGGAATAAAAAGAAGACATAGGAGGCTGTAAGTGAGAGTATATGGGATGGGCTTGGGATGCCAGCGCTTGGGATCCTGGCGGTCAGAATCCCAACGCAGGCATCCCAACAGGGTTAGAATATTGACACTTGTCGGTCAGTATTCTAACCCTCCCTACTCCCTACCCTAACCCTCTCTCCCCGGTGCCTGACCCCAGGGCCATTTCTAGGGGCGTGCGACCCATGCATGGGGCACTCCGCCTCTGACCCTCAGCTACTTGTCAATAACACACAGATCAGCTGCAGAGGCTGCTGCAGCTGCTGCTCCCTTTCTATCCCAGCCTGCCCAAAGCCGTCGTGGCTGCATCAAGATGTCACAACGTCACGCTTAGCGGCCATGCAGAGGATCCCAGGTGCCATTCCTCAGCTGAGAGTGGTAAACTCAGAGTGATGCCACCTCCATCCTCCTCGGCAGCATCCTCTCTCCTCTTCTGGGGCTGCCTCCTCTGTTGCCCGTGGCTGACCAGCGATCCCCTCCAGTCCCCTCACGGGGTCTTCCTCCAACAGGGGTCCCTCTAAGTAGCACCGGTCCCCTCTCTTGTCCCAGTGGTGAGCTCCTCGGCAGGGGTCCTCCGGTCTGTGGGCACTCTTCCAGGCAGGCTGCAGCTGAAGGGGACTTCTTCCAGGGTCTTTCAGGTCTCCCAGGAGTCCTCGGCAGCAGTGAGGACTACAGCAGGCTTCAGACTCTTCTCTCCTCCACAGGGCAGTGCTAACAGCAGCTTCCTCAGGGGTCTTACATCGCAGCAGCTGATTATTTCTGCAGCGGGTCTGGCACTGTTCTCCAGCAGTCTGGCACTGTTCTCCAGAACTTGCAGCAGTCTCCTCTATAGTGGACAGAATCCTTGGGGTCCGCAGCGCCTTGGTCTCTGGCTCCAGGTAACAGGTCCAGCTTCCACTGTAGTCCTTCTCCCCACTGTGGGGAACCTCACAGCAGCCTCTCCCCAAGTGCTCAGAGGAGCCGTTATTCAAAACCAGGGTGGCCACTTTAGCTCACCTCCCCAATGTGCTATATTCTGTGGGGGAGAAATGTGGTATATTCTGTGGGAGAGCAATGTGGTATATTCTGTGGGGGAGCAATGTGGTATATTCTGTGGGGGAGCAATGTGGTATATTCTGTGGGGGAGCAATGTGGTATATTCTGTGGGGGAGCAATGTGTTTTTTTTCTCCTGTGGGTTGTACACAGGATTGATGGTGTGCCTTAGAACAGGAATTGGGAAAACAGCAGTTGGTTTTGCTGTCCCTAATCCTATGGTTATGTTAATGTCATAAGGTAGTCTTTTCATTTGAGGCCACACCCCTTATTATGAGACCACGCCACTTACAGTAATGCCACACCCCCTTTCTGGCGGTGCACACATTATTAACATTTTATACTCTTGTTGGGGGGGCACATTTTGCCTGTTCGCACTGGGAGCCTCAGCCCCTAGAAACAGGCCTGCCTTACCCTCACCTCCCCCCTAGTGCCAAAACCTAATCTCCCCATCCCCTCCCTGCACCCCAAACCTTACCCTCCCCCCTTAGTGCCTAACCATCCCTCTGGTGCCTAACTTTAACCTCTAATCCTAAAACTAACTCATCCCCCAACCCCACTGCTTAACTTCGAGATTCCAGTGGTCAGGATGCCGACGAGGGGATTCTGACAAGTGTAAGGATTCCGAAACCAGCATTCTGAGCACTGTAATCCCTGCAGTCTGGATATTGACTGCATCCTGAGTATATGTGTAAAAAGCTTACGTTTGTCACATGCCAAAATGAAATATGACACTTTTGTTGGATCAGACATTCAAAAACAGATACAATGTTTGAAAAAGAGGAAACTGTTCAAAGAGAGGCTTGGAATGGTTTTAATGAATTTGTAAAGATCCCAACTACCAGCAACTAGTGGAAAACATGCTAGAAAATACAAAGCATTGGATTGTTTAATGCACTTTCTGAACAATCACTTGAAATAGGTTTCTAAAAATCTTGGAGCTGTTAGTGCGGAGCAAGGAGAAAAATTCCACCAAGACATAAATCAGATGGAATGATGATATCAAGAAAGATGGAATGTCAACATGATTGGAGACCACTGTTGGATGGTGCACAGAGAAGACCCACAAACAATGTATAGAAAAAAAGTACTAAACAAAGTTTTGAAATGAATAGAAAAATGCAGCATAATGACTTGTAACTAATATTGTATAATGGTTCATTGTAACATTTATTTGTACATCAAAAGTTTTTTTTATATTTAAGCTACTTTTTCATTTATTAACATCAAGTTTGTGAAAAATCCCTGCATGTTAGAGAAAATCCTAGTTTATTAAATAATCACACCAAATACCTTTGGAATTGGCAAGAGGTTTACAGACACAGCTTGTTCACCTACAGTTCAGAGCAATGCTGATGGAAAAGATTAGCAGTTCTCAAAGTGATCATTGGATGTCGGATGTAACTTACTGCTAAAACCTCTATTTTATGCACATTGTGCTACAGCGCCATTTGGGTTTCCTCCAATAAATTTGAAATAAGCTGCCGGCCACAAGCCAATCACAGCTCATGGACCGGCGTCTGCTCTGGATTGGCTGCTGGTCCGCAAGTTGTGATTGGCTCACAGCCGGCAGCTTATTTGAAATGCTGTGGCTGTCCCTTCAATCTTGATACTGTTACCGTCATTGCTGAATGGCTCATGGCTGCCGGTCTGGAGCCAATCACTCTCTGAGTGGCTGAAAGTGCCACTCAAACCCCAATGCAAGCTGGATGGCTGCTGGTCCGGTGCCAATTCCCCCCCAGTCCAGTGTCTATTCCAGTATTCCCTGCCCTGTGCCCCCCCCCAATCCTGCATTGTCCACTATGTGCCCTCCCAGTAGAGTTTTCCCTGCCATTCCCCACTCCTGCCCATTGGTACCGCATTCCCTGCCTTGTGTCCCCCCAGGTCCAGCCCTCCCTGCCCTGTGCCCCCAAGGTCCAGCCCTCCCTGCCCTGCATACCCCTAGGTCCAGCCCTCCCTTCCCTGCATACCCGCTTTGTCCAGCCCTCCATCCCCCAGGTCCAGTCTTCCCTGTCCTGTGACCCTCCAGTTGCAGCCCTCCTTATCCAGGCATAACTTGTCTCCCATATATTGCACCCACCCTTCCCCTGTGCCCCCACCACCCACCTTTCCCCTGTGCCCTTCACAAACCACTTTTTCTCTTCCTGCCGCCCCCTTTCATCTTCCACTTCTCCCTTCCTCATCCCTTACCATCCCCCTCTTCTGCTGAAGGCGATGAAGTCCTGCTGGGCTTCCAGCACCAGTACTGTGCTGCACAGCCGAGACCCTTCCCTCCCCCTGAGCGCTTGCCCAATAGCGCCAGGAGGAAGGTGGCAGGCGGGCGGGCTCAGGCTGTGCTAACACACACATCACCGCCTGCGCTGGTGGTGATGTGTGTGTTAACCAGCAGCCAAGCAGCCCAGCCACACCAACCCCAAGGGGCACCGCACTCCAAACTCATCCCCAAAACTGTTAACTATATCCAATTTGGGTAATAATTGCCCAATATAAGGCAACATGATAATGGCACATACAAATATACCTGAATTGAGAGCTAGCTTACCTTGGAGTCACCCCTAAGTCCTCCTAATGGCACTACAAGAACCAGCACGCCCTCCTAACGCTGGTCCCATCTATGCCTCTCAATACAGAAATACAAGTTGGAAGCTGCTCAATCACTTCAGTAATATCACTCAGGTGCATGTAAGGGAGGGGTTAGTCTATACAAGAAACAACAAAAAGTATTCCCCCAGCACACTGAATGAAATCAGCAATAAGATTTGAAAAACTACATGGTGGTAGATAATTCTGAGATCTCAGTTGCATATATTTGCAAAGATAAGGCTAAGCCTCCGGGCCGCATCACGGCGTCTCTGAAACCGGAGGTCCCTATCACTTGGTCAGAATCTGGGGTGCAGAACCCCAAAAAAGCCGGCGATAGCCAGCCACCCCAGCGAAGCACACCAGTGAAAGACTACAGTGTTAGTATAGGATTAAAGGAAAAACTATGTGTTAATAAGTGAAGGTGTAATTAAAAGGCTAAGAAAAAAAAATATATATATACACAAAATATATTGGAAAGTGTAAAAGTGCTAAATAAAGTGTTAATGTGTGCCTCACCAGAGCAGCCCAGCCACACCAACCCCAAGGGGCACCGCACCCCAAACTCATCCCCAAAACTGATAACTATATCCAATTTGGGTAATAATTGCCCAATATAAGGCCACATGATAATGGCACATACAAATATACCTGAATTGAGAGCTAGCTTACCTTGGAGTCACCCCTAAGTCCTCCTAATGGCACTACAAGAACCAGCACGCCCTCCTAACGCTGGTCCCATCTATGCCTCTCAATACAGAAATACAAGTTGGAAGCTGCTCAATCACTTCAGTAATATCACTCAGGTGCATGTAAGGGAGGGGTTAGTCTATACAAGAAACAACAAAAAGTATTCCCCCAGCACACTGAATGAAATCAGCAATAAGATGTGAAAAACTACATGGTGGTAGATAAATCAGAGATCTCAGTTGCATTTATTTGCAAAGATATGGCTAAGCCTCCGGGCCGCATCACGGCATCTCTGATACTGGAGGTCCCTATCACTTGGTCAGAATCTGGGGTGCAGAACCCCAAAAAAGCCGGCGATAGCCAGCCACCCCAGCGAAGCACACCAGTGAAAGACTACAGTGTTAGTATAGGATTAAAGGAAAAACTATGTGTTAATAAGTGAAGGTGTAATTAAAAGGCTAACAAAAAAAATATTTATATATACACAAAATATATTGGAAAGTGTAAAAGTGCTAAATAAAGTGTTAATGTGTGCCTCACCAGAGCAGCCCAGCCACACCAACCCCAAGGGGCACCGCACCCCAAACTCATCCCCAAAACTGATAACTATATCCAATTTGGGTAATAATTGCCCAATATAAGGCCACATGATAATGGCACAATATACCTTAATTGAGAGCTAGCTTACCTTGGAGTCACCCCTAAGTCCTCCTAATGGCACTACAAGAACCAGCACGCCCTCCTAACGCTGGTCCCATCTATGCCTCTCAATACAGAAATACAAGTTGGAAGCTGCTCAATCACTTCAGTAATATCACTCAGGTGCATGTAAGGTAGGGATGTACAGGCTCGGATAGGTTCGAGTTTGCACGCTGAGTTCGGATTTTTCCCTCCAAATAAACGGAACAAAGAAAGAGGCAAAACGTCATCTTGCATGGACGAACATCATCATTCCTGGACAAAAGATGATGTCTTCCTCATACTTTCATTTACTGCTAACTTTCCACAGCAGCACCTTACACTTGGTTGCTGACAACCTGCTGCTTATTTAAGTGTTATGCAGCAATGTTTATAAATCATGTATTTGTCCTGCATTGTTTCGTACTGTTAATAACTGTTTTTCTTGTGTGCTCATTTGTTAATGTACTTTGTAACGATAATAATAACAATTACATTTATATTATAATCGAAAACAATGAAAAATGGGGTACACTTTGGGGAGGCAATCAGTTTGATACAATTATTTAAAATATTTATTGAAATGTATTTAATACAAATGAGTTCAACTTTAATGAGAATGCTTGTTTTTTACATTTTATATAAATTTTATGTATTTTTATGTGAGAAATCATAGGTGATAAGAAAGAAAATAAAGTTTTTACAATTAGAAACAAGGATCTTTGTGGGTCAAGTAACAATCCAAATAGTTTTTTATTGTGCGCTAAATATAAACATAAAAACAATACAAATAACAAAGTGTAACGTATGTACAGTATGTATCAAAACATATGTATATTTGTTTTTTGTTTGATATAATTCAACACATAAGCAAATCTTTCCCAATTAATGTTTTTAGCCTAACAAGTAATTAGCAATGGTTTTCAACATTGTTTTTGTCTTATAATGCTTTGCTGTCCATTAGATGAGCTGCAGGTGCAATTTCCATGTACAGTATTAGGTGTGTTACAGAAATATATTTAATGCATACTCAGTGGCATCCCTCCCCACGGTGACACCTGGTGCGGGGAGGGATGCCTTGTGCGCGGCGAAGCCAGGCGCCCCCCCAAAAGGGGGTGTGGTCTTGGGTAAGGGGTGTGGCCCTTGGTAAGGGGGTGTGGCCTCGTGGCCCGAACCCGTAGCCCAGCCCATGTTGATTATGGAGAGTGGTTGGGGGTGCCGGAGGTGCGGGCAGTGCAGGCTCCCTCACTGTGACAGGAGCCGAGTGCTGCACTTAATGATACAGTGCAGCACCCAGCTCCTGCCACTTAGGGGAAGACTGCACCTTGCTATCACTCCTCGGCGGATGACACCCAGGTGCAGCCCGCACCCCCCTTGTGATGTCACTGTGCATACTGTACCTGGTACCGTTTGAATGCTACCTGTTATTTCCAAAAACATTGAGGGTTTTTGGTCCATTAGGGAGTTTATCCTAAATGAATTACTTCAGGAACATTTGTATCATGTGGGAATTGTTTATACATTACTACTGATTACATGAAGGAAAAAATTATAAATTGATTGTTGTTTGAATGTTATTTTTTTCTTAAGAAGACTTATAGTTTCATTAATACACTGGTGTTTAGAGACTGAAAGAAGTAGAAGCCGCACCAGCAATGAATGTATTGTCTTACAATTACCCCCTTTGATACAGTCATAACTGATTCCTAAAGCTGCATACACACGTAAAGATTTTCTGTCCGACCACCAACTAGTTGATTGGTTGGAATGCAAATCTGGTAACGTATGGAAGTAACTGATGATCAGCAATTTGCTCCTAAATGCCAGAAAACAGATGAAAATGGACGTCAGACAAGTTTGTTAAATGTTTGATCTAAACAATTTGTTCAAACAACAGTTTTTGTACATTTTCCGGCATTTGGGAGCAAATTGCTGATTGTCATTTGTTTTCATACCTTACCAGATTTTCATTCCAACCAATCAACTAGTTGGCTGGTTGGACAGCTAATCTTTACGTGTGTATGCACCTTATGTTGTGTGATTTTGAGGTTGTGTCATCCAACTGGTTATGTAAATTACAACACTACAAAAAAGGAAGTAACCAGTTCCTGGTGGACACGCTAGTGCGGGCTTGGCCAACCTGGGACTCTCAGCTGTTGTGAAACTACAAGTCCCTGCATGCTTTACCGCTGATCAGTGGGAGGGTTTGCTGGGACTTGTAGTTGCACAACAGTTGGAAAGCCACAGGTTGTCCTGGCCTGCACTAATGGTAGACATTTAATAGTTCATACATAATATAAAGGGAAATTTGCTTTCTCAAAAAATGTATTTCTTAAAAAGTAGCAAAGTATACAATATGACAACACCTATAGTGCAATAAACACAGACCATGGGCTTATATAATAGGTTGTGAGCTGCAGCAGCTGCGGGAACTCCTGCAAGTCTTCCTGTATTTTTAAAGCAACAATCATTTTAATGGCAAAACCAGCTTGTTTTTTTCCTTTAAAATGATTGCCGCTTTAAAAACACAGGAAGACTAGCAGGATTTCTCACAGCGGCTGCAGCTCACAACCTATTATATTAGCCAAGAAATGTACAAATACACAAGACCAATAACCACATGACCTTCAATAAACAATTAAAAAGACGTGTGCATTACTATTGTGTCAAACTCTTAGGGCTTAATTCATACACACAGTGTCAATGTTGCACACATGAGGCAGATGTTTTATGTCTGCACATGCGTCCAAATCGCACACTGCACATGGGTAACTGATGGGAGAAGCAGAGCGAATTTGGACGTAATAGCCATGGATTTCAGTGGTCATTCCTGGAAGGTAACAGGGGGATGGTTAGGCGTGTCATGGGCATGTTGCTAACAGCAACTGCATTTGAACACACAGTAGCACAGACACAAGACGCCATATTCAGATGAAAAAATTGCGCCTGATGTAGGGCTGGTGCACGCTTCAATGGTGCGCCCGATAGTGCAGTGATTGTGCATCTAAAGATGCACAGAAATGGATTAATGCCACAGCCAGGGGGAATATCAGTAGTAAGATCATCGGTCACGGCATTATCATAGAGATGCAGCTACACTGTACTTACAACGTTATTATCATTGTCATTATTATTAGTGGTTTCTTTTATAGTTAAAGTGCCACATAAAGGCCCAGGGAGGAGGCGCAGTAACCAATCAGGTAGAGGAACGGAGTGATGGAATTAGATATAGACACAATAATGAATGGTCAGTGAGGTGACACATGAGAGGGCAGGTGATCAGCAGTGTCACACTCAGCAAATTGATCAAGATGGCTGATGAGAGAAAAGTGACCATTTGCTTTGGCAGTGAGACCGTCATTGGTAAAGTTGTATTCTGTAAAAAGGACGGGACAGAACAAGATGGCACAGGATAAAGAATTGAATGAGAAGTAAGAAATGAGGTGACTTGGAGGTAAACAATCCTCTCAAGGAACTTGGAGGCAAAAGGGAAGAAACATATGTGGGCGGAGTCTGAGTGAAAGTCAGGGTCTCATGATGGTTACTCAAAGATGAGTGTAACAAGTGTGTTGAGGGAGGAGGGGGCAGTGTCAGAGGAAAGGGACAGGTTGAAGAGTTGGGGAAGATGAGGGCAGGCATCAGGAGTGAGAGTGTGAGAAGTGACAGAAAATGAGGGTTGAGGAGAGATAAGATGATGAGAGGAGGACACAGATGTCATCCCCACTGGTTTGGGTGATTAGGGGGCGATTCTGGATGTATACTTGGACTGATTAGCATTGAAAGGGTAGAGCTGTTGAAATTTAAAGCTGGATTTTCTCTAGTACAGTTCCTTTCATAGGTGTGTACATTTTTCTGGAGGTACAGTAGCATGTACAGTAAGCAGGGTTGGAGTGCAGATCAATGGAGATAGAGAACAACCACTTGGTCCGCATAATCAGGTGCAAAGTTTAGGTGTTCTAAAAGGGAAACAGCTTGTACTTAGCACTATTACTTACTACTTGTTACTGATTTTTGAATTGGCAAAAAACATACACGTTTTGTAACAACATGCAAAAAGTCCTACGTAATATTCTTTGTACAGTAGCTCTATGTGATATTTATTTTTTAGATTCTATGTTTGGCACAAAGATAATACAATAAAATTTACTTGTAATCAACTGTAGTGTGACATATCTTTAACATAATAGATATTTGTTTGTACCACAATAAGATGGTTCTTCAAACCTTATTTAGATCTCTGTCATCCTACGGCAGTTTTCAATCTCTCTGTTGATCTATTATATGGTCTCCTTCCATTTTCTTTATTTTGCACCAGCCATGTTCTGCCTGGTAGTATGGAGTAACCTTGCCATCACCAGTAACACCAGCGCTTCAATTTCCCTGTAGCTGAAGGTTGGCTGGCACAGCTTTATGAGGACACAACTGGATCCAGGACTGCTGGAGCCTCTTCCTAAGGTTGGGACATGCTGACACAATTTTTCATTTGTTTAAAATAATGGAGTGAAATATATATAAATATCATTAGTAAGACAACGTGTGTTGACTATATGTTGTTTTTATATATTATGTTTTGTGTTAGAGTTTACTTGTTATGTTGAAGCAAACTTTTTTATTGAGCATGTCCACAAAGCCACATGATGTATGTTGTTGTTAGTAATGATGTTTCCTTATTACACAATACCTAACAAATATGTTTTTTGTTTTATTCAACAATTGAGGAGGAACAATTACCCTACGAAAGTGGTGATTGGTGAACTAAACAGCATCCCTAGGAGCCTGGATGTCACCAAAGAAAACCTTTTAAGCTTGCAACAAACACTAAAAAAAAAATTTGTTTAAAAAAAATGTTTTATTTTTACACGTGGCTGTTTCTTTGTCATAACATACATTTTCTCGAATTGATGGGATGTAGGGGGGCTGAACTTAATAAGTTCCTGCCAGTGATGGAATGGGGCCCTGCCAGCCAAAGTGCATGGGAGAGTTGATGTCACCAGGACCCCAATATGATTAGGACTAGAGAGTAAGCACATAGAAAACAGTACAGTTAGGTGGGGAGACTAACTGGGGCGGTACACCTGTCAGACTGTAATGCAGGTGTCCTAAGCCGAGCTCAGGGAGGACAGAAACCTCCCATGGAGCAGTAGGGAGTTCAGATTACACAATTATAGCCACCACTCTCTTTCTGCTGTTTCTGGGCACAGATACACTCAGCAAATATGTCTAAGATAGGTACAGTATGGTACAGTATATTATGTTAACATTTTGAATGTTGACACCACAGTTTCAACATGTTCTGAATGTTGAAATGTCAACGTTGTCATAATGTCGACAATATTCATGTCATCAGTCAGCATGTCAACATAGCATTTTTTCAGTATTCAGCCCTAACCTACCTTAACCTGAACCTAACCTTACCCTAAACCTAACCCTATGCTTAAACATAACCCTAAATTTAAACATAACCCATAAATCTAAATCTAGCACTAAAATGTACTGTGAACATTTTGCCTGATTCAGAGTTGTACTAAAATATACTAATGCCGCCGGAGGTGTCTTGTGTAAACAGATTTCCTGCCAACTTCTCTGATCAGCTGCATTCCAAGACGCAGCATCAGATCACTTTGCATGAACAGCAGTCATCTGAGTCACCTTCAGGTTACTCAGGATCGCTGGTGTTTTCACGTAGCTGAAGTTAGTACAACTGCATGCAAGGAAACAGCCACTGGCTTCAGCACACCCAGAAAATGAGACAGACAAGCCCCCATATTTTCAGATGCTGCCTGATACTGCCCCCGCTCCGCCCCCAAACCGTCGCAGCCTGTCAAGAAGACGATCTGCACATGCACTGTAGAGACCCTGTGCAGATGTTTTAACATCGAAGTTGTACGCAATCTATTGGGTTTACGTCCAAGTCTGTATTAGCCCCATTGTGTATGTCGACATGACACATGTCAACATAACATCCATGTCAACATTCTGAACGTCGACATTCCGAACATGTTGACATTCTGGTGTCTACATTCTGACTGTCAAAATGTATAATGTCAACACCAAGACTGGATGCCATGTAAGATTAGCTGTCAAGAATCATGGGCTGTTTTTCTGCACCTTGCTTTCTGTATCCTCTTGCACCACTAAGGGGTCTGTTAACTAAGGAGAGAAAACGGTTTAGAGATGCTAAAGACATAGAAAATCCCTGTATATACTGCTTCTCAGTATGTACTAAAGGGATTTTCTCTGCCTGCAGCCTGCCAGCGCTAAGTGCAGGCTACAACATTGCACTGCACCTGGGGCACTTAGCACTGCCATAATTACCCATGGCACCGCTAAGTGTCCCAGGTATTACTAAGGGGAGAGCAGTGGTGTCCTCACCTTTAGTTGCACCCGGTGCGGGTGTACAAGCTTGAGCGCGCTGCAGCCGCGCGTGATGGGCAAAGGGGGTGGGGCCTTCGGGACAAGTGGGTGTAGACTCGCATGTGGGGGCGGGGCCATGCACCCGAACCCCGGTTTTAGTGTTTCCGGGGGGTCCAGGAGGTGCGGGCTGCCCCCGGGGACCAGTGTGTTTGTAGTGCTGGCTTCCTCACTGTGACAGGAGCCCAGTGCTGCACGTAATTCTACAGTGCAGCACCCGGCTCCTGTCACCAGAGGAGGAGTCTGCACTTTGGTGTCACCCCTCGGTGGGTGACACCCGGGTCCGGCCTGCACCCCCCGCACCCACCTTGTGACGCCACTGGGGGAGAGGGCACTTACCGTCAGGTGACTTCTCCAGCACTGATATCTCCTCCTGTAGCTACCAGTATCTGCTTTTCCTCACTGGAGAAGCAGAACTCGAGCTGTGTCAGGTTGGCCGTTTGTAAATAAAGTTTGTTGAAAAAAAATGTTCACCCTCCTCCGCGGGTCTATTATTAATAATATCTGCGGTAGCCAGCTCCTGCTTTGCAGCGCTAGCAGGCGAAGCAGGAGGGCCCTTTTCACCACGAATAATTGCATCTTAGTAAATTGACCCCTAAGAGCTCTAAAGCCGAAATATCAGTAGGGCTACAGCTTTAGGATGTAATGTAATGGCATGGCAGTGGATGAAGACCACTCATGTAAGTGACGGGAGAAGGTGACCCAGTAGATCCAGTAGTGGACTTTTTCCGGTTGTAACACATGGGCAGGTAGTCAGAGGGCAGTGTGGTTACAGCTGATGATTGCACCACACTTACGACTTTGGTTCACTCCATTCCGGGAGCAGCCGGGCAGGACCATCTTCTCTCTGATTCGGGGGGCGGGGCCAGTCTATTGCTGACATTCGGTCCCCCTTCACAGGATATCCCCCGCGATTTGCGGGTCCGCACACAGGGGGTGGGGTTAAATGACACGGTTTGCGTCATTTAGCCCCGCCCCCTCCCTACGGACCCGCAAATTTCACGGAGAATCTCCCCATCCTGCCCACTTCACTAGGAAGTGGGCGGGATGCGGGAGATCTGCCTACTATTCCGGGGGTGCGGGGGGTTACCCGAAAAATCGGGAGCCTCTCGCGACTCCTGGGAGAGTAAGCAAGTATGGATTGCACTCGTCGAGATAAGGAAAATTGTTCACTGTACTCAGTTGTAGGTTTCTTTACCTGTACATTTGCATTACTATTTCTGAGACACTGATTTGCTGCTTACAAAGAGAAACTGCTGGTCAGCACTGATTTATGCTTATTTATATATAACGGAGTACCCCCATTCTGGTTAGTTTTCATTTTGGTGTAATATTATAGACAGGTTTTCAGAATACAAATAAATCTGCAGCTGTGTGGGATATACAGGTAATGTTAGAAGCCGGAGAGTGTGAGAAATTGGCTGCCTGGGAGTCCTGGACCAGAGCAGCCTGCAGCCAGCAACTCAGACTGAGAATGACAATGACAGGTAGGATTAATATATTTCTCCAGTTTGTAACACTTCATTGCAGATGTCATAGTAAATGAGTAATTTACAGAGCTATGTTAGGTGTACCCCAACTATTGGTTTCTATGGTGCGCCCTTCTTGCCCCATTACAACACTGCATATACAGTAGGTGAAAGGCAGCCTGCACACATATCAGATTTGGGAGGAGCGGAACTGTCCATTTCATTTGTACCAGGGGAAAACACAATTACTGATGGCAGCCCTGGGTACACATATACTGTATATCCGATGGTAATAAAATATCAGAGACATGTACTCATGTATGAACATGTAATTTAATATAATAATATTAATCATACATTTCACAGCATCAGAAGGTAAGAAAAATAACAAAGGTAGTGGTGTAAGGTATTATGGTTCCATATTAGAAATTATTGAATTCTAATTCTGCGTGGGGAATGTTGGCTTATCAAGGGTTAGTGCCTGATTCTAAGTTGAACATCTTTTGCCAGTCGCACGTCTGTGACTTTATGCTAATACCGCTACAAGCCCTTCTGTGCGTATGAATGTGTGAGGACTGAGATTCCCACTTCCAGTGTCTCCAGGACCTATAAGGAGGGGAAGGGGGTATGTTGGGCCTAAGAAGGGAAGAGAATGAGGACAGGCGGTGATGGTCAATGGAAGGAGGAAAGGAAATGAGGGGGGCATATGATGTATGAGGGGAGGAATATAGTGGAAGAGGTGATAGTGGAAGAGGGTGTAAGCAGGTGAAAGGGAAAGGGAATGCAATGGAAGAATAAAATGATGCAGAATATATAACAATGCTAAAAAATGCAGAAGTGATAACAAATCACAGTGGCAACATGAGGTAAGCTTAAATAATAATGTGACAGAGTATAACTAAGCAATAAAAAAGCAGATGTGAAGGTGAAATAATAGAAGAATACTAGCAGAGAATGGCATTGGATAGAGGGTTCAAAGGAACAAAAAAGTATTAGACGATAGAATTGCAGTAGAATGGTACTAGGAAACAAAAAGGCCGTATGATGCAGAAAAAAAGGCCGTATGATGCAGACACAAAATGGCCGTATGATGCAGACAAAAAATGGCCGTATGATGCAAAAGAAAAACAAAATGACAGAAGCAAAAAAATAAAATGGGAAAAATGTGCAAAAAATAGAAAACAAAATGGCAACTACATGGCGATGGAATGTTAATATAAATGTGGTGTACAGTACGTGCTACACATGCTGAGTGAGTCGTATCTTTGACATGTATACTACTATGCAGACATGCACATATACACCAGAGTTGTGTCTGCTTGTTCTGAGTGCAAGATGAGCATGATTTCCATCCCATTATGCATCAGGGCTCCAGTTTCTACCCCATCGCCTCTTTACCACTTTAAATTTGTTTCTCTGTCAAACCTGCTCGCCCCCCGTGCTACCTCTCAGCCTATAATATTGATATCTAGTTCAAAGACAAAATTTACAATGCTCAAAAAGATATTTCTAAATCCCAATTCCTTGACATCCCACCCACCTTATTCTACACTCAGGAATCCTCCAACAATTCATCATTTCCAGTCAGAACCGTAACTAGACTTTTTGGTGCTTTGTGCCAGAAAGAGCATTGGCGCCCCCCCTATTTTTTAAATAGGAAGATAAAACACCTGAAAAAGGGCCATGGCCTCATGAGGAAGGGCCAGGGAAGAGAGAGGGGAGGCCAGGAGATGCTGGGGATGAAATAAGAGGAAGCTACAAGTGAAAATTATAGTAAACAGAAAATTGACAGCCCCAAACAGAACCCCCTGACCTGCAGTGCCTTATGCCATGGCACTGCTGCACTACCCTAGTTACGGCCCTGTTTCCAGTAACTGAATACAAATCACCTGCCCTCATTTTATAATCACATCCTCCAAAATGACACTTGACCTTATACCCTCACAACCTCTCTCCTCCTGCTCCCCCACTGCCCGCTCACCTCTTTAGCTTGTTGTATCCCTCCAGTATCACATTGTCATCCTCCTTAAAATACACATTCACTCACCAATCCTAAAACAATAATCTCATGACCCAGACTATCTCTCCTATGGTTATGTCTCTTTGTTAAATGGGGGCCTCAGAATCTTTTTAGTTTTGTGTTTGTTCCCTATAGCAAAACGCTATGAATATGCAGGCACAATACAGAATAAATACATATTAATATATATTAAATAAATGTTTATTTTTGTCTTTATTGAATAGGCTTGCTCTTTTCCTATTGCTTTATTCTTCTCATAGCACTTAGGATGTCTTTATTACGTAGACTGTACACTAGTGGGTTTAGCAATGGAACCAAAGTAACAAACATCACTGAGAAGAGTTTGTCTAGTTCTTGAGTATATTGCATGTACAAGCACATGGCAGAACCATAGTACAGCACAACAATTGTTATATGGGAAGTGCAGCTTGAGAACGTCTTGCGTCTCCCAACCGATGACTGAATTTTTAGGATGGTGAAAATGATGCAGCCGTAGGAAGCCATGATCAGTAGAAGAGGAACAGCTCCGATGAACATCCCATCTATTGTAATAAATCTTCTCAGGAATGTGGTGTTACTGGAGGAGACGATAAGCAGGGCTTTCAGATCACAGAAGAAATTATTGACTTCATTAAAAGTGTAGAAACTCAAGCCACTTACAAAACAAGTAAGTACTAAAGAATTGATGGCACCCATAAACCATGCAGGAAACGCTAAAAAAACGCAAACATGTTTACTCATAATGAGAGAGTAATGTAAAGGGAAGCATATTGCTACATAGCGATCAAAGGCCATTGAAGTTAGTAGGAAACTCTCTGTATCAGCAAAGAAGAGGAATAAATATAACTGGGCTATGCAGGCAGTGTAAGACACAACATGGTCACCGGTGTGAGTGATATACAGCAGCTTGGGGAGAGTGCTGGAGACATATAAGATATCCAATACAGACAGATTACATAGGAAGAAGTACATGGACGTGTGTAACTGGGGCACAAGACACACCAGTGTGATAATAATGAAATTACCAGTAAGAACTATCAGATAAATCAGTAAAATTGCTATAAAAAGAATAATCCTCCCATATTTGGATGTGGAGAATGCCAGGATGTTGAATGTAATCTGTAAGGTGTCATTTGTTAGTTCTCCATCCATTTTATGTCCTGAAAAGCACATTCTGATACTGTAGTTGAGTATTCTTGGGATTTAGAACAAATGATATGCTAACACTTTCCCTTGGATAAATCAGCACCCAACCCCAGTTGATCTATCCACACTGACCTCCTACATTTAAAGGGCAGAAAAAAAATATGATAGTAAAGTTAAAAAAATCATTACTTCCAATTACATAAATATTAGGCAAAAGCCCTGGAACATGGCTGAACAAATGCAATAAAACACACAGTCAACAAACAAACAAACAATATATATATATATATAAATATATATAGAGAGAGAGAGAGAGAGAGAGAGAGAGAGAGTCCAAACTAGCCCGGCACTCGAAATAAAACAGCAATGCTCCAGTGCCCTTTCCAAAAACAGCATAGAAAATCTATATTCCCTACCACATGTACACACACATACACACTAGGGTTAACTTTGTTGGTGGCCAATTAACCTACCAGTATATTTTTGGAGTGTGGGAGGAAACTTGAGTACCCGGAGGAAACCCACTCAAGCACAGGGAGACTATACAAACGCCACACAGTTAGGCCCATAGTGGGAATTGAACACACAACCTTAGTGTTGTGAGGCAGTATATATATATATGTATATATATATATATATATATATATATATACAATTAGGTGCATAAATATTGGGACGTTGATAGAATTTTCATATTTTGGCCTCTATTCACCACCACAATGGCTTTGTAATGAAACAAACAAGATGCGCTTTAACTGCAGACTTTCAGATTTAATTTGAGGGTAATTACATCCAAATCAGGTGAACGGTGTAGGAATTTCAACGGTTTCTATATGTGCCTCCCACTTTTTAAGGGGCCAAAAGTAATGGGACAAACTAAACAATCCTAAATCAAACTTTCACTTTTTAATTCTTTGTTGCAAATCCTTTGCAGGCAATTACAGCCTGAAGTCTGGAACGCATAGACATCACCAGACACTGGGTTTCATCCCTGGTGATGCTCTGTCAGGCCTCTACTGCAAATGTCTTCAGTTCCTGCTTGTTCTTGGGGCATTTTCCCTTCAGTTTTGTCTTCATCAAGTGAAATGCATGCTCAATCGGATTCAGGTCAGGGGATTGACTTGGCCATTGCATAACATTCCACTTTTTAGCCTTAAAAAACTCTTTGGTTGCTTTTGCAGTATGCTTCGGGTCATTGTCCATCTGCACTGTGAAGCGCCATCCAATGAGTTCTAAAGCATTTGACTGAATATGAGCATATAATATTGCCCGAAACACTTCAGAATTCATTCTGCTGCTTTTGTCAGCAGTCACATCATCAATAAATACAAGGGAACCAGTTCCATTGGCAGCCATACATGCCCACGCCATGACACTACCACCACCATGCTTCACTGATGAGGTGGTATGTTTTGGATCATGAGCAGTTCCTTTCCTTCTCCATACTCTTCTCTTCCCATCACTCTGGTACAAGTTGATCTTTGTCTCATCTGTCCATAGGATGTTGTTCCAAAACTGTAATGGCTTTTTTAGATGTTGTTTGGCAAACTGTAAATTGGTCTTCCTGTTTTTGAGGCTCACCAATGGTTTACATCTTGTGGTGAACTCTCTATATTCACTCTTGTGAAGTCTTCTCTTGATTGTTGACTTTGACATTTATACACATACCTCCTGGAGAGTGTTCTTGATTTGGCCAACTGTTGTGAAGGGTTTTTCTTCACCAGGGAAATAATTCTTCTGTCATCCACCACAGTTGTTTTCCGTGTTCTTCCAGGTCTTTTGGTGTTGCTGAGCTCTCCGGTGCGTTCTTTCTTTTTAAGAATGTTCCAAACAGTTGATTTGGCCACACCTAATGTTTTTGCTATCTCTCTGATGGGTTTGTTTTGATTTTTCAGCCTTAATGATGGCTTGCTTCACTGATAGTGACAGCTCTTTGGATCTCATATTGAGAGTCGACAGCAACTGATTCCAAATGCAAATGTCACACCTAGAATCAACTCCAGACCTTTTACCTGCTTAATTGATAATTAAATAATGAGGGAATAGCCCACACCTATCCATGAAATAGCTTTTAAGTTGATAGTCCCATTACTTTTGGCCCCTTAAAAAGTGTGAGGCACATATAGAAACCGTTGTAATTCCTACACTGTTCACCTGATTTGGATGTAATTACCCTCAAATTAAATCTGAAAGTCTGCAGTTAAAGCACATCTTGTTTGTTTCATTTCAAAGCCCTTGTGGTGGTGAATAGAGGCCCAAATATGAAAATTCTGTCAATGTCCCAATATTTATGCACCTAACTGTATATATAATAAAAATGTCTACTAATAGAAATTATGTCATCGCAGTTGTGGTGCAGGGAGGGGGCAGAGCGTGGTGGCAGATGTGGTGGGACTATTTACAAGTATAGTATGTTGACATTCTAAATGTTGACAAACTGATTGCATATCTACCAGGGCTTTGTCACCAAACTCCAGTCCAACCAATTTGCTAAATTAGTTGGCAGGAGATTTATAATGTTTGCTGTTTGAATTAAAAACAAAAAATCTTTGAAATCTAATATAGGAATTTAGGTTTAAACTAGCAACATTTTATAGTTTATTGCATCTGCTTGTTCTAAATATTGTGAACTCAACTTTGAACTCAAACTTTAAATTAATATTTTAAAACAAATTTGTCTGCAGCAGTCGAATCCAAACTGATCCAGTCCAAATACTGGGATCATATTATAAATAAATTCAAGGCCCTTAAATCATCCACATTTTTAACTAGTTGTATTAATTTGCACATCTTGTATTGTGACATATGCTTCTTTTCTTTAAAGCTTTGCTTTCATATGTGTGTGTTGGGGTTGGGTCCGGGATCTGGCAGCAGGGATGATGGCAGTCAGAATACTAACAGCGGCATCCGGATAGTCAGAATCCTGACACCTTGAAGGTAAATATGCTAACCCTAACCCTCCCCTCCCACAGCCTACCCCTAACCTTCCCCTCCCACAGCCTACCCCAATCCCTCCCCCGCAGAGCCTACCCCTATTCCTCCCCCCCAGTGCTGGATTAAGGCTTGTGGGGGCCCTGGGGCAACTAAATTGTGGGGGCCCCCACCAAGCCACACGGAGCCTCGGCAGGCTGACACCAACCCTATGTGGGCAGGGTTTTCTGGGGGGATTTCCAGGGGGTTCTAATATGGGATGTTTTCGGCATCCCGGTAGTCGGGATGCCAACACTTACATTACCGACGCCGGTCAGAATTCCGGCGCCTGCATCCCAATCACCGGGATGCCGAAGGTAGTAGCGGGGTTGGGGAGAGGGTTATGGTTAGGTTTAGGTGTTAGGTTTAGGGTGCGGAGAGGGGGAGGTTAGGTTCAGAAACTTGGGGCGAGGTTAGTGTCTCATGTTAAACATGCACACACACATACATATGTAGCAATATATATATATATATATATATATATATATTACATACATACTAACACACATATACACATACATACACCGTATACACACACGCTAACACATATATACAAATGAACACATACATACATAATAACACATTCACAGTATGCACACAAACTGTGTATACAGTATATACACACAAACACATGCATACACACACATATATATATATATATATATATACAATAAAACAGTACACATACATTTTTATGCTGCAGCTGCAGGTTGAAAATGGGGGCGGGCACCTCACAGTGTTGTTTTGGCTCCGCCCCATTTTGCTGAGATTTTTCCATCAGGGGTGGTTTCTAAGTACTCACTACTCAGAACCCCCCTGCCTGCGCTTGTTGTGGGGGTCCCTCTATGTGTGAGGGCCCTGGGATGACCGCCCCTGTTGCCCCCCCATTAATCCAGCCCTGCTCCCCCCGAAGCCTAACCCTAACCCTCCACCTAGTGCCTAACCCTATCCCCCCTCTGAAGCCTACCCCTATCCCTCCCCCCAAAGCCTAACCCTAACCCTCCCCTCCCGCAGCCTAACCCTAACCCTCCATCTGGTGCCTAACCCTATCCCTCCCCCCCACAGCCTACCCCTATCCCTCCCCCCGAAATGTAACCCTCCCCTCCTGCAGCCTAACCCTAACCCTCCATCTAGTGCCTAACCCTATCCCTCCCCCCGCAGCCTACCCCTATCCCTCCCCCCGAAGCCTAACCCTAACCCTCCCATCCAGCAGCATAACCCTAACCCTCCATCTAGTGCCTAACCCTTTTCCTCCCCCCTGCAGCCTACCCCTATCCCTCCCCCCGAAGCCTAACCCTAACACTCCCCCTAGTGCCTAACCCTATCTCTCCCCCCCCGCAGCCTACCCCTATCCCTCCCCCCATAGCCTAACCCTCCACCTAGTGCCTAGCCCTATCCCTCCCCCTCGCAGCCTAGCCCTATCCCTCCCCCCAAAGCCTAACCCTAACCCTCCCTGCCCACAGCATAACCCTATCCCTCGCCCCAAAGGCTAACCCTAACGCTCCCCCCCACAGCATAGCCCTATCCCACCCGTAGCCTAACACTAACCCTCCCCTCCCGCAGCCTACGCCTATCCTTCAGCCCTGCAGCCTGACCCTATCTCTCCCCCTGAAGCCTAACCCTAACACTCCCCCTAGTGCCTAACCCTAAACCTAACCCTCCCCCTAACCATAATACTTACCATTGGGATGCCGGCAGTCAGGATTATGGCACCGAGATTCTGACTGTTGTCTGGATTCCATCACCGGTATTCTGAGCGCCGGCATCCTGACTGCCGGGAGGGTAACAGCATCCCGTGTGCTGAGAATAAGTAGCTTTATATCTACCATGTAACTGTAATTGGCAATACAGCTTAAAAAAGGAAACACTTTGCAGCTCCTTCTATCCGGGGTTACTTAGGTGACATCATTTGCTGCTCTTCTGCCTGTTAATTTGACTACAGAAAGCCAGCATGCCCCAGGTCCAGAGATCCGGCAAGCAGAACCTGACTACAGCAGCAGCCGCTAATAGCAGAGTAAGCACAGCTGACAGATCCCCGTAACCAGATTTACATATTAAAAAGCAGCCATCCATCCAAGGTCAGGAGCCCTGGAGCCTGCTGCACTGCTGACTATTGGCTGAGTATGTGCGCATACTGGCTAACCACAGTTGCAGATCATGAACCATAGAATGTCATCAGTGGTGGCTCATGGGTAATTAGAATCTGATAGAACATTTACTATATAATTACCAATATATGGAGACATTCGGCTTGCTGGTTCAATAACTGTCAGTGACTACTATGGCTGCTTTATGTAAGAACAAATAGCAGTGCTCCATCACAGAGTGTGATCAAGTCATAAAGGATCTATTCATCGATTCATAGTACCGGTTTCACCTATCGCTGTGATTGCAGTGAAACAATATAAGCTATTCAGTAAAGTGATATAGTATCACTAAGTATCATTTTAAAGAATCTGGCTGCTGCTGTATGTTGCAATGTTACAATGTACCAAATGTACCGAATATGCCGACCTTCAAATGTGCTTATTTATATATGTTTAATTTATATGTTTAATTTATTGTTGAAAATGAATACTGTGCTGACTGAGACACACTAGCGCAGTGATTTTTATCTTTTATATGTCACTGTAATAATTACATACATTATATAGTATATAGTATATATTAAATTTCTACAACTGACTTTGCTAATGTGGAGGAGAATTGTACCTTCAGTGCCTCATATCTTTGAGAGTATCAGGCCAAGTGAGTTATGCATTGACCACCATGTTTTGGTTTTGTTCTAATGCATTTCATCGTCTTTTGGTTTGGATTTGGTTTTGGATGCCTTAAAAATCGATAAAAAATGTATAAAAAACAGCTAAATCATGTCTGTTTACATGAAATCCAAAACCCGAGTTCAGTTTATAAATCCAAGTTCCAAACTGACAGGAGAACCGAGCCGGGACTCAGTTCGACTTGGAACCGCAAAGTGATTCCAAACGCAGATGCGACTCGGAGCCCCTAAGTTCGGGTGTGTTTGTATTTCAGGAAAATCAAACCGCATATCTCTAGTTACATCATATTGAAATATAGATTAGGTACAGATATAGGATTTTATTTTTAATTAATGTATAAGAGGAAAAAAAGAAAAGAAAACTTCGGGCAGCATTATTCCCTATATTATTACAGGCAACATATTTGATTTAAACAATTTGATTACCAATTACCAATTAGGTAACAATAACAAGCTTTTGAAATCGTATAAGCTAAGAGTACAGGGGAAATAGTTTATGTTTATGACTTAATAGTAATACAGATTTGTACTCAGTACATACTGTATCTTCATTATCTCCATTAAGTCTCTGTTACACCTAAATACCTATTTTCAATATACTGTACCCATTGTAGAGTTAGATAATAAATGTGATTCAGCCATGGACTAGGAAGCATTAGGGGTGGACCTATTTCACAATAACTGAGATATATTTTTGAATTAACCATCCACTAAATAAAAAGATCACCTATGAAAACCTGGACCTCAGGAAAAAATTTAAAACTCAGACCAGTGTAATCTTATGCTTAGCCATCGTGCATCTGTCATGGCAATAAACAATACTCCAACTGTCCAAGTTATATAACAAAATATTTGACATTGTGTGTTCACTTGGTGATGTTATGTCACAAGGAGTACTTTTCTAGAGTAACAAATGATAAATCAGGCTTGTCTCTCAGTTAATGCTATTGCCGTTTTAAATCCAGCAGTCACTGATAGTAAATAGCTTTGTAACCCCGCAGTTTAGTAAATAAACACCTAATTCTTTAGCTATTTAAATAAAAAGATAATTAATTCTTACCTTCTAAGGAAACCAGAACTCTGGAGAAATGCATAAAGTTACGGTATACTGTCCTTTTGTGGAGAACTAACTTGCTGTGCTGTACAGCATGCTGCATGATGCACCCTGTGGGGGAAATGTATCAAACCTTGTAAAAAGTGGAGAAATGGACAAATGGAGAAATTGCCCCTGGCAACCAAGTAGCTTCTAGTTAATATTTATCAAGTACATTCTATAAAATAATTGGTGGAAGCTGATTCGTTGCTATGGACAACTTGTCCACTAATTGTCCACTTCTCCCCTCTTTAGAAGGTTTGATACATATCCATCTGTGTCTTTTCACTTGCCATATCCAATGCATGGACACTGACAGCGCTACTTACTGTAGGCACGTATACACTAATGATGACATACAGACAGCGGGGTACTTTTACTAAGGGTCGATTTTTAGTTCCATTCTATTTTGTGGTGATTTGAGGTGAATTGGTGGTGATTTTAACAATCAAGCATTTACTAAAGGCAAAACATACTCGACCTCCCCAGAAATTCGACTTCACACACAAATAGAATATTAAATAGACTATGGATAGCAGTAGAAAAAGCTTATTTACTAACAGTTGACCAAAAATCAACCCCAAATTGACATTTTCAATAGAACCATCAGAAACAGTTCTATTTGATTTTAAAGCATGTAGAATTGTCTGAAAACTCAATATGATGGAAAAAAACATGTGATAGAAGCCTGTGGGAGCACCCTTGCTGTATAAATCAGGCATTTAAAGGTATATAAATAATTATGAAAACTCATGGATTTGCAAATTAGCACTGGGTTGAAGGTGTTTGTAGGAATTAAAGTACATGTGACATGTTTTGGCTAATAGGAATGCTTTTGTATAATTTTGAATCAATTTTCGGTCGATTTTGGTGAATAGAACTAATTTAGAACTTCAAATAGAACTTCAAATAGAAACCAATGCACCAACGCAAATCAGAATGGAACCCAAAATCAACTGATTGTAAATGATCTATTTTGATTAGAAACAAAGTGGTTGATTTTGTGGGGATGTTGCTTTTGTTTTGGTCAATTTAAATACAATAATTGACTTTTAGTAAATTTACCCCAGACTCTTTTCCCCATTTCCATACCTTCATCCTCCTTTCAGAGGTAAGGGATGTATGGAAAAATTTACTGATATAGACCTGCTGTAATTATCTGTCAGAGACACAACACATACCCTGGAAATAGTCTCTATTAGTGGATGTACGTAAGTTTCAACAAAAGGGGACTTGTTATGGTAAACACCAGATTAAAGACAATGAGAGTCTTTTAATTGATAACATCTTATCAGCACCGTGCAACATTGTACAGTACTTATTTATTCTAAACTTTCTGCCTGAAATGTATCCACAACTTATGTAAGAAACAAACTGGAGGGTTTGTTCCTATCTTATTAGCTGACTATTGGAAAACATATATATCACACTGGAACTATCTGAATCAACCTATTAGTAATTAACATTTTCATCTGCATTATCATCTTGCTAGAGTTGATTATGGATGTCTATAGATATCTATTATATCTTTGTAATTTGTTTTTACAATGTTGTTGCTTGTATAATACAATTTTAAGATAAAGTTATTTTTGTTATCACTAAATGTGGTACAAGTTTTATTTTTTTCCTGTGGTTACACATTAGCGCCTATCACCTTTCTTTTTTATAAAAAAAAAAATATTGAGTTTGATTATTATTAGTTTCAAGTCAATATTCAATTTTTACATCATGCTTTAAATTTCAACATAAAAACAATCATTACGTATTACTGACAGATTATGTATACTCTATCATCCTATAATGTTTTGGATCTTTGTCAATGTTTAAGTTATGGTGCATACACACAGTCAGATTTTTGTTCAGATTTGAACGATAACGATTTAAAAAATCGTTCAATCATTCATATCTGAAGGAAAATCTGACATATCTGACATGCCTGAACGATGGACGATGAACAATGTGCGTTCTCGATGGTCAGATAACGATATCTGATATCTGATGTGTTTGCAGTCAGACTTGGACGATTCCATTCATTTTAATGCAGTCAAAAATCGTTCAATCGTTCAAATCATTCAAATCTTTGGTAAAATCGCTCAAATCGTTCAATCGTTCATCTGACAAATCTGACCGTGTGTATGCTCCATAAACCTTTGAAAGTTAATGTTTACAAATAGACAAACTCCCATAACAGAACCACTGATATTAATAATATAGTCATTAGTAATGGTTTGGAATCTTTCCCTATTTATTTGAGCTGCCGTGTTTGACATATTACCTGGTATCATGCTCTTTTCACATGTAGATGCTGCCTGTTCTTTTCAGTAGACATACAGGTTTCCTTTTTATGATATCCCAGATCATTAGGGAGATTATCCTAAAGGAGTTAATTTAGCAGAGTTTGTATCATGTGGGAATAGTTTATATATCACTACTGATTACATATACAGTCAGGTGCATAAGTATTGGGACATTGACAGAAATTTCATATTTTGGCCTCTATTCACCACCACAATGGCTTTGAAATGAAACAAACAAGATGTGTTTTAACTGCAGACTTTCAGATTTAATTTGAGGGTAATTACATCCAAATCAGGTGAACGGTGTAGGAATTACAACGGTTTCTATATGTGCCTCCCACTTTTTAAGGGGCCAAAAGTAATGGGACAAACTAAACAATCCTAAATCTAACTTTTACTTTTTAATACTTTGTTGCAAATCCTTTGCAGGCAATTACTGCCTGAAGTCTGGAACGCATAGACAAAACCAAACGCTGGGTTTCATCCCTGGTGGTGCTCTGCCAGGCCTCTACTGCAAATGTCTTCAGTTCCTGCTTGTTCTTGGGGCATTTTCCCTTCAGTTTTGTCTTCATCAAGTGAAATGCATGCTCAATCGGATTCAGGTCAGGGGATTGACTTGGCCATTGCATAACATTCCACTTTTTAGACTTAAAAAACTCTTTGGTTGCTTTTGCAGTATGCTTCGGGTCATTGTCCATCTGCACTGTGAAGCGCCGTCCAATGAGTTCTGAAGCATTTGACTGAATATGAGCATATAATATTGCCCAAAAAACATCAGAATTCATTCTGCTGCTTTTGTCAGCAGTCACATCATCAATAAATACAAGGGAACCAGTTCCATTGGCAGCCATACATGCCCACACCATGCCACTACCACCACCATGCTTCACTGGTGAGGTGGTATGTTTTGGATCATGAGCAGTTCCTTTCCTTCTCCATACTCTTCTCTTCCCATCACTCTGGTACAAGTTGATATTTGTCTCATCTGTCCATAGGATGTTGTTTCAGAACTGTAATGGCTTTTTTAGATGTTATTTGGCAAACTCTAATCTGGTCTTCCTGTTTTTGAGGCTCTCCAATGGTTTACATCTTGTGGTGAAGCCTCTATATTCACTCTTGTGAAGTCTTCTCTTGATTGTTGACTTTGACACATATACACCTACCTCCTGGAGAGTGCTCTTGATTTGGCAGACTGTTGTGAAGGGGTTTTTCTTCACCAGGGAAATAATTCTTCTGTCATTCACCACAGTTGTTTTCCGTTGTCTTCCGGGTCTTTTGGTGTTGCTGAGCTCTCCGGTGCATTCTTTCTTGTTAAGAATGTTCCAAACAGTTGATTTGGCCACACCTAATGTTTTTGCTATCTCTCTGATGGGTTTGTTTTGATTTTTCAACCTAATAATGGCTTGTTTCACTGATAGTGACAGCTCTTTGGATCTCATATTGAGAGTCGACAGCAACTGAATCCAAATGCAAATGTCACACCTAGAATCAACTCCAGACCTTTTACCTGCTTAATTGATAATGAAATAATGAGGGAATAGCCCACACCTGTCCATGAAATAGCTTTTGAGTTGATAGTCCCATTATTTTTGGCCCCTTAAAAAGTGGGAGGCACATATAGAAACCATTGTAAATCCTACACTGTTCACCTGATTTGGATGTAATTACCCTCAAATTAAAACTGAAAGTCTGCAGTTGCAGCACATCTTGTTTGTTTCATTTCAAAGCCATTGTGGTGGTGAATAGAGGCCAAAATATGAAAATTCTGTCAATGTCCCAATATTTATGGACCTGACTGTATGATATTGTGTGCAGAGAAATATAAAGAAAGTATAAATTGAGATTGTTGTTTGAATGTTTTTTTTCTTAAAAGTTGTGAATGTGACCTGGTGTATAATAAACTGTCTACTTTGAAATATTTTCCTAGATGGGACACTTCCCACGGCCACAGCTTTGGAGCAGGCATAGTATGAAAGGTAGATCTGATTCTGAGAGTCCATGTGAAACTGAAAAGCGGTAGTATGTAAAGGCAGGAGAAACTTAAAATAATTTGAGCCTGGATGCAGAAATTAGAAAAGCTATCCTGTCTAACTCCAGAGCTGTACCAGGCCAGGTTTGGGTATACCCCGAAAAGTAACAGCCGTACCCACATGGAGTATGCCACCACAGTAAGGCTGCATAGCTCATGGTGGTTAGAGTCACTGGTTCTTGCAATATTGGTTGGAGTTGTATTGAACACTTACTTATTCTAAAGCAGTTCCTGCAAAAAGTCCCAAGGATGTTAGGAAATCGATGGCAGATTATAAACCCATTATCGACAAAGCACTGAAATAACTCAGGGATGGAGAACCAGCTAGCATTTCAGTTCCACCAGAACAGTGATGCTACAGTACCCAACACCCAGTGAACAAGTGCTTCAAGAGCATTGGGAAATCAAGGTCTGACAATTGCTTCCTAACAGACCAGAGGTGATGATTGAGGTGTCAGCATGGGGGACATATCCTATGGGATTGCACCTTGATCAGAGGTCCATACAGCTCATACATTGTCACAGAAATGCTACGCTGTGCAGGAGAATCCGAGCAGGGTGAGATGGTATTCCAGGTTGAAATTGTGGAAGATTTGGAAAGAGTACTGTAACTTCCAAAAATATGCGAGACAATCTGTAACCATTGTGGGTGGCCAGAATTGTTGATCACAGTGGTTAACCCGAACCTGATCCTTAGGTACCACATTTTTGGAATAACATGAGCCTTTATAATCAGTGGACAGCAGAAAGATATCTCCATGGCCTGTGTTATGTTGGACTGGGAGCATGATCGGGAATTGGTGAAAATTGGAGATACTGTATGGATGTATTGCCAAATTATGTTTTGCTGGGAGATGACCAAGCACATGGCATAACCTGCAACTTTGTCAATGCTGTCACCCAGAACCAGGTTCAGTAAGATGTACAGTACCTCCTCATCACCATTGTTTATTTTTAATACATTTCAAAACTTTGCAGCACCTGAGAATTGGAGTATCAAGAATTTGCAGACATAAAAAAGGTAGAGAGGTCTTTCTCATAAGAGCTCATGGTTTAGAGGCAGAGGGTAATTCTGAGGCAATAGTAGTTATTTGAACTTGACATAGATATAAAACTGGAGCTGGCAGAACATGCAAAGACTGAGGGCAGGATAAGATACAGTGAATACGTGTTAAAAGAGAGCAATTGAAAGTTTGAAGGAGAGTCTGATCAGGTGTGGAAGTGATTTCCACAAGCGTCAAGCAGCTTGATAGAAGTCTTGGAGGATGGAGTAAGATGTGGTTACAAGATAGGAGGAGATACATAAGATAGAGGAAGAGCTGAGTAGACAGTATACAAAGCGGTGCTTTAGTTGTGAAAACACAAGAGAGTCTAGCCATTAAGATGGATTGTAAAAAGAAAGGGAGAAGAGGGACTCTAGTGGAAGATATGTTGAACTGTACAAAGTGTTGGGACACACAGGCAATTGTACATACAGGATACAAGCATGATAGAAAGGAAGATAGATAAAGGGAAATGGAGTGGGCAATTACATTGGCTGGAGGGCCACTTACAAGTTGTTGAGGGTCGCATGTTGAAGGGAGGGGGGAAGTCGTAGATAATAGGTAAAAAGAGATGCTGATAGCATATCTGAGATGAAAACAAAGGAGATAGAGAGATATGGGGGTGATAGAGACAAACAAGACACACATTGTTGCACACAGGCCCTCTCGGGTGTTAATACGCCCCTGCCTCTACAATCTATTTTGAATGCAATAGCTAAGGTAGATATATTTTCCTTACAAAAAATTCATCCACTTCTGTATTGGTTCCTTTTTGGCCTGTACAGTATTCTGCCAAATCAAATACATAGTACTGCAAAGTACTTAAACTAGCATATAACAGCTATTAAGAAAACTGCACCAACATTCATCTCTTCAATTTTCTAAAAATAGCTCCCAACAGAATCTCCCCATTCTTTCAAACATCTGTCACTTACCTTTAACTGATCCCAATCCCAGTTACTGTACTTTTTTTGAGCTGCAACCAATATATGGAATTTTCCCACTCATACAATAAGATATATCCCCAGCCTTCAAAAATACAATCATTCCATGAAAACTTACTGTACTAGGCCAGTCTACCCAATTTCTGCCACTCTACACAGATCTCTCAAAGGTAAATTCTTTCTTCTAACCCCTCACTGTATTACAAAGCTCCATCTTTGCTTTCTGGCTGAACCAATGTACAATACGTGGAACTTAACTTCATGGATCAAAGCTGCATATTGTGTTCCCATTACGTAAACAAATAATGATGATGATGATTATAATAATAATACAATTTAGGATGAAAGAACACTGAAAAGCATCAGTATTCTTAGGGGTAAATTTTTTAGGAATTGTGTTTTTTCAAGATCAAAAACTCAAATTTACTAAGAATCATGTTTGACCGAATTGTGTTTTCCAATGGTGTATGCAATCATGTTTAATTGTGTTTTCTCCCCTGTGTTGTCTCTGGCTAACCATAGCCAAACACTCCCAAACATGAAGCCTGCACAGATCAGTGCAGGCTTCTGTGTGTGTTAAAGTAAAAATAGAGATAACAATCAGAGAAAAAAATGTGTGGGTGCCCCCCAAGCATAAACCAGCCCCTGGCTTTTTGAGCCAGCCCTAGTTCAAAAATTACATGGAAAAAAATTACAGGAATCCCCCATATTTAATGAACCAGTGCTGGGCTCTTGGAGCTGGTCCTGGTTCTAAAAATATAGGGAAAAAATAACATAGGGGTCCCCCGTATTTTTAAAATCAGCACCAGGCTCCACTAGCAGGGTGGTAATGCCACAGCCAGGTGGTACACTTGACAGGGTCCCCCGGCCAAAGCATTAACCCCCCCAAACTTGACAGCCAAGGCCAGAGGATTTCTGGAAAAGTGGGGGCCACACAAAAAAGGGGTCCCCCCTTTCCAGGAAACCCCAGGCCAAGGCTGAAGCATGGGGCTATCCCCCACACACCTGGGTGGTGGATACGGGGTTGATACTGTAGGTGTAAACAATAAATTGAAAGTAATATTGTCTTTTACATTAGGACTACAGGTCCCAGCACCACAAGTTCCAGCATACTGGGCATTAAGCGCCCACTGGTGCCTATAGTGCTCCTGTAAAAGAAATATTAAAATAAAGACATGGCACACGCACCATAGAAAGTGAAAATGTAATACTTACACTCACACTTAAACTATACTTACCTTGTCCCCAGTGCATATAGGTCATCTTCTCCAGTAGAATCTGGCAATATGGTAAAAAAAAACATACAGTACCTATCCCTTGCCGCAGGTCAGCCCTCTTCTCCAGTAGCATCCACTGGCCAAAAAAATGAATGCAACACTGATCCATCCATATACACATACAACTATTCACTGCAAGTGACAGGACACACAACGTTTCCTGCACATGTAGGGCTGCCAGCCAATCAGCATACACTACTATAGTAACCGGTTGCTGATTGGCTGTCAGTCAACAGCCAGGCTGCCAATTGGCTAACAGACTGGCCAATCAGTGGTCTGGCTGTTGATTGACAGCCAGGCCACTCACAGCCAATCAGTGGCCGGTTACTATGGTAGTGCACACAAGGAATGTATGTATTAAATATTTACTTTCTAGGGTGTATGTCAATTCTCTATTTTGATGCATTTATTTTCCCATATTTCCTCAACCAGGACCGGCTCAGGAACGTGGTGCTGGTTATGCTTTGGGGGAGGGAGTTTTTGCTATTTTTTACACTGACACAAAGAAGCCTGCACTGATCTCACTGATTTGTGCATGCTTCTGCAAACATGATGCTCACAGGGTAGTGTGTTTGAAAAGTGTGTTTTGCCTGAGTTTAGTGATTTTCTGGAAGTGTTTAAAAACAAGATTCTTGGTAAATTCCCGTGAAGTATTGTCTTCTATGGAAAGTACTTCCGAGTTTGTAAAATGGATTAAGTGGAAGAGAACAACCAGGAACAAAAAATGTTGCATAAGCTGGATGTAATAGCTAGAGACATGTGGTTAGGTTTTCCTGAAATACGAGTACACCCGAACTTAAGGGTTCTGAGTCGAATTGAGTCCCTGTTCGGAATCACTTTGGGGTTCCGAGTGGAATCGAATCCCAGTTCGGACTCACTTAGGTGATCCGAGTAGAACCGAGTCCCATCTCGGGTGTGCTGTCAGTTCAGAACTCGCATTTAAAAAATGAACTCGGGTTTTGGATTGCATGTAAACAGGTCCAAATTACATGATTTTAGCTATTTTTATCACTTTTTATAGACTTTTAAGGAATCCAATACTAAGCCAAAACCGAATCTGAACCAAAACACTTGAGGGTGGTTTAGTCAAAACCAAAACCCGATGATGAATTAGAACCTAAACCAAAACACAGGAGTCTGCACACATCTCTAATAATAACCCAATCATTTATTTTAAATATTATTTCTGCATTGAAAAACTTAATGTGGGTGTTGTGCAAGATCTTTGCCCTTATAAATGAAATGTTTTGTTAAGTTATCACCTTTATAATACAATAGTTAAGTTTTATTGCAGCACGGGAGGTAGTTGAAATGCTGGCTGTTTGGAAGCCGGCTGTTGTGATACCAGTGCTCAGAATCCCGGCACCGGCATCCCAATGGTAAGTAGTGGTAACTCATTGTCTTTTCCTCTTAAGTTTAAACTAACCTTTCCATAAATGTTATATTACTGTGACCCTTGTATCTAGCCCATCTGTGTCACCCCTGTCTGTCTGCCCCCTCCCCTTAGAATATAAGCTCTCACGAGCGGGGCCCTCTTCCCTCATGTGCTTCTCCTTCACTTAATTATACTTTAATATACATCGGCACTCAACCCTTGGTTGCTGACACAATGCTGCTTATCTAAGTGTTATGCAGCACTGTATTAATCATGTATCTGTCCTGCATTGTTTGTACTATTAATAACTGTATTTCTTGTCTGCTTGTTTGTTTATGTAAATTGTAAGGCGCTGCGGTACCCTTGTGGTGCCATATAAATAAAGGATAATAATAATAAAGTAGTGGGGCTAGGGGGAGGGTTAGGCACTTGGGGGGAGGGTTAGGCACTAGGGGGAGGTTAGGTTTAGGCACTAGGGGGAGGTTAGGTTTAGGCACTAGGGGGAGGGTTAGGCACTCGGGGGGAGGGTTAGGGTTAGGCACTAGGGGGAGGTTAGGTTTAGGCTCTAGGGGGAGGTTAGGTTTAGGCACAAGGGGGGAGGTTAGGTTTAGGGTGTGGGGAGGGAGGTTTAGGGGTAAGGGTTGGGTTGGGTTTGGGTACTTACCAGCCATTGTTCATATGTAACCCTGTCAGGATGCCGGCATTGTACCCAACCCTGCAGTACTACTTTGCAGGCCATTTGTTGCATTAACCAAATATGTATTGCTTAATGTTACATATTATTTAAATGTCTGGATTATTATTTTCATTGTTGTTAATTACCTAAAAGAACCACATTTTGTAAAAAGTGTTTCCTTTTACTAATTTATTTAATAGAATAGAAGTAATAAAAGATTAGAACTTGATGATTTGGAATGTAGTTTTTAATATACAGTACATTACAAATGTATTTTCAACTCAACTTTTAAAACACAGCAATTATTTTCATCATTGTAGTTGATCAGTGTTTTACTGGTAGTACCCTCTTACTCCTTAATCCATTGTAGTTGACCTGAGTCCAAGACTGCTACAATTTAGAAGGAACTAATTATTGAAAAAGAAGCTGTCCGGTCTTTCTTCTGCATCCATCATACCTGCTGACTTTTTACCCAGGCCGCCCCCAAGAGATACCAGAGGAGAAAACTGAAATGGGAAGTGCTGGAGGCGTGGGGCTGTGAGTCGCGTCATTGTAGCCTCATCCCTGCTGCTCAATGCCATGATTCATCACAAATTGCTTCATCAAACTTCCAGATAGTCCTCTTCTCTGGGATAGCATGTGTTTTGTAAATTTGGGGAGAGTAGACAAGTCAAGTACGCCATCTATATGTGATGTATGCTGCAACCTTCTTCAGTATTGTTGCAATACTTTCTAAATTCAGGATGCAGTCGAGAAGCTGATGGTCGAATTGCTGACCGCCGGCTTCCCGACTGTGCAATCCTGACAGGGGACTAATGATAGGTGTCGAAATCATGATGCCTATCATTATCCATACGCCGGGAGCCTGATGCCCAGCATACCGAACGAAGATAAGCTGGGCTGTGGGCGCGAATAGCCGCGGGGGAGAGGGTTAGGCTAAGGGCTCCCGTGGGGGACTTAGGGTTAGGCACCACCCTGGGAGGGTTAGGGTCAGGCTAGGGGAAGGGGGGATTATGGTTAGGCACCCCCTGGGGGGAGGTTAGGGTTAGGCACCCCCTGGGAGGGTTAGGTTTAGGCTTAGGTTCGGCAGTATTTCATACCGATCCCCTAATTTCAACTAGTTTTCTCTGATAAGAAAGATTATTTGCTTTGTGGGATATTTGGATTCAGGGAACAGTTTAAAATCTCTCTGTATCATGGACAGGAACAAAGTTTAAAAGTACTGTCATTGGGATGTATAATGTGCCCCAGGGCCAGATTAAGGTTTGTGTGGGCCCTGGGGCAACTAAGTTGTGGGGGCCCTCTACCAAGCCACACAAAGCATACTACCCCCCCGCTGTCACATGGAGCTTACCCCTACCCCTCCTGATTACTTACCTTCTGGCTCTGTGTTGTGAATGAAGCAGCACAGTCAGCGCTACTGCATAAAGCGCAGAGCGGCTCCTGAGGCCAGACATCAGTGATGAGCAACACGGATACGATGTGTCACGTGATGCTGATGAGGGGACTCGGGAGCCGCTCTGTGCTCTATGCGGCAGCGCTGACTGTGCTGCTGCATCCAGAACACAGAACCGTGGCAGTTCAGCCTCCATCTGTTAAACACACACATATACAGTATATAAAATACACACACATAAACACATACATACACACTAACACATATACATACAGAGTAAACACACTAACACATACATACACATTAACACACATACATACACATTTATACACACTAACACATACACAGTATACAAACACTAACACATACTGTATATACAATAACACATACACATAAATGCATACATACACAATAAATGAATACACATACACTTACATTTTAATGCAGCAGCACCAGGATAATAATCGCGAACACCTAACCTTATTAGGCCAGGCGACCTTGCGCCATAATGCCGCGTTTCGTGAGTGATATGGGGGTGGGGCTTGCCATATTGGCTCTGACCCCACTTAGGCCGGCGTAGGGCTGTGTGCGATAGTGGTGGGGGCCCCTTTGTGTGTGGGGACTTCGGGACGACCGTCCCTGTCGCCAACCCCCTCCCTTAATCTGGTGCCTGATGTGCCCTCATCCCAATGTAGAGCTTACCCCTACATTTTACAACAACAAAAAAATAAAAAAGGAGAAAGCTGTTTAAAAAACAATGCAGTGTCATACATACTTACCTATACCAGATGTTCTGTCCTCTTCTCCAGTAGAAATCCTTAAAACTTGGCCATGCAAGGAATATTTCATACTCACCTACATCCAGCGCTGGTCTCCGCAGTAATCCATGGCAGTTTAAAAACAAAAAAACGAGTTAGCCGATCCACGCAACACAGCTATCTGTATGTGTGTTGTCACACATACAGATAGCTCCCGAATGGACGCAGCCGGCACTTCACGGGGCATTGCAGTCCCATGAGCCAATCAGCGGCAGCGCTGACTGTAGAGTGCCCGCTAATTGGCTCCGGCTACTGACAGTTCCCACGTGGTGTGACTCGCCCATGTGGGAACTGTCAATAGCCGGAGCCTATCAGCGGCCACTCTACAGTCAGCGTAGCCGCTGATTGGCTCTCAGGACTGCAAAGCTCCGTCGATGTGCCGTCAGCTGGCATTCGGGAGTTATGAGTATGCGTGGGAACACACATATTCATAGCTAGTTCGTGGCTCGGGTAAGGCGTTTTTTGTTTTGCCAAGTACGTGGATTACTGCGGAGACCAGCGCCAGGATATAGGTGAGTATATGTGTGAATGGGTAGGTGTGTGTAATAAATTTATACTGGACACGGTGTGTGTGTTCTGTCTTTTTTTAACTATTTATTTTACAGTGAAATTACAGGTGCCGCATGTCTGCTGGCACTTGTAGTTCCACTAGTGCAAAATGGCAGGCATGCTGGCACTTGAAGTTCCACTGTAAAGTACAATAGCCTTACATTATTTGGCTCCCCTATTACCCCCATAACCACCACTCCAGGGGTATGGGGATGAGCCCCAGGCTTCAGCGTAAGCCTGTGGTGCTCGGGAGAGGGGGGTTCCTTTTTTGGGGGGTCGACTTGGGGTGTAATGTAATGCTTTGGACCTGGAGCCCCGGTGACTGGGTCTCCGGGCTGTGGCATTACACCCCGGTCGGTTGGGTCTGGTGCTGGTCTTAAATATAGGGGGTACCCCACATCGTTTTTGCCCCCTATATTTAAAACCAGCACTAGTCCCTGCAGCCTGGTGTTGGTTTCTAAAATATGGTGGAACCCTACACATTTTGTTCCCCATATTTTTAGAAACCACCACTGGCTGCAAGCCTGGGGCTGGTTTGGCTTTTGGGGGGGGGGGGGGGGACCTTATGTCATTTTTTTTGTAAATTTTTACTAATTTTTTTTACAGGATAACAAAAACGGGAAGTTTCGGGAAATATTCTCGGGACCCCCCTAAAGATGTCTACACATGGGGGATCACTATGGGTACCCCCATTTTTAACTCCTGAAGGAAATCGGGGATTCTAATAGCCGCGGCAAGTGCATAAATGCGACTTTGAAGAAAGTGCTGCAGAAGAGCATTTAGATTGTTTTTGGGGGAAAAATAACTATGCCCAGCACATTTGGGGTACTTTAACGTTGTTAAAGAGACTTGAAAAAATCATGAAAAACCCACCTGCCGCAAGGAGCTGCAATGAAAAAAACACCTGGGGCATACTTGGGGACCCCCCCAGAGTCAAGTACGCTATTTTTTAACTTTGTTGTTCCCCAACATTTTTTTTTTTGGCACCCAAAATTCCCGATTTTTTTTTTTTTTTTTTTACACAGATCGTTTCAAGGGGTCATTCTGAAGGGTGCAGGCTATTTTTTTTAAGCCTGCACCCCTAAACCCCAATTCTGCACTTTTTTTTCGCCACCTATTCAGTGGTGAAAAGTTATCCCCGTTTTTTTTCAAAGACTTTCAGAACCTGTGAAAAGTCTTTGAAATGGAATACAGTGTAAAAGCAAAACCTGCGATAATGACATCATAGGTGCGAAAACATCGCAAAAACAGAGTTTTCTCTCCCATATTGAATACCCCTACATGTATGCAAAATATTATAGCATAATCTATCTATCTATCTATCTATCTATCTATCTATCTATCTATATATATATATATATATATATATTATTATTATCATTTATTTATATGGCGCCACAAATGTTCCGCAGCGCCTTACAAAGCACATAAACAAGTTGTAGACAAGCGACTTACAGAACAATACAATACAGGACCAGGACATGGATAATATATATTACTACATTAGTGACCATAACACCCACATAAGAAACAGAGCATAAGCAACCAAGTGTTAGTTGCCCTAGTGGTGAGTAAGAAGTAGATGAAACTAAAGTACGGAGAAGTACAAGAGGGCAGAGGGCCCTGCTCATAAGAGCTTACATTCTAAAAGGGGAGGGGAAGACAAACAGGGGTGACACAGATGGGGAGGAAGGTGTATGTATCAGGGAGTTAGAATGATAGTTGGAAGGCTTTGATGAAATAATGGGTCTTGAGAACCCGTTTGAAGGATTGCAAAGAGGTGGAGAGTCTGATTGGGAGTGAGAGAGAGTTCCAGAGGTGGGGAGCATTGCAGGCAAAATCTTGGAGGCAGGAGTGGGAGGAAGTAATCAGCTGTCGTGAAAGTCGGTGTGTATTAGTTGAACGAAGAGAGCGGAGAGGAGAGTGAAGGGAGATGAGATCAGAGATGTAAATGGGAGAAGATTGGGTGAGGGCTTTGTAAGCGAGCGCGAGAACCTTAAATTGGGTTCTAAAAGGGAAGGGGAGCCAGTGGAGGGCTTGTAGGAGAGGGGAGGCAGATGTAGAGCGTTTGGAGAGGAAGATAAGTCGTGCAGCAGCATTAAGGATAGACTGGAGAGGAGAGAGATGGGATTTGGGGAGGCCAGATAGGAGGAGGTTACAGTAATCCAATCTGGAGATGAGCAGTGAGTGTATGAGGGTTTTTGTAGCATCCTGGGTGAGATAGGGTCTGATCTTAGAAATATTTTTGAGATGGAAACGACAAGACTGTGAGAGGTTCTGGATATGTGGTTTGAAGGAGAGGGATGAGTCCAGCATAGCTCCATGACAGCGCACCTTGGGGCTAGATGAGATAGTTATACCATAAATTGATAAATAAATAGTGTGAAGTGAGGTTATGTGGGAGGGTGGGAAGATGATCAGCTCTGTCTTAGACATATTAAGTTTAAAAAATAGCTGGGACATCCAGGAAGAGATAGCAGAGAGACAATTGGAGATACGAGTCAGAAGAGAGGGGGAGAGATCAGGGGAGGAAATGTAGATCTGAGTATCATCAGCATAGAGATGATAATTGAGGTCAAAAGAGCTGATGAGTTCACCTAGAGAGGAAGTATAGAGGGAGAATAGGAGAGGTCCAAGAACAGCACCTTGGGGAATACCTACTGTAAGAATATATATATTCTATCTATTTTTATGTGAGAAATCATAGGTGATAAGAAAGAAAATAAAGGGCCTGATTCAGACCCACTCGCGAGCGGCTGTCCGCTCGCAAGTGGGTCGATGTTATGCACTGAGCATGCGCACGACGGAGGGAGCTCCGTCGTGCGCATGCGCCAGACGCGACGAGCGAAGGAAAGTCCTTCGCTCGTTGTGTCCGATCAAAGGGGGCGTGCTGTCAATGTTGATTGACAGCACGCCCCCTTTGGTGGGCGTGCCGGGGGCGTGCCTCCCTGACGGGGGCGTTCCCACGGGAACGCCTCCCGTCAGAAGCCGACCCACTGACATCACTAGTGATGTCAGTGGGAGTGATTTTGGCTCTGATAGAGCCAAAATCACTCCGGAGCTTGCGGTTGAAAACCTCAACCGCAGGCTCCGGCTCGTAATTTCGATGGTCGCGATGGTCTCGACCATCGCGGCCATCAAAAGGCACGCTCGTATAGCCTGTTGGTGGTGACCCACAGCTATACGAGCGTCCAGGAGGACGCTCCATGAAAATGGAGCCCGGCCCTCATTCAGAGCGTGCGCTCTGCTCAGAGCGTACGGCTCTGAATGAGGGCCAAAGTTTTTACAATTAGAAACAAAGAACTTGTGGGTCAAGTAACAATCCAAATAGTTTTTTTCTTGTGCTCTCAATATAAACATAATAACAATACAAATAACAAAGTGTAACGTATGCATGTATCAAAACCTATGTAGTATCTGTTTTTTGTTTGATATAATTCAACACATAAGAAAATCTTTCCCACTTAATGATTTTAGCATAACAAGTAATTAGTAATGGTTTTGAACATTTTTTTTGTCTTTTATGCTATGCCTTCAATTAGATGCAGGTGCAATTCCCATGTACAGAAATATGTTTAATGCATACCTGGTACACTGCTCTTTTCACATTTGGATGCTGCCTGCTATTTGCAAAAACATTGAGGGTTTCTGGACCATTATGGAGTTTATCCTAAATTAATTACTTCAGGAACATTTGTATCATGTGGGAATTGTTTATACATTACTACTGATTACATGAAGAAATAATATAAATTGATTATTGTTTGAATATTATTTTTTTCTTAAACAGACTAATAGTTTTATTAATACACTGGTGTTTAGAGACTGAAAGAAGTAGAAGCCGCACCAGCTATGAATGTATTGTCTTCCAATTACCCCCTTTGATACAGTCATACTGTAACTGATTTCTATGTTGTGTGATATTGAGATTGTGTCCTCCTACTGGTTATGTAAATTACAACACTACAAAACAGTAAAAAGGAAGTAACCAGCTCCTGGTGGACACACTAGTGCAGGCCTGGCCAACCTGGGACTCTCAGTTGTTGTGAAACGACAAGTCCCTGCATGCTTTACCGCTTTACAGCTGAGTGGGAGGGTATGCTGGGACTTGTAGTTGCACAACAGTTGGAAAGCCACAGGTTAGCCAGGCTCGCGCTAGTGGTAGACATTTAATAGTTCATACATAATATAAAGGGAAATTTGTTTAATCCGAAATGTCATTCTTAAAAAGTAGCAAAATATACAAAATGACAACACCTATAGTGCAATAAACACAGACCATGGGGCTTATGTAATAGGTTGTGAGCTGCAGCAGCTGCGGGAACTCCTGCTAGTCTGCCTGTATTTTTAAAGCGGCAATCATTTTAAAGGCAAAACCAGCTTGTTTTTCCTTTAAAATGATTGCCGCTTTAAAAATACAGGAAGACTAGCAGGATTTCCCGCAGCCGCTGCAGCTCACAACCTATTACATAAGCCCCCAAATGTACAAGACCAATAACCACATGACCTTCAATAAACAATTAAAAAAACGTGCATTATTATTGTGTCAAGTTCTTAGGGCTTGATTCATACACACAGTGTCGATGTTGCACACATGAGGCAGATGTTTTATGTCTGCGCATGTGTCCACATCGCACACTGCACATGGGTAACTGATGGGAGATGCAGAGCGAATTTGTACGTAATAGCCATGGATTTCAGTGGTCATTCCTGGAAGGTAACAGTAGGGTGGTTAGGCGTGTCATGGGCATGTTGCTAACAGCAACTGCATCTGAACACACAGTAGCACAGACACAAGACGTCATATTCAGATGGAGAAATTGCGCCTGATGTAGGGCTGGTGCACGCTTCAATGGTGCGACCGATAGTGCAGCGATTGTGCATCTAAAGATGCACAGAGATGGATTAATGCCACAGCCAGGGGGAATCGCAGTAGGAAGATCATCGGTCACGGCATTATCATAGGGATGCAGCTACTACTGTATTTACTACGTTATTATAATTCTCATTATTATTAGTGTTTTCTTTTATAGTTAAAGTGCCACATAAAGGCCCAGGGAGGAGGCGCAGTAACCAATCAGGTAGAGGAAGGGAGTGATGGAATTAGATGTAGACACAATAATGAATGGTCAGAGAGGTGACACATGAGAGGGCAGGTGATCAACAGTGTCACACTCAGCAAATAGATCAAGAAGGCTGATGAGAGAAAAGTGACCATTTGCTTTGGCAGTGAGACCGTCATTTGTAAAGTTGTATTCTATAGAATGGACGGGACAGGACAAGATGGCACAGGATAAAGAATTGAATGAGAAGTAAGAAATGAGGTGACTTGGAGGTAAGCAATCGTCTCAAGAAACTTGGAGGCAAAAGGGAAGAAAAATATGTGGGCGGAGTCTGAGAGAAAGTCAGGGTCTCATGATGGTTACTCAAAGATGAGTGTAACAAGTGTGTTGAGGGAGGAGGGGGCCGTGTCAGAGGAAAGGGACAGGTTGAAGAGTTGGGGAAGATGAGGGCAGGCATCAGGAGTGAGAGTGTGAGAAGTGACAGAAAATGAAGGTTGAGGAGAGATAAGATGATGAGAGGAGGACACAGTTGTCATCCCCACTGGTTTGGGTGATTAGGGGGCGATTCTGGATGTATACTTGGACTGATTAGCATTGAAAGGGCAGAGCTGTTGGAATTTAAAGCTGGATTTTCTCTAGCACAGTTCCTTTCATAGGTGTGTACATTTTTCTGGAGGTACAGTAGCATGTACAGTAAGCAGGGTTGGAGTGCAGATCAATGGAGATAGAGAACAACCGCTTGGTCAGCATAATCAGGTGCAAAGTTTAGGTGTTCTAAAAGGGAAACAGTTTGTACTTAGCACTATTACTTACTACTTGTTACTGATTGTTGAATTGGGAAAAAACATACACGTTTTGTAACAACATGCAAAAAGTCCTACGTAATATTCTTTGTACAGTAGCTCTATGTGATATTTATTTTTTAGATTCTATGTTTGGCACAAAGATAATACAATAAAATGTACTTGTAATCAACTGTAGTGTGACATATCTTTAACATAATAGATATTTGTTTGTACCACAATAAGATGGTTCTTCAAACCTTATTTTGATCTCCGTCATCCTACGGCAGTTTTCAATCTCTCTGTTGATCTATTATATGGTCTCCTTCCATTTTCATTATTTTGCACCAGCCATGTGTTGCCTGGTAGTATGGAGTAACCTTGCCATCACCAGTAACACCAACGCTTCAATTTCCCTGTAACTGAAGTTTGGCTGGCACAGCTTTATGAGGACACAACTGGATCCAGGACTGCTGGAGACTCTTCCTAAGTTGGGACATGCTGACACAATTTTTCCTTTGTTTAAAATAATGGAGTAAAATATATATAAATATCATGAGTAAGACAATGTGTGTTGACTATATGTTGGTTTTATATATTGTGTTTTGAGTTGGGTGTTAGAGTTTACTTGTTATGTTTAAGTAAACTTTTTATTGAGCATGTCCACAAAGCCACATGATGTATGTTGTTGTTAGTAATGATGTTTCCTTATTACACAATGACAGAAGCAAAAAAATAAAATGGGAATAATGTGCAAAAAATAGAAAACAAAATGGCAACTACATGGCGATGGAATGTTAATGTAAATGTGGTGTACAGTACGTGCTACACATGCTGAGTGAGTCGTATCTTTGACATGTTTACTACTATGCAGACATGCACATATACACCAGAGTTGTGTCTGCTTGTTCTGAGTGCAAGATGAGCATGATTTCCATCCCATTATGCATCAGGGCTCCAGTTTTTACCCCATCACCTCTTTACCACTTTAAATTTGTTTCTCTGTCAAACCTGCTCGCCCCCCGTGCTACCTCTCAGCCTATAATATTGATATCTAGTTCAAAGACAACATTTAAAATACTCAAAAAGATATTTCCCAATTCCAATTCCTAGACACCCCACCCACCATATTCTACAGTCCGCAATCCTCCAACAATTCATCATTTCCAGTCAGAGCCGTAACTAGACTTTTTGGTGCCCTGTGCCAGAAAGAGCATTGGCGCCCCCCCTATTTTTTAAATAGGAAGATAAAACACCTGAAAAAGGGCCATGGCCTCATGGGGAAGGGCCAGGGAAGAGATAGGGGAGGACAGGAGATGCTGGGGATGAAATAAGAGGAAGCTACAAGTGAGAATGATAGTAAACAGAAAATTGATAGGCCCAAACAGCGCCCCCTGACCTGCGGTGCCCTATACCATGGCACTGCCGCACTACCCTAGTTACAGCCCTGTTTCCAGTATCAGAATACAAATCACCTGCACTCATTTTATCATCACATCCTCCAAATTGACACTTGACCCTCACAACGTCTCTCCTCCCTCTCCCCCACTGCCCGCTCACCTCTTTAGCTTGTTGTATCTCTGTAGTGTCACATTGTCATCCTCCTTAAAATACACGTTCACTCACCAATCCTAAAAAAATTATCTCATGACCCAGACTATCTCTCCTATGGTTATGTCTCTTTGTTAAATGGGGCCCTCAGTATCTTTTTAGTTTTGTGTTTATTCCCAATAGTAAAACGCTATGAATATGCAGGCACAATACAGAATAAATACATGTTAATTAATATATATTAAATGTTTGTTCTTGTCTTTATTGAATAGGCTTGCTCTTTTGCTATTGCTTTATTCTTCTCATAGCACTTAGGATGTCTTTATTACGTAGACTGTACACTAGTGGGTTTAGCAATGGAACCAAAGTAACAAACATCACTGAGAAGAGTTTGTCTAGTTCTTGAGTATATTGCATGTACAAGCACATGGCAGAACCATAGTACAGCACAACAATTGTTATATGGGAAGTGCAGCTTGAGAACGTCTTGCGTCTCCCAACCGATGACTGAATTTTTAGGATGGTGAAAATGATGCAGCCGTAGGAAGCCATGATCAGTAGAAGAGGAACAGCTCCGATGAACATCCCATCTATCGTAATAAATCTTCTCAGGAATGTGGTGTTACTGGAGGAGACGATAAGCAGGGCTTTCAGATCACAGAAGAAATTATTGACTTCATTAAAAGTGTAGAAACTCAAGCCACTTACAAAACAAGTAAGTACTAAAGAATTGATGGCACCCATAAACCATGCAGGAAACGCTAAAAAAACGCAAACATGTTTACTCATAATGAGAGAGTAATGTAAAGGGAAGCATATTGCTACATAGCGATCAAAGGCCATTGATGTTAGCAGGAAACTCTCTGTATCACCAAAGAACATATATAAATATAACTGGGCTATACAGGCAGTGTAAGACACAACATGGTCACCGGTGTGAGTGATATACAGCAGCTTGGGGAGAGTGGTGGAGACATATAAGATATCCAATACAGACAGATTACATAGGAAGAAGTACATGGACGTTTGTAACTGGGGCACAAGACACACCAGTGTGATAATAATGAAATTACCAGTGAGAACTATCAGATAAATCAGAAAAAATACTATAAAAAGAACAATCCTCCCATATTCGGATGTGGAGAATGCCAGGATGTTGAATGTAATCTTTAAGGTGTCATTTGTTAGTTCTCCAATCATTTTATGTCCTGAAAAAGTACATTTTGATACTTTAGTTGAGTATTCTTGTGACTTAGAACAAATTATTTGCTAACACTTTCCCTTGGATAAATCAGCACCCAACCCCATTAATCTATCCAGACTGACCTTCTAGATTTAAAAGGTAGAAAAAAAATATGATATTAAAGTTAAAAAAATCTTTACTTCCAATTACATAATTATTAGGCAAAAGCCCTGGAACATGGCTGAACAAATGCAATAAAACACACAGTTAACAATATAAATATATATATATATATATTATTATTTTGTTTATTATTTATTAACAGTTATTTATATAGCGCACACATATTGCGCTGCACTTTACAGAGAATATCTGCCCATTTGCATTAGTCTCTGCTCCAGTAGAGCTTACAATCTATATTACCTACCACGTGTACACACACATACACACTAAGGTTAACTTTGTTGATGGCCAATTAACCTGCCAGTATATTTCTTGAGTGTGGGAGGAAACCACAGTACCCGGAGGAAACCCACTCAAGCACAGGGAGAATATACAAACTCCACACAGTTAGGCCTGTAGTGGGAATTGAACCCACAACCTTAGTGTTGTGAGGCAGTATATATATATATATATATATATATATAGATATATAATAAAAATGTCTACTAATAGAAATGATGTCATCACAGTTGTGGTGCAGGGAGGGGGCAGAGCGGGGGTGGCTGAGGTGCTGTGGTTATTTACAAGTATAGTATGTTGACATTCTGAATGTTGACAAACTTGCATACTCTTCCAGGACTTTGTCACCAGAGTCCAGTCCAATCAATATGCTAAATTAGTTGGCAGGAGATTTATAATGTTTGCTGTTTGAATTAAAAATAAAAAATCTTTAAAATCTAATGTAGGAATTTAGGTTTAAACTAGCAACATTTTATAGTTTATTGCATCTGCTTGTTATAAATATTGTGAACTCAAACTTTAAATTAAAATTTTTAAATAAATTTGTCTGCAGCAGTCGAATCCAAATTGATCCAGTCCAAATACTGGGATCATATTATAAACAAATTCAAGGCCCTTAAATCATCCACATTTTTAACTAGTTGTATTAATTTGCACATCTTGTATTGTGACATATGCTTCTTTTCTTTAAAGCTTTGCTTTCATATGTGTGTGATGGGGTTGGGTCCGGGATCTGGCAGCAGGGATGACGGCAGTCAGAATACTAGCAGTAGCACCCAGTCAGAATTCTGACACCTTGAAGGTAAATATGCTAACCCTAACCCTCCCTTCCCACAGCCTACCCCTATCTCTCCCCCCCACAGCCTACCCCTAACCCTCCCCTCCCACAGCCTACACCTATCCCTCTCCCCCACAGCCTACCCCTATCCCTCCCCCCCACAGCCTACCCATATCCCTCTCCCCCACAGCCTACCCCTATCCCTCCCCCCCACAGCCTACCCCTATCCCTCCCCCCCACAGCCTACCCCTATCCCTCCCCCCCACAGCCTACCACTATCCCTCCCCCCTATTGCTCCCTCTGAAGCCTAACCCTAACACTCCCCCTAGTGCCTAACCCTCTCTCTCCCCCCGCAGCCTTCCCCTATCCCTCCCTCCGAAGCCTAACCCTAACACTCCCCCTAGTGCCTAACCCTCTCTCCCCCCGCAGCCTTCCCCTATCCCTCCCACCGAAGCCTAACCCTAACCCTCTCTGCCCGCAGCATAACCCTATCCCTCACCCCAAAGCCTAACCCTAACCCTCCTCCCCACAGCCTAGCCCTATCCCTCCCCCCGAAGCCTAACACTAACCCTCCCCTCGCAATACAGCTTAAAAAAGGAAACACTTTGCTGCTCCTTCTATCCGGGGTTACTTAGGTGACATCATTTGCTGCTCTTCTGCCTGTTAATTTGACTACAGAAAGCCAGCATGCCCCAGGTCCAGAGATCCGGCAAGCAGAACCTGACTACAGCAGCAGCCGCTAATAGCAGAGTAAGCACAGCTGACAGATCCGCGTAACCAGATTTACATATTAAAAAGCAGCAATCCATCCAAGGTCAGGAGCCCTGGAGCCTGCTGCACTGCTGACTATTGGCTGAGTATGTGCGCATACTGGCTAACCACAGTTGCAGATCCTGGACTATAGAATATCATCAGTGGTGGCTCATGGGTAATTAGAATCTGATAGAACATTTACTATATAATTACCAATATATGGAGACATTCGGCTTGCTGGTTCAATAACTGTCAGTGAGTACTATGGCTGCTTTATGTAAGAACAAATAGCAGTGCTCCATCACAGAGTGTGATCAAGTCATAAAGGATCTATTCATCGATTCATAGTACCGGTTTCACCTATCGCTGTGATTGCAGTGAAACAATATAAGCTATTCAGTAAAGTGATACAGTATCACTAAGTATCATTTTAAAGAATCTGGCTGCTGCTGTATGTTGCAATGTTACAATGTACCAAATGTACCGAATATGCCGACCTTCAAATGTGCTTATTTATATATGTTTAATTTATATGTTTAATTTATTGTTGAAAATGAATACTGTGCTGACTGAGACACACTAGCGCAGTGATTTTTATCTTTTATATGTCACTGTAATAATTACATACAGTATATAGTAACTGTAAATTTAGACAACTGACTTGGCTAATTTGGAGGAGAATTGTACCTTCAGTGCCTCAGATCTTTGAGAGTATCAGACCAAATGAGTTACAACTAGAGATGTGCGTTGACCACCATGTTTTGGTTTTGGTTCTAATTAGAGATGAGCGGGTTCGGATCTAAGAGATCCGAACCCACCCGAATTTGGGGGATCCGGGGATCCGGGGCTCGCTGCCTGCCCCGGATCCTTGACCCGAGGCAAAACCTCGTGACCCCCCCTGTCGAGTCGCGAGGTTTTGTTCTCAGCAGGCTTAACGATGATTGGCTGAGAGAGCCGTCTGTCACGGCTCTCAGCCAATCAGCGTTAAGCCAATTGAAAACAGCACAAATGAAGAAAAGAAGATGGCGCCCATCATCCCACGCCGCCTGACACCGCCGGCACCCCCAATGCCGACACCACCGTGACCCCCACTGGCAGCATCCCCCGCTGCTGACACCACCACTGCCGACACTCCTGCACTGGTGTCCAACGTACTGAGGACACTGTCAGCAACCCCCACACTGCCGACAATACTGCTGACACTCCCACACTGAGGACACCACCAGCAGCCCTGCACTGCCGACACAGTCAGCAAACCTGCACTGAGGACACCGCTGACACCCCGCACCGCCGGCATCCTGCATTGAGAACACCCCTGCACTGCCGACACAGCCAGCAAACCTGCACTAAAGACACCGCTGGCACCCCCGCACTGCCAACACAGCCAGCAAACCTGCACTAAGACACCGCTGGCACCCCGCACTGCCGACACAGCCAGCAAACCTGCACTAAGACACCACTGGCACCCCCGCAGTGCCGACACAGCCAGCAAACCTGTACTAAAGACACCACTGGCCAGGGCCAAATTAAGCCTCTTGGGGGTCCGGGGCAATTAAAACAGTGGGGCCCTCTCCCTGTTGTCAGCACTACCCCCCTGGCTGTGCCCACGGTGTGTTTCCACCCCCTGCACCACTATGAGGCAGTAGTGCAGGCCCTACCTGTACTCCTGCAGCAGGGGCAGACTCGCAGAATCTAAAAGCCTCCTCTTGTACAGCATGTGGAGCGATTCTGCTTGTCTCCTGTCTACGCGCATTCAGTATGATTCACCGCCAGGCCCGGCAACGTCAGCCCGACAGAGGAGGAAATCCTGATCGTCCTAAAGGTAAGTATAAACTAATCTAATTCTACCCCCTAACCCTCCTTTAGGTTGCCTAACCCTAACCTCTCCCCCCTGTGCCTAACCCTAATCCCCCCTCTAAGTGCCTAAACCTAACCCTCCCTTCCCCGCTGCCTAAACCTAAGTCCCCCGGGGGGGTGCCTAACCCTAACCTCCCCCCGGGGGTGCCTAACCCTAACCCTCCCTCCCCGTAGCCTAACCCTAACCTCCTGGGGGGGTGCCTAACCCTAAGTCCCCCCAGGGAGCCCCTAACTTAACCCTCCTCCCCCACGCGGCTGTCCGAACCTGGCGCCCGGCATCATTTCGATTGGGATACCGGGCGCCGGTCTCCCGATGTCGATAAAATGACAGGTGTCTAGATTTAGGCATCTGTCATATAACCCTCGCCGGGGTTAAGTAGTTGGGAAGCCGACTGTCAGCATTGCGACGGCCGGCTTCCTAAATGTATACTGTCTACGCAGCCAGGAGCAGCTCTCTCAGCAGCAGCGCTGCAACTGTTGCCATACTGATGCTGGCAGAGCTTCATTAAAAACTTTAAAGCAAAAAACTATAAAAAAGATTATCCCGGGAATTTTATTGTGAGATGACTGCAATTACTCAGACAACAATGTAAATTGTCCACAACTGTGATGTCAATATATACTGTATACTGTAGGTGGGGTGGGGGGTACATGTGGGGTCCCGCTACTTCTAGTATACAGTACCTTGACATTCCTTTTTTTTAAGATTCCTAAGTTGCAGTAACTGCCCCAAATATCCAAAAGAAGAATTATATATTAATTATTTAGTTGGAATATGACAGTCATATGTTTTTTATTCTTACTGCTTCCACTGTCAGGGAAAGAGTTAATAAATGGGACATATCTGCAGATAATAATACGCAAGTAAGTTTTGCGGAGACAATTGCAGAGTAGTTTCGGAACTAACCACAAGAAGAACTTCTCTAAATCCATCTTTTACGCTTTTAAGTTAATTTAAAAAAAACTAAGCAGACAAAAATGCCTTTTCATTTCATCCTATAAAAATAAACTTTCTATTTATAGTAACCTTAAACTAAGGAAAAAGCTGATGTTCTGCACAACGCTGACACCCACCAGTGCAGAATGCAATCACCACACTAGGGGCCTGATTCAGTACGGATCGCAACTGCAATAGCGATTACGCACGCAGTCTCACTGTGAAGATATGCTAATTACTGCAAATGCTATGCCAGATGCAGCACAACATATGGACGCCCCCTTTACTTCACACACATCCGTAATACTTAGCAAGACAGCGAAACCATCGGTAACATGGAGTACCATCGCAGCCTCACACACACTAGTACAAGGTCTGACCTTACTCAGGAATTGCTAACCTCACAGTGAAAGCCCAAGCTGCGTATGGCATCGCAATGGCTAATTTATGCATGTCCCCACTGACACGCCTGCGTTTCGCCAACCATCCCCCCCGTCACTACCCCCAAACGGAACTTCCTGTCAATCACTCTGCGATGGGTCTGCATTGTCATTTCCCGATCACAGTGAGGTGTTTGCCCACGCGCACTGAGATGCATACGCATGTGCAGTACGTAACAGTCACTCAATTGCGTGCGTAATCGCAGTTGCGGTTGGTAGTGAATCAGAACATAGGAGCAAAGTTACTGGGATGACTAAATGAACCCTATTATAACTGCAGTTATTTCAGACTAAAGATAAAAATAAATATTAAAAATGTAAATTAAATTGTACAAGTATTTACCTCTGTGACACCACAGTGTCTAACCAGGCATCCAAGTGGTGCAGATGTGAGATGTGACTAGGAATACTAGGAGGAACCGGCTACTTTCTCATAGGGTCCCCAGCCTGGGCCACACAGGTAGTTGCAGCTCTGTCCAGCCACACTCCTCAGTCAGAGAAATAGCAGCAGCAGCAGCAGCACATAGGGGGCTGCACACAGCAAACAGACCAAACTTGCAGCAGGTTAAAGTGTGTTCCGCATGACAGGTGACAGCTGCTGAGACTTGGGAGTCTCTGTCTGTCCCCATCAGCAGCACATAGGGAGTCTCTGTCTGTCCCCATCAGCAGCACGTCTCTCTCCTCCCTGCTTCTTTCTGGGCTGACTCACGTGACTTCCTGACATGACTGTAGCCCTCCCCACTGACTCATCCTCCTCACTGAAGTGACTGACAGACTCCTGAACCAATAGGCAGGAGTCTGCGGCCATTTTTAAAATGAAAAAAAAAAAAGCAGCGCCGGGGGGCCCCTTGAGAGAGGGGGACCAGGGGCACTCACCCCCTATGCCCCCCCTTAATCCGGCTCTGCCACTGGCACCCCGGCAACTGCAGACACAGTCAGCAAACCAGCAATGAGGACACCGCTGGCACCCCTACACTGCCAACACATCCAGCAAACCTGCACTAAAGACACCACTGGCACCACGGCACTGCCGACATCACCGATACCCTTCACTGAGGACACTGACAGCACCGCAGCACTGCCATTCCATGTACTGAGGACACCGTCAGCAACTCCGCTCTGCCAACATTGCTGTCACAGTAAGTGTACTATTGGTGTATCCAACTCACACTGTATAACACACTGTATCTGTTGGAAATTGGAAATTAGAAACTTAACTACCACATGTTAGTTCCGCCAACTGTGTCCCTTAGCTTAGTCAGCCAGCTAGCTGGATGCAACCTTTTGTCCTTAACTAGATGAAGCAAATAATATTGTGAGGTGGTCAAAATTGATTGGAAATTACTGGAAATAAATGTTATTGAGGTTAATTATACTGTAGGAGCAAAAACAGGCCTATTTTATGTGATTTTAGCTGTTTTTATGATTTTCTTAAGAAAAAATCCAGATCCAAAACCAAAACACGAAAACAAAACACGGAGGTGAGGTTTTGGCAAAACCAATCCAGATCTAAAACCAGGGTAGATCCAGATCCAAAACCAAAACACGGGGGTCGGCGCACATCTCTAGTTCTAATTCATCACCGTGTTTTGGTTTTGGCAAAACGAACCCAAGTGTTTTGGTTTGGATTTGGTTTTGGATGCCTTAAAAATCGATAAAAAATTTATAAAAAACAGCTAAAATCATGTCTGTTTACATGAAATCCAAAACTTGAGTTCAGTTCATAAATCCAAGTTCCAAACTGACAGGAGAACCGAGCCGGGACTCAGTTCGACTTGGAACCGCAAAGTGATTCCAAACGTGGATGCGACTCGGAACCCCTAAGTTCGGGTGTGTTTGTATTTCAGGAAAACCGAACCGCATATCTCTAGTTACATCATATTGAAATATAGTTTGGGTACAGATATAGGATTTTATTTTTAATTAATGTATAAGAGAAAAAAAAAGAAAAAAACTTCAGGCAGCATTATTCCCTATATTATTACAGGCAAATATTTGATTTAAAAAATTTGATTACCAAATGACTAATTAAGTAACAATAACAAGCTTTTGAAATCGTATAAGCTAAGAGTACAGGGGAAATAGTTTATGTTTATGACTTAATAGTATTACAGATTTTTACTCAGTAGATACTGTATCTTCGTTATCTCCATTATGTCTCTGTTACACCTAAATACCTATTTTCAATATACTGTACCCATTGTAGAGTTAGATAATAAATGTGATTCAGCCAGGGACTAGGAAGCAATAGGGGTGGACCTATTTCACAATAACTGAGAAATATTTTTGAATTCACCATCCACTAAATAAAAAGATCACCTATGAAAACCTGGACCTCAGGAAAAATTTTTAAAACTCAGACCAGTGTAATCTTATGCTTAGCCATCGTGCATCAGTCATGGCAATAAACAATACTCCAACTGTCCAAGTTATATAACAAAATATCTGACATTGTGTGTTCACTTGGTGATGTTATGTCACAAGGAGTACTTTTCTAGAGTAACAAATGATAAATCAGGCTTGTCTCTCAGTTAATGCTATTGCCGTTTTAAATCCAGCAGTCACTGATAGTAAATAGCTTTGTAACCCCGCGGTTTAGTAAATAGACACCTAATACTTTAGATATTTAAATAAAAATTTATTAATTCTAACCTTCTAAGGAAACCAGAACTCTGGAGAAATGCATAAAGTTACGGTATACTGTCCTTTTGTGGAGAACTAACTTACTGTGCTGTACAGCATGCTGCATGATGCACACTGTGGGGGAAATGTATCAAACCTTGTAAAAAGTGGAGAAATGGACAAATGGAGAAATTGCTCCTAGCAACCAATTAGCTTCTAGTTAATATTTATCAAGTACATTCTATAAAATAGTTGGTGGAAGCTGATTGTTGCTATGGACAACTTGTCCACTAATTGTCCACTTCTCCCCTCTTTAGAAGGTTTGATACATAGCCACCTGTGTCTTTTCACTTGCCATATCCAATGCACGGACACTGACAGCACTACTTACTGTAGGCACATATACACTAACTAATGATGACATACAGACAGCGGGGTACTTTTACTAAGGGTCGATTTTTAGTTCCATTCTATTTTGTGGTGATTTGAGGTGAATTGGTGGTGATTTTTACAATCAGGTATTTACTAAAGACAAAACATACTCGAACTCCCCAGAAATTCGACTTCACACACAAATAGAATATTAAATAGACTATGGATAGCAGTAGAAAAAGCTTATTTACTAACAGTTGACCAAAAATCAACCCCAAATTGACATTTTCAATAGAACCATCAGAAACAGTTCTATTTGATTTTAAAGCATGTAGAATTGTCTGAAAACTCAATATGATGGAAAAAAACATGTGATAGAAGCCTGTGGGAGCACCCTTGCTGTATAAATCAGGCATTTAAAGGTATATAAATAATTATAAAAACTCATGGATATGCAAATTAGCATTGGGTTGAAGGTGTTTGTAGGAATTAAAGTACATGTGACATGTTTTGGCTAATAGGAATGCTTTTGTATAATTTTGAATCAATTTTCGGTCGATTTTGGTGAATAGAACTAATTTAGAACTTCAACTAGAACTTAAGATAGAAACCAATGCACCAACGCAAATCAGAATGGAACCCAAAATCAACTGATTGTTAATGATCTATTTTGAATAGAAACACTGTGGTTTATTTTGTGGGGATGTTGCTTTTGTTTTGGTCAATTTAAATACAATAATTGACTTTTAGTAAATTTACCCCAGACTCTTTTCCCCATTTCCATACCTTCATCATCCTTTCAGAGGTAAGGGATGTATGGAAAAATGTACTGATATAGACCTGCTGTAATTATCTGTCAGAGACACAACACATACCCTGGAAATAGTCTCTATTAGTGGATGTATGTGAGTTTCAACAAAAGGGGACTTGTTATGGTAAACACCAGATTAAAGACAATGAGAGTCTTTTATTGATAACATCTTATAAACACCGTGCAACATTGTACAGTACTTATTTATTCTAAACTTTCTGCCTTAAATGTATCCACAACATATGTAAGAAACAAACTGGAGGGTTTGTTCCTATCTTATTAGCTGACTATTGGTAAACATATATATCACACTGGAACTATCTGAATCAACTTATTAGTAATTACCATTATCATCTGCGTTATCATTTTGCTATAGCTGATGATGGATGTCTATAGATATCTATTATATAATTGTCATTTGTTTTTACAATGTTGTTGCTTGTATAATACAATTTTAATATAAAGTTTATTTTTTAATTAGTAAATGTGGTACAAGTTTTATTTTTTTCCTGTGGTTACACATTAGCGCCTATCACCTTTCTTTTATATATAAAAAACCCCCCACAATATTGAGTTTTTTTATTATTAGTTTCAAGTCAATACTCAATTTTCACATCATGCTTTAAATTTCAACATAAAAACTATCATTACTTATTACTGACAGATTATGTAAACTCTATCATCCTATAATGTTTTGGATCTTTGTCAATGTTTAAGTTATGGTGCATACACACGGTCAGATTTTCCTTCAGATCTCAACGATAACGATTTAAAAAATTGTTCAATCGTTCATATCTGAAGGAAAATCTGGCATATCTGACATGCCTGAACAATGGACGATGAACAATGCACGTTCCCGATGGTCAGATAACGATATCTGACATCTGATGTGTTTGCAGTCAGACTTGGACGATTCCATTCATTTTAATGCAGTCAAAAATCATTAAATCGTTCAAATCGTTCAAATCTTTGGTAAAATCGTTCAAATTGTTCAAATCGTTCATCTGACAGATCTGACCGTGTGTATGCTCCATAAACCTTTGAAAGTTAATGTTTACAAATAGACAAACTCCCATAACAGAACCACTGATATTAATAATATAGTCATTAGTAATGGTTTGGAATCTTTCCCTATTTATTTGAGCTACCGTGTTTGACATATTACCTGGTATCATGCTCTTTTCACATGTAGATGCTGCCTGTTCTTTTCAGTAGACATACAGGTTTCCTTTTTATGATATCCCAGATCATTAGGGAGATTATCCTAAAGGAGTTAATTTAGCAGAGTTTGTATCATGTGGGAATAGTTTATATATCACCACTGATTACATATATGATATTGTTTGCAGCCAAATATAAATAAAGTATAAATTGAGATTGTTGTTTGAATGGTTTTTTCTTCTTAAAAGTTGTGAATGTGACCTGGTGTATAATAAACTTTCTACTTTTAAATATTTTCCTAGATGTGCAACACTTCCCACGGCCACAGCTTTGGAGCAAGCATAGGGCCTGATTCAGACCCACTCGCAAGCGCTATGTGCTCGCAAGTGGGTCAATGGTGGGGCATTGCTCATGCACGGCGTGCGCAAGCCCCGGAGTGAGAGAGAAGTTCTCTCGCTCTGGGGCTCACTACAAATGGGGTGGCTGTCGATGTTGATCGACAGCTCGCCCCGTTTTGTAGGCGGGGGGTGGACAAACAGAGGGCTCCATAAAACTCACCAGTCATTCACCCTACTTATTATAAAATCTTTCTGAGACTCATGTGGAGATGTCCAGAGAAACCAACAGACCTGCAGAAATAATGGATGGAAAAGAAGCATTTACAGGAATTGTGAAATCTAAGTGAAACAATGTTCCATCAAACCATTAATACAAAACACCCTGATCAAGAAGCTGGTTGATTGGGATTAGGATTATCTCAGAAAATTTGATGAAGATACAATAGAAAAAGAGGATTAATTACCTAGTGCAGCAATGGCACTGCTGATACAACATCTCAGTGGCTTGGGTCCCAATGGTTCTGACAGGGACTGGAAATGTGTAATAGCAGTGATTCTGAGAGTCCATGTGAAACTGAAATGCGGTAGTATGTAAAGGCAGGAGAAACTTAAAATTATTTTAACCTGGATGCAGAGATTAGAAAAGCTATCCTGTCTAACTCCAGAGCTGTACCAGGCCAGGTTTGGGAATACCCCTAAAAGTAACAGCCGTATCCACATGGAGTATTCCACCACAGTAAGGCTGTATAGCTAATGGTGGTTAGAGTCATTGGTTCTTGCAATATTGGTTGGCGTTGTATTGAACACTTACTTATTCTAGAGCAGTTCCTGCAAAAAGTCCCAAGGATGTTAGGAAATGGATGGCAGATTATAAACTCATTTCCGAAAAAGCACTGCAATAACTCAGGGATGGAGAGCCAGCTACCATTTCAGTACCACCAGAACAGTGATGCTACAGTACCCAACACCCAGTGAACAAGTGCTTCAAGAGCATTGGGAAATCAAGATCTGACAATTGCTTCCTAACAGACCAGAGGTGATGATTGAGGTGTCAGCATGGGGGACATATCCCATGGGATTGCACCTTGAGCAGAGGTCCATACAGCTCATACACAGAAATGCTACGCTGTGCAAGAGAATCCGAGCAGGGTGAGATGGTATTCCAGGTTGAAATTGTGGAAGATTTGGGAAGAGTACTGTAACTTCCAAAAATATGCAAGACAATCTGTAACCATTGTGGGTGGCCAGAATTGTTGATCACAGTGGTTCACATAACCTGATCCTTAGGTACCACATTTTTTGAATAGCATGAGCCTTTATAATCAGTGGACAGCAGAAAGATATCTCCATGGCCTGTGTTATGTTGGATTGGGAGCATGATCGGGAATTCGTGAAAATTGGAGATACTGTATGGATGTATTGCCAAATTATGTTTTGCTGGGAGATGATCAAGCACATGGCATAACCTGCAACTTTGTCAATGCTGTCACCCAGAACCAGGTTCAGTAAGATGTACAGTACCTCCTCATCACCATTGTTTATTTGTAATACATTTCAAAACTTTGCAGCACCTGAGAGTTGGAGTATCAAGAATTTGCAGAAATAAAAAAGGTAGAGAGGTCTTTCTCATAAGAGCTCAAGGTATAGAGGCAGAGGGTAATTCTGAGGCAATAGTATCTATTTGAACTTGGCATAGATATAAAACTGGAGCTGGCAGAACATGCAAAGATTGAGGGCAGGATAAGTTACAGTGAAGATGTGTTAAAAGAGAGCAATTGAAAGTTTGAAGGAGAGTCTGATCAGGTGTGGAAGTGATTTCCACAAGCATCAAGCAGCTTGATAGAAGTCTTGGAGGAGGGAGTAAGATGTGGTTACAAGATAGGAGGAGATACATAAGATAGAGGAAGAGCTGGGTAGCCAGTATACAAAGCGGTGCTTCAGTTGTGAAAACACAAAAGAGTCTAGCCATTAAGATGGATTGTAAAAGGAAAGGGAGAAGAGGGACTCTAGTGGAAGATATGTTTAACTGTACAAAGTGTTGGGACACACAGGCAATTGTACATACAGGATACAAGCATGACAGAAGGGAAGATAGATAAAGGGAAATGGAGTGGACAATTATATTGGCTGGAGGGCCACTTACAAGTTGTTGAGGGTTGCATGTTGAAGGGAGGGGGAAGTCGTAGATAATAGGTAAAAAGAGATGCTGATAGCATATCTGAGATGAAAACAAAGGAGATAGAGAGATATGGGGGTGATAGAGACAAACAAGACACACATTGTTGCACACAGGCCCTCTCGGGTGTTAATACGCCCCTGCCTCTACAATCTATTTTGAGTGCAATACCTAAGGTAGATATATTTTCCTTACAAAACATTCTTCCACTTCTGTATTGTTTCCTTGTTGGCCTGTACAGTATTCTACCAAATCAAATACACAGTACTGTAAAGTACTTAAACTAGCATATAACAGCTATTAAGAAAACTGCACCAACATTCATCTCTTCCATTTTCTAAAAATAGCTCCCAACAGAATCTCCCCATTCTTTCAAACATCTGTCACTTACCATCTTTAACTGATCCCAATCCCAGTTACTGTACTTTTTTTGAGCTCTAACCAATATATGGAATTTTCCCACTCATACAATAAGATATATCCCCAACCTCCAAACCATCAATCATTCCATGAAAACTTACTGTACTAGGCCAGTCTACCCAATTTCTACCACTCTAAACAGATCTCTAAAAGTTTTCCTCTAACCCCTCACTGTATTACAAAGCTCAATCTTTACTTTCTGGCTGAACCAATGTACAGCACGTGGAACTTAACTTCTTGGATCAAACCACACAATTTTTAAACACTGCATATTGTGTTCCCATTATGTAAACAAATGATGATGATGATGATGATGATGATTGTAATAATAATAATAATAATAATAATACTAATAATAATAATACAATTTAGGATGAAAGAACACTGAAAAGTATCAGTACTCTTAGGGGTAAATCTATTAAGAATTGTGTTTTTTTCAAGATCAAAAACTCAAATTTACTAACAATCATGTTTGACAGAATTGTATTTTCTGATGGTGTATGCAATTGTGTTTACTTGTGTTTTTCTCCCCCGTATTGTCTCTGTCTAACCATAGCCAAACACTCCCAAACATGAAGCCTGCACAGATCAGTGTGACCCGTGCAGGCTTCTGTGTATGTAAAAGTAAAGCTAGAGATAAAAATCTGAGAAAAAAATGTGTTGGTTCCCCCCAAGCATAACCAGCCTGTGGCTTTTTGAGCCGGCCCTAGTTAAAAAATTAGGAGTCTCTCATATTTAATGAACCAGTGCTGGGCTCTTGGAGCTTGCCCTGGTTCTAAAAATACAAGGAAAAAATAGCATAGGGGTCCCCCGTATTTTTAAAACCAGCACCAGGCTCTACTAGCAGGATGGTAATGCCACAGTTAGGTGGCACACTTGACAGGGTTTCCCGGTCAAAGCATTAACCCCCCAAACTAGACAGCCAAGGCCTGAGGATTTCTGGAAAAGTGATGTTGAAGCCGGATAATTAGCTGAGACAGGATCAGTTTAAAATTAGATCCTTGCGACGCCATCTTGCGAATGGCAACAAGACTCCATCTTAGAAACAGATCACACAGCGCCATTTTGTCAAAACCACATAGTACACAAAACACAACGCAAAATTGCTAATAAATAGCACAGCCAGCTTTTTAACAATAGTCCCCAAACACATACCGACAGTGTTTAACATACATAAAAATATCTTTCCAACACAATAAAATCACCACGGACTTAAATATGAAGAGCGCAAAATAGAAGCAAATTAGTGGTGTTTTTCCTGCATTCACATTAACACATCCACGCAATGTTAAACAGTGCACAACGCAAGATAGCTAATGATTAGCATTAGAACACTTTAAACAATCCCTACGCAACCAATACTGACTTAGTTCCACACACTCAAAGATACCTTTTCAGCCTAGCGCTGCTCGCTAAGTATCCCACAGACTCCCAGACACACAACGCTATTTAGCGTTGTTTTCCCTTGCATACATACACCTAAAGCAATGGTCCCGTAGCGCAAAAGGATTATTATTATTCGATTCATTCACAATGCCAGCATGTAAAGAAATGACTGTTTTCTGCAACTAAGGTTTAGCACATGATAAACAGACCGTGTTTGGTGTTGTACTGATCTACTCTGTCTCAACAGATTTCCGGTATCATCGGTGAGAAGATCGCAACATGCGTCCGCAAATTATGGACTATAGAGAGTTAAAACATTAAAATGTACTCTGTAATGTTAGCAGCTTAGATTTGCATGCAGCGGGAAAAAGGAGACAAGAGGCTGTTGGAGGCTGACCTGTGTCCATTTGAATTGACCTGTTAACTGTCCTCTAACAGAAGCACTGTGACGGAGAACCAATGGAACCGTGCCAATCTGTCCTATTGTATTGCCTATTCCTGCAAGAGTATATATGTGCGCTCTCTGACCTCAGTCGAGAGTCTTCTTGCTGATGCCAGTATATGGTCCCAGAGCGCATGCGTATGTAGCAACTGTACCTTGGGTCTGTATGATTTATTTGTGCTAATTGTCTTTAGATCACAGCGTGTAACCATCTGTTTTTATGTAGAATAATAACTTTTTGTGCTTTGGAAACACATTCAAAGTCTGAAGGCATTTATTTACTGTGTGACTTATTACGCTAAATTGCGACAATTCTAGAAGGTATTGGCAGGATTTACAAGGTATAGGAAGGATTTTAGAAGGTATAGGCAGGATTGCATAGAGGGTTAAATCAGATATCGATAGTTGGGGGCTCACAGTGTTAATCACGCCACCGGTCACTCGGTAACACTCGGTATCGATCTCTCAGCAAAACGGTGGAGGCGCCTAGCAGGACAACGCATTGTGCATTCGGAATCTGTTACCACTGTTGTTGCTGAGAGTGCGCTACCTGTTATTGTGACTTTAGGAGCAATGATTGAGAATCCAGGGACAAGGGAGGAAAAAGTTTGTTTTCCTTCATCGATAGGTTTTTTTGTATTTTGTTTTGTGTGTTAAAAAAGGGGAAGACGCATTATTGTATATGCATCTAAGTCGCAGTATAGCGTAAAAGTCATAATGCATGTTGTGTAGTAGTCGCATTATTGTGTATGCGACTAGTCGCACAGTAGCGTATACGTATTTCCGGTCTTAATGTGTATTTTTCTGCACAGGAAAAAAGTGTGTAACAGTGAGCATTTTTTGGTTTAGGGTGTAACACGGTTCCTAAATGTTAAGGGTATCGTAGGACCCTTAAGTGCTAGGCGTAAGGAGTGGCCTAGTGACTCGGTAGCAGCTTACTGTTTACTATACACAAAGCAGGTGTGTGGGTTGTTATTTTTGCTAGGGTTTGGCTCTCAGTGTGATTACAGTATTCAGTAATCGGTTAGGCTTATTTGAGCACTGTAATTGAACCGCATAGTTTTGGCTAAACTGTGATTGTGAACTGATGAGAGGGTGGACGAGATCAAATGGAAAACAAAGGGTAAGTATTACCCCCTAGAGGTTGAAAGGTAGTCAAAAAGGGATTTCTGCGTGGAAGCAGCTTTTCTTCCATAGGTGAGTGGAGGCGTCTAGAGGTCTTCCATAGGGTTTGTGGATATGCCCTTTTTCAAAGACGTCCACAGGTAAGTGAAAGTGTCTTGAGTGTCTTTCACCAGTTTAAATCTTTATTGAAAAATGTAGGGGTTGTCCCAGGATGGGAGCCACGCAAACAGTAGAGATGTTAGACAATGATGTGCTGCTAATGGAAGCGCCGCTTGGGTCGGCACGCCGTATTATGCATACTAAGTATGGTGCTTATGCAATCAGGTACTGTGATGTATGGTTTAAGATGATGATGAAGAGTGTTAAACCGTTTCCCAGAATAGGTAGCTTTGATAAGGATGTATTGAACAATGTCCGAGATCACATCAGTCTGGTGCGTTCTCAAGTGAAAAAGGTAAAATATAACGAATGTTTAAAATTATGGCAGCATGAAGGGGTTGCGTGGCTTAAAGGTGTGCAAGCGACGCAAACTAGCGTTGCAAACGCATTACTGGAAAGTACACCTGCAGCGCAAAGTTGCGGTGCGTGCGCAGCACGAGCTAGCATGCACACTTGCAGCAAGGTAGCATTGTGGAAGGTATTGCCAGCGGTTCACGAGCACCACCAACGCCCTATGCGGACGGGGGTGCAGGTACAGTTGTTGAAAAAAAACCATAAAAATGTAAGTAATTTGTACCCTCTCTTAAGTAACCATAAGGAAAATGTTTATGATGTGGATGATGAGCCTATTGTTATGTCTGCCATTTCCCATGCTGTACACATGTTAGATGCTCCACCACGGCAAGCACAAGTGGTGCCACCATCTTCATCAGTGATAGTACAGGAAGTGTTAACATCCACTGCACCCATAGAGGAATTTGTTAACCCTATACGTAGCAGTAATAGACTAAACCTCCAGCCAGGTAATAAGGTCAAAAGTAGCAGTGCAGCCGGTCTGCATCCCATCTGGACAATAACTGTTCCGAATTGGAATGCGGATGCGAACAGTGTAGTGTCCACAAGGGAAGTAGCATTGCATTGTCCTTGGACAAGAGCGGAGCTAAATTCCATAATGAATGATTTCCTCGATCCAAAAAGGAATTAGCCAAATGTCAAAGATTTTTGAAAAATTTGGGTAGTTCTCACGAGCCAACCAACAAAGATTGGCGAGTGGTGTTAAGGGCTTGTCGTCCACGCAATACCGACGTGACAAAATTGATCACGGATTGTGTATTGGATGGAGATGTTCCCTTAACAGATGAAATTAACCAAGGTAACATTTCCCGCATTGTAACTCAATTGGGTGTATATTTTCCAGTAGTAGTTAACTGGAGCAAAATTTTCACCATAAAACAGAAAGAGAGTGAATCTGCAGAAGATTATTGTAACCGGGCTCTGCAGGCTATCTCCCAGTACACTGGGTTAGACGATATTAAAGATAGCACTCACCACAGGGGAATGACTGTCACTGTACTCATGGATGGTCTTAAAGAGAACCTAAAGACCCGGGTTCAGACCTCACAGCCTGGCTGGAGGGGAGTCACTGTAAGCACCCTCATAGAATCCGCTATTGAACATGACAAGAACATTTCTAAAAAGAGAGAGACCCAGAGTGAGAAACTAATGACTTAGTATTCAAGCTCTGGAAGGAATGACTGTAACATCACAGCCAGCAGAAACACCTGCACCTGAACAGCTACACGTCCTCACTAATCCTACACCACCGCAAACACAGCCCTACCCCACTTATCACACACAACCACAACTCCCATACTATCCACAACCAACATATCTCCCTCAATATCCTTACCCATACCCACCACCTTTCCCTCCTGCTCAACCCACACAGCAATCCTTTCATCCACCCCACTCACGATAGTGCTTTAATTGCAACCAGCCAGGACATGTAAGTAGGAACTGTACAGCGAAGAGGGTAGGGCCCCCTAACCAGGGAGTACCTGAATATCCCCATAAGGGATACACACAGAGACCAACAAATGTCCAACAGACACCAGCTCCAATTGTGGCTGTAAATGCTTTATTGGAGAGTGGGAGTCAACGCTAGGGGTCAGGTCATACCTGTAGTCTACAGATAGCCAGGTTAATGGGAAGTACTAGGGAAGAACTGGTAATGATGGTTGATGTAGCTGGTACTAAATATCCTTTTCTTGTAGACACAGGGGCAACCAGGTCAGTGATAAAATCTCCCATTAATTTACAGGTAACCAACAGTACCAGCAATGGGCGTAACAGGTAAAGTGCAACATTATCCTTTAACAAAATCCACAGAGGTCACTATTGGGCCATTGCATACCAGGCATTCTTTTCTCCTGGCAGCAGCTCCTACTAACCTACTGGGAAGGGATTTGTTATGTAAGATGGGATGTGTCATATATTGTACCCCTGATGGTGTATTTTTAGATATCCCAGAGAGAGTTGCGCACGAGGTGAGGGATATGTTGGACACTCCCCAAAGGATAATGTATCATTCTACCGGTTTAAGTGAAAATCCGTCTCTAATAGATCAAATGTTATCCCAAATTCCAGATTCACTTTGGACCAAGGATGGACAGGACACTGGATTAATGGCAAACGTAAGTCCCATAATGGTAAATTTAAAAAGCAGTAGGCAAGCTCCAAAAATTCCCCAGTACCCATTAAAACAGGAGGTAGAATTAGGGGTTTATCCCATAATTGAGCAATTGTTACAACAGGGAATTTTAGTTCGTACAGCTAGTGCAGCCAAAAGTCCCATCTTTCCTGTAAAGAAGAGTGGTGGGAGCGGTTATAGGCTGGTACAAGACCTTAGATGTGTTAATAAGGTGGTAGAGAGCCAATTTTCCGTAGTGCCAAATCCAGCTGTCATTCTCATGCAAATCCCACCAAATGCAACCCATTTCACTGTCATTGACCTCTGTTCTGCTTTCTTCTCTGTGCCTCTTCATCCTGACTGTCAGTACCTATTCGCTTTCACATACAGGGGTGTACAATACACATGGACACGATTGCCCCAAGGTTTCATAGACAGCCCCAGTATCTTTTCCCAGGCCTTACACGACTGTTTACAATCTTTTCAACCTGCTAATGGATCTGTTCTAATACAATATGTGGACGATTTATTGTTATGTTCTGATTAGTTTATGTCATGTTTAAATGATACTAAACTTTTCTTGCTTCATCTGTCGCAAACAGGACACAAGGTTGCTAAGGGCAAACTACAGCCATGCCAGTCCAGGGTTAAATATTTGGGACACTGCCTAACTCAGGGGTTACGACATCTCACCAACGACAGAATCCAGGCCATACAGAACATGACACTGCCGCAGAACCAACAGCAAATTCGTACCTTCTTGGGAATGTGTGGATACTGCAGAATGTGGATCCTAGGTTTTTCTATTTTGGCCTTGCCATTACAGTACTTAAGATCTCATTCAGAGTCGGTCGTAAGCGGCCGCTCGGTCGTACGCATCGATGTTCGCTAAACTGCGCATGCGTAAGTTTCGTAATGCGCGTGCGCAAACTAGCTGTTATGATCAGAAATTTCTCTCTCCTTGAACTCAGCCAGGTTGTTAGTTTGAGTGACAGGATAAGCCGTTTGTGGGTGGCAACAGGGGAAGGTGCTTTTGAACGGGGGAGTTGAGATCCGAACGCAGGCGTGTCTGACTATGCAAACGGCGTTTAATGGGAGTGCATAATTAACAAAGTAGTGTCATGGCACACGTGACATGGGAGGTTTTTACACTGACTTGATCATAGTGCTAAAGAGAGGTTATGGTCAGCCTTAAGCTCTACGAGCAGCTCCGATGGTTCCCGATGGTCGCGATTAATCCTTATATGCCCGGAGATGACGTGTATTATGAACGAGAAGTGGGCGTGTTTTTAGTCTTATGGATGCATCCCAACCTCGCTCGTCCAGCTAATGATCCCATCATAATGACGCAACTTGCGATCGCTTCATTTGCATATCCGGACCCTTTTTTTTACGACTGACTCTGAATGAGGTCCTTAGTCTCTTCCTCAAAGCCCGACCGTGTCATACACACAGAGGAATCAGAGCAGGCTTTCCTTGATCTTAAGGATAGTCTGACAAAAGCACCTGCATTGGGAATACCTGATTATGAAAAACCTTTTGATTTGTATTGTACGGAAGCCGATGGTTGCGCAGCAAGTGTCCTCACACAAAAACATGGTGATGCCAGTAGGCCCGTAGCATACTACAGTGCACAATTGGACACTGTGGCAAGATCACTCCCAACATGTTTAAGAAGTGTAGCAGCAACTGCTCTATTGGTCAGTAAAAGTGAGGATGTGGTACTAGGCCATGATATGATTAGCTATACTGCCCATGCTGTATCTGCTTTGCTAAACTCTGCCCAAACCAGACATGTCTCCTCAGCTAGGTTCACAAAATGAGAACTAGCCTTAGTAGCACCTGCAAACATCACCATCAAAAGGTGCAGTACGTTAAACCCAGCTACGTATTTACCATATGTGCAACATGAAGCACAAAGGGTTTAGAGAGGTTAGCCGCTGGCAACAGGTGAGTTTTGCAGGTATATTGATGCACATGATTGTATGGAATATCTGAATCAAACTTTTACTGCAAGACCTGACATACAGGATACACCTTTAGAAATAGATGTGACATTTTACACGGATGGGAGTTGTCATAGACAGACTGACACTGGAGAGTTATGTACAGGTCATGCTGTTGTAAATGACGAGGACATCATAGAAGCTGAACCTTTAGGACCACCACACTCAGCCCAAGTGGCGGAACTGGTGGCACTAAAGAGAGCGTGTGAATTAGCGGAAGGTAAATCTGCTAATGTCTATACTGACTCTAGATACGCCTTCGGAGTAGTACACGATTTCGATGCCTTATGGCATCTGAGAAAATTTATGACAGCAGCAGGCACACCAATTGCATATTCCAAACATATAAAAGGACTATTAACAGCAATCGAATTGCCAAAGGCAGTGGCAGTAATTAAGTGTAAAGCCCATGCATGTGAGTATGATCCGGTGTCACTGGGCAACAACAGAGCAGACAAAGCTGCAAAATGGGCAGCAGGGTTAAATATGAATGTACCAACGGAACAAATTATGGGCCTGATTCAGATCCAATCACGGGCGGCTGTCCACTTGCAAGTGGGTCGATGGTGTGCACTGAGCATGCACACGACGGAGGGAGCTCAATCGTGCGCATGCGCGAGACGCGACGAGCGAAGGACTTTCCTTCGCTCGTTGTGTCTGATCAAAGGGGGTGTGCTGTCGAGGTTGATTGACAGCACGCCCCCTTTGGTGGGCGTGCCGGGGGCGTGCCTCCCAGACGGGGCGTTCCCAAGGGAACGCCTACCGTCAGAAGCCGGCCCACTGACATCACTAGTGATGTCAGTGGGAGTGATTTTGGCTCTGATAGAGCCGAAATCACTCCGGGCCTTGCGGTTGAGAAACTCAACCGCAAGCTCCGGCTCACAGTGGCGATGGTCGCGATGGTCAAGACCATCGCGACCGACCATCAACCTGCACGCTCGTATAGGCTGTGGGTGGTGACCCACAGCTATACGAGCATCCAGGAGGACGCTCCATAATTATGGAGGTGGGCCCTGATTCAGAGCGAGCGCTCTGGTCAGAGCGTCCGGCTCTGAATCAGGGCCTATGTCTTTTCAAACAATTGATATGCTGAAATTAATTGAGATGCAAAATTTGTGTTCTATCCAGGAAAAGTCAGTCTGAAAGTCCAAGGGATGTGGGCAAGAGTCCTCTGGACTCTGGAGGGACGGACAAGGTAAGCCAGTAGCTCCCAAGTCATATTCCCCTAGCCTGGCAGAGGCAGCGCACAGTCTGACTCATTTGGGAAAGCAAGGTATGTGCAAATTGGTGAGAGCATACTGGTGCGCACCATGGTTTTCTTCTCAAGCGGAAAAGAGAGCAATGTCCTGTCTGACCTGCTTGAGGAAAAACATTGGGAAAACGATCCCTACCGAACCATCCCACATTTCACCAACTGACAGACCTTTCCAGATAATACAAATCAATTTCATCCAATTACCACCCTGCAGGAATCTCAAGTGTGTATTAGTGTGCACTGATGTGTTTTCCAATTGGGTTGAGGCATACCCAGCGGCCACTAATACTGCTGAGTTTGTATGCAGATACGATATCCCTAAAATTATCGAGAGTGATAGGGGTACTCATTTCACAGGTGATGTTTTTCAAAATATGTATAAACTGATGGGTATTAATAGTCGACTCCACACCCCCTACCGACCGCAAGCCAGTGCCAAGGTAGAGAGGATGAACGGGATTATTAAAAATAAATTAAGTAAAATCATGGCAGAGACTGGACTAGGATGGCCAGAAGCATTACCGTTGGTCCTACATAGCATAAGGACCACTCCTAGACCCCCTCTAAATCTGTCCCTTTTGAAATACTGTTTGGTAGACAACCTCATTTGATTATAAGTCCGCAAGAAGATTTGAAAGGTAACAAGGAGGTAACTGTAAGGTATCTTATATCAATGAGTAAACAGTTAAAACAGCAACAGCAGAAACTGAAATTATTGTCACATGATATGCCTGAAACTAACTGTCATGATGTTGAACCTGGAGAATATGTTATGATCAGAAATTTCTTGCGTTCAGGTTGTTTGACTGATCATTGGGAAGGTCTGTATCAGGTGTTGCTGATGAGTACCACATCTTTGAAGGTGGCTGAGAGAGATACCTGGGTCCATTCCACTCACTGCAAAAAGGTCAACCAACCGGTGGAGAAACAAGGCTGAGACCAGGCTGATAACGTGAACCTGTCGATCGCGAGCTTGTTCCAGGAGGATTAAAAGGTGGCAGTGAGATACCTGAGCTAAAGAAATTTGCAGGTCCTTGCTGCGGTGATGGACTGGTCTGCTGTGTTCATTTTTATATTCTCTTCCAGAGTTTCCATCATCCTGCTTGGTTTGGTGATTTCTGGTTTCTGTGATGGGGGACCGATAGAGGAGATGGGAGCTGATGGCAGTGCTGATGGAGTGGAGTTGAAAGGAGGAGTGCTATGCCAATCATGGGAGTGTTTGACCAATGTTAGTACTGTAATTGTTAAGAAATCTGCTATTTTGAATACTCGGAGATAGTGTGAAGGTCTATCGTCTGAAGATTATTGTATGTGTGAGTCCTGTGGGTCCGTAATTGATGAGAGATGCATCCAACATTGTCAACCTAAGTATAATCAGTATTGGGGTGGGTATCCTGTAGAGGATTATCACACCATGGTGGGCAAAATTTTAAACCAAACTGACTGTTGGGGGTGCTCTCACGTGCCCCAACGACAGCATAATGTAGGATTAGTGCCATTCCCATTAAATGTCTCTGAAATTATAGAATCACAAAGAGGGCATGCACTAGATGGAAAATTTCTTAAGTCCAAACCACCCCATTTTAAACTACACCAGTACCAAGTAGATAAATCTCTTTTATGTTTAAACATCACCAACTCCAATGAACCAGGAAGTTGGGAGGTGACTGGGATTAACCAGATGATGACCTTCTCAGTAAGAGCTGATCATGAGCCTATAAATTATGACCTGTTACGCACAATCAGGTCAGGTGGAAGACACTTCCGTTATAAATATACACTAAGCAACACCAAAGAAATTATTGGTAGAGTACCAGAAGGGTATTGTGCCAATATATTACAATGAGAAACATGTATGAGTCAAATGGGAGAACCTGAAGTAGGATCACTTGCTAGGGAAGTGTGTGGGTTATTTATGTGGAAGGAAAGCGTATAAGTGGGCTAAGTGAGCTAAGTGAGTGGAAGGAAAGCGTATAAGTGAGCTCTCTCTGAGTTCCGAAGGTTTGTGTTACCTGGGAAGAGTAGTCCCAGAGGTTATGACCCTCACACATGTTGAAATGCTTGGTATTCATAAAAACACACCATCACCATATCTTCACACACAGTATGAACACAGAGGCAAAAGAAATATGATACCTGGTGATGTGCATAAAGCCACACAGTTAATTAGTGAAACAATTGGCTTTCAAGTTTTAGTAGCATTGGATCCCACCAGGATCGCTCGGGGTACACTAAATTTTAGATATATCCAAGATCTTGCTAAATTGATAGATAATATCACCAAGATGTATGATGACACATTCAGGTATACAGGTAGGGAGTTGCAAGCGTACAAGAAAGAACTGGTGCAACACAGACTAGTGTATCACCGGAGGGTATTGCGTAACTTTGGTCACCCAATTTGGAGTGAAGTGTTACACTTATGTCACAAATGATACCAGTGACCCCAAGGAGGTAATAGACCAAAAGATGGATGAAATTCTGCAGCTAAAATGGGAATTCCGAAAGAACCATAATGCTTCAGTGGCTGAAGTAGAGGAATAGGTTTCATGGTTGAACCCAGGGAAATGGTTCTCAAGTCTAGGAGAATGGGTCCAGGAAATGATTGCAAGTATAGGTAAACTCCTGATCCTCATACTGGTTGTCATCATAGTAATTGGCATATGTGTCAAGTGTGTTCCTACTGTGTTGAAGTGTGGAAATGTAAAAATAAGGTAAACAGGAAGAACGAAATTATGATGGTGGTCGGTAGTGACAATATGAATACTGAGGTAAATGTAGAACTGCATTACAACCCTGAACTAGGAAATACCATCGTATAATGTATTATATTTAGACATGCACAAAATGTATTATTAAAATGTTATTTTTAAACACCGTAAATAATGTAAGTGCCTACCCCCCCTCAAGACTTCCTTTATAGGATAGGCGCATCCCCACATCTTTCCCATGATCTCCCAGGATCCGCGGTGTGTGTATAAGGGTAGTTTTATGTCCCCTCTTAGAGACCCATTATTGATGGATTAAGAACCACCTTGTGCCATCCCATAATAACATTAAATAATATGTTATAATGTAAGCCTAAAAATGTAATTTAAGATCAGTGTATGATAGCATGTTGGTTGCTATCAAAGGGTGGACTGTGGAAGCCGGATAACTGGATGAGACAGGATCAGTTTAAAATTAGATCGGAGCAACGCCATCTTGCAAATTGTGACAAGACCCCATCTTAGAAATAGATCACACAGCGCCAGTTTGTCAAAACCACATAGTACACAAAACACAATGCTAAATTGCTAATAAATAGCACGGCCAGCTTTTTAACAATCTTCCCCAAACACATACCAACAGTGTTTAGCATACATAAAAATGACTTTCCAACACATTAAAAAAAGCACGGACTTAAATATGAAGAGCGCAAAATAGTAGCAAAATAGTGGTGTTTTCCCTGCATTCACATTAACACATACACGCAATGTTAAACAGTGCACAACGCAAAAAAGCTAATGATTAGCATTAGAACACTTTATACAATCCCTACGAAACCAATACTGACTTAGTTCCACACACTCAAAGATACCTTTTCAGCCTAGCGCTGCTCGTTAAGTATCCCACAGACTCCCAGACACACAACGCTATTTAGCGTTGTTTTCCCTTGCATACATACACCTAAAGCAATGGTCCCGTAGCGCAAAAGGATTATTATTATTCGATTCATTCACAATGCCAGCATGTAAAGAAATGACTGTTTTCTGCAACTAAGGTTTAGTACATGATAAACAGACCGTGTTTGGTGTTGTACTTATCTACTCTGTCTCAACAGATTTCCGGTATCATCGGTGAGAAGATCGCAACATGCGTCCGCAAATTATGGACTATAGAGAGTTAAAACATTAAAATGTACTCTGTAATGTTAGCAGCTTAGATTTGCATGCGGCGGGAAAAAGGAGACAAAAGGCTGTTGGAGGCTGACCTGTGTCCATTTGAATTGACCTGTTAACTGTCCTGTAACAGAAGCACCGTGACGGAGAACCAATGGAACCATGCCAATCTGTCCTATTGTATTGCTTATTCCTGTAAGAATATATATGTGCGCTCTCTGACCTCAGTCGAGAGTCTTCTTGCTGATGCTGTTGACGGAGGTTTCTTGCTGATGCTGGTATCTGGTCCCAGAGCGCGTGCGTATGTAACAACTGTAACTTGGGTCTGTATGATTTATTTGCGCTAATTGTCTTTAGATCACAGCATGTAACCATCTGTTTTTATGTTGAATAATAACTTTTTGTGCTTTGGAAACACATTCAAAGTCTGAAGGCATTTATTTACTGTGTGACTTATTATGCTAAATTGTGACAATTCTAGAAGGTATAGGCAGGATTTAGAAGGTATAGGAAGGATTTTAGAAGGTATAAGCAGGATCCCATAGAGGGTTAAATCAGATATCGATAGTGAGGACCACCCAAAAAAGGGGTCCCCCCTCTTCAGGAAACCCCAGGCCAAGGCTGAAGCATGGGGCTAATACCCGCACCCCTGGGCGGTGGGTACTGGGTTGATACTGTAGGTGTAAACAATAAATTGAAAGTAATATTGTCTTTTACATTAGGACTACAGGTCACAGCACCACAAGTACCAGCATACGGGTCATTAAGCACCTACTGGTGTCTATAGTGCTTCTGTAAAATAAATATTAAAATAAAGACATGACACACGCACCATAGAAAGTAAAAATGTAATACACACACTCACACTTAAATTATACTTACCTTGTCCCCGATGCTTATAGGTCATCTTCTCCAGTAGAATCCGGCTATATGGTAAAAAAAAAAACATGCAGTACCTAACCCTTGCCGCAGGTCAGCCCTCTTCTCCAGTAGCATCCACTGGCCAAAAAAATGAATGCAACACTGATCCATCCAGATGTGTATACACATACAACTATTCACTGCAAGTGACAGGACACACAACGTTTCCTGCACTTGTAGGTCTGCCAGACAATCCGCATTCACTACTATTGGAACCGGTTGCTGATTGCTGTCAATCAACAGCCAGGCTGCCAATTGGCTAACAGACTGGCCAATCAGTGGCCTGGCTGTTGATTGACAGCTAGGCCACTCACAGCCAATCAACGGATGGTTACTATGGTAGTACACACAAGGAATGTGAGTATGTATTAAATAATTATTTTCTATGGTGTATGTCAAGTCTTTATTTTTATGCATTTATTTGCCCATTTTCCTCAACCAGGACCGGCTCAGGAACCTGGTGCTGGATATGCTTTGGGGGAGGGAGTGTTTTATATTTTTTACACTGACACACACAAAGAAGCCTGCACAGATCTCATTGATTTGTGCATGCTTCTGTAAACATGATGCTCACAGGGTAGTGTGTTTGAAAAGTGTGTTTTGCCTGAGTTTAGTGATTTTCTGGATGTGTTTAAAAACAAGATTCTTGGTAAATTCCCGTGAAGTATTGTCTTCTATGGAAAGTACTTCCGAGTTTAGCCGATGGTGTTTTTAATTCTATTTTTTTACAGCTGTGTTTTGCTGTTTGAATCGTCTTTTTACTCCCGTGTTTGCCTTTATTAAATCTTCAAGTCAGGAAAACAGGCTAAACTCACCTGTGAATAGTATATCGGCCAGACTTGATTCTTAATAAATTTACCCCTACACAATTAATTGTAAAATAAATTAAATGGACGAGAACAACCAGCAACAAAAAAATGTTGCATAAGCTGGATGTAATAACTAGAGACATGCGGTTAGGTTTTTCTGAAATACGAACACACCCGAACTTTAGGGGTTCTGAGTCGAATTGAGTCCCATTTCGGAATCACTTTGGGGTTCCGAGTGGAACCGACTCCCAGTTCGGACTCACTTTGGTGATCTGAGTAGAACCGAGTCCCAGCTCGAGTGTGCTGTCAGTTCAGAACTCTCATTTAAAAAATGAACTCGGGTTTTGGATTGCATGTAAACAGGTCCAAATTACATGACTTTAGCTATTTCTATACATTTTTATAGACTTTTAAGAAATCCAGTACTGAGCCAAAACCGAATCTGAACCAAAACACTTGGGAGTGGTTTTGTCAAAACCAAAACCCGATGATGAAGTTGAACCTAAACCAAAACACAGGAGTCTGCACACATCTCTAGTAATAACCCAATCATTTATTTAAAATATTATTTCTGCATCTAAAAACTTAATGTGGGTGTTGTGCAAGATCTTTGCCCTTATAAATGAAATGTTTTGTTAAGTTATCACATTTATAATACAATAGTTTAGTTTTATTGCAGCACGGGAGGTAGTTGAAATGCCGGCTGTTGGGATGCCGGCTGTTGTGATACCAGTGCTCAGAATCCCGGCACCGGCATCCCAATGGTAAGCAGTGGTAAGTAGTGGAGCTAGGGGGAGAGTTGGGCACTAAGGGGGCGTGGGGAAGGTTAAGATTAGGCACTAGGGGGAGGTTAGATTTAGGCATTAGTTGGGGAGGATAGGTTTAGGGTGTGGGGATGGAGGTTTAGGGGTAGGAGTTGGGTTGGGTTTGGGTATTTTAACCCTGTCAGGATGCCTGCATTGTACCCAACCCTGCAGCACTACTTTGCAGGCCATTTGTTGAATTAACCAAATATGTATTGCTTAATGTTATATATTATTTAAATGTCTGGATTATTATTTTTGTTGTTGTTAATTACCTAAAAGAACCACATTTTGTAAAAAGTGTTTTCTTTATGCTTTTTATTAATTTATTTAATAGAATAGAAGTAATAAAAGATTAGAACTTGATGATTTGGAATGTAGTTTTTTATATACATTACAAATGTATTTTCTACTCAACTTTTAAAACACAGCAATTATTTTCATCATTGTAATTGATCAGTGTTTTGCTGGTAGTACCCTCTTACTCCTTAATCCATTGTAGTTGACCTGAGTCCAAGACTGCTACAATTTAGAAGGAACTAATTATTGAAAAAGAAGCTGTCCGGTCTTTCTTCAGCATCCATCATACCTGCTGACTTTTTACCCAGGCTGCCCAGGAGATGCCAGTGGAGAAAACTGAAATGGGAAGTGCAAGAGACGTGGGGCTGTGAGTCGGGTCATTGTATCCTCATCCCCACTGTTCAATGCCATGATTCATCACAAATTGCTCCATCAAACTTCTAGATAGTCCTCTTCTCTGGGATAGCATGTGTTTTGGAAATTTGGGGAGAGTAGGCAAGTACGCCATCTATATGTGATGTATGCTGTATCCTTCTTCAGTATTATTATAATACTTTCTAAATTCGGGATTCAGTCAGGAAGCAGACGGTTGAAATGCTGACCGCCGGCTTCCCGACTGTGCAATCCCGACAAGCCCCCACCCATGACCTTTTCATCTCCAACTCCCTGAATCTCCTTGCCATTAATGAAACCTGGATTTTATCCTCTGACACCACTTCTCCTGCAGCTCTCTCCTATTGGGGCTTCACCTTCTCCCACACCCCCAGGCCTGGGGGTCACCATGGGGGTGGTGTTGGGGTCCTTCTATCCTCTGATTACTCATACCAACTTATACCCTCAGAACAATCCCTTACATTCTCCACATTTGAAGTTCATGCTACAGCTGTGTCCACGTACACCTTTCTAAAAAGTTTTGCCATGGCTCTCAATTTGGCATGACATCAATTCTCATATGTTGTTGTGCCGTGCTGTCAGCAGTGCAGCAAAGGTGCAATTCATACTTTCACCACTGGGTGGCCAGTGTATCATTTAATGTAGAACTTAATAGTGTGCCACCTACAGTATGTAGCAAAGATACAGTAGTGGTCTGCTTTGTATTTTAATAGAGGACAAATGAGGGGTGATAAAAAGTGTTTATTTTTTTAAAGGTGCAATATGCATTTGCGGCTAAACCACTGTACTAGCCACTTAAACACTGTACTAGCACCAAAAACACTGTCACTAGTGAACTGTGGGCCTGATTCAGAGCCGCTCATAAGCGGCCGCTCGATCGCTCCGAGCGATGTTCGCACATGTGCGCATGCGTATGGGTTGTAATGCGCAGACTCCAACCAGTCAGTGCGGTCAGAAATCGTGTGCTCGCAAAATAGCGAATGCCTGCTAATTTGAGTGACAGGATGAGGCATTTGTGGGTGGTAACAGGGGAAGGTGCTTGAAAATGGGGAGTGGAGATTCAAACGCAGGCGTGCCAAACGGTCAAAACGGGCGTTTTAAGGGTGTGCATAATTAACAAAGAAGCGTCATCATCCATGTCAGTTGGTTGTCTTTTAGCCTGAACTGCTCGCATGATTGCGGTAGGAAAATGCTACCACAAGAATAGCGATCAGTTCATACGCCTTTCGATGTACTCAATTAATCTAATAAATAGCGTAGATGACGTATGATGCGAGCGGCCAAGGGGCGTCTTTACAAAATAGCGAGCACATGTTTCGGACACTCGCTCAGACATAGAGGCGTCAACAGACTGCAAAGAGCGAGTGCTCAATTTAAATAGCCAGCCCCTTTTTCAGAACCAGCGTCCGCAAATAGCGTCCGGCTCTGAATCAGGCCCTGTGTTCAGTTCTTGAAAAGACAGATTATGTATTTACCACCACAGGTATTGTGGCGTAGTGGTAAAGTCACTGCACATCACACTTGGCAGTCAGTGTTTGAATCCCAGTGTAAACATTTTTTTTTTGCTCCAAAAATAAATTTATATAATTCAATAATATAATATTATCAATACTATAATTTTGGAAATATAGCACCATACTGTATTTCATATACTGGAGCCATAAAATCACATTTTAGATAAATGGCATAGAAATTAGTGCTTGGTAATATAGCACCATATTTCATATGCTGAAAAAAAACCTGTTGCTATACTTCTAGCTGGAAACTAGAACTGTATAATAGAAGCTGTTAGTTTCAGTTAATTTTCACAATGTAAAAGGTAAAAGACAGCAGCTTCTACCTGTAGGTGTTGTAGCATAGGGGTAAGGCGACTGCACATCACACAACGTGTTTAGGGTTTGAGTTTAGGTGTAAACATTTTTTTTTTTGCTACAAAAATAAATGTATACGATTCAGTAATATAATATCAATAATATCAATTTCTAGTTGGAACTAGAACTCTATAAGATGTTCAGCAAGCAGGAAAATGATATACTTGTGAGCAAGGTATGACCAAGGGTTGGTGACAGGGTGCGGGGAAGTGGAGTATGTGTAGAAAGGCTGTTGCTGTGTTTTGGGTAGGGGAGGAGGCACACAGAGCCACCGCAGCTATGGTCAGAGAGGGGGAAGGAGGAGGAGAGCTGCTGCTGTCACATTGCTGTGGGTGGGGGAGGGGAGCACACAGACCCAATTATGGGGATGGGGGGAGGATAACTGCTTTGAGTGTGTGCACTAGATATAGGATATCAAAAGAAAACATTGGAACGGATGTACCAATGTTTTTAACATTGACTACAAAGATTGTTTTAACCTAAACATTGGTTCTGGAACATCAATGGCACCCCCGCACTGCTGACACTGCCGGAACCCTACACTGAGGACACTGCCAGCATCGCAGCACTGCCATCCCATGTACTGAGGACACCATCAACAACCCCTGCACTGCCGACACAGCCAGCAAACCTGCACTGAAGACACCGCTGGCACCCCCACACTGCCGACACCACCGGTACCCTTCACTAAGGCCACGTCAGCACTGCAGCACTGCCATCCCATGTACTGAGGACACCATCAACAACCCCTGCACTGCCGACACAGCCAGCAAACCTGCACTGAAATCACAGCTGGCACCCCCACACTGCCGACACCGCCGGTACCCGTCACTAAGGCCATGCCAGCACCGCAGCACTGCCATTCCATGTACTGAGGACATCATCAGCAACCCCTGCACTGCCGACATAGCCAGCAAACCTGCACTGAAATCACAGCTGGCACCCCAACACTGCCGACACCGCCGGTACCCTTCGCTAAGGCCACGCCAGCACCGCAGCACTGCCATTCCATGTACTGAGGACATCATCAGCAACCCCTGCACTGCAAACACAGCGAGCAAACCTGCACTAAACACACCACTGGCACTGCTGACATCGCCGTTATCCTTCACTGAGGACACTGCCAGCACTACAGCACTGCCATCCCATGTACTGAGGACACCATCAGCAACCCCTGCATTGCCGACACAGCTAGCAAACCTGCACTGAAGACACCGCTGGCACTGCTGACATCGACGGTATCCTTCACTGAGGACACTGCCAGCACCACAGCACTGCCATTCCATGTACTGAGCACACCGTCAGCAACTCCCGCACTGCCGACACAGCCAGCAAACCTGCGCATTTTAGATAAACAACATAGAAAATAGAACTTAGAAATATGGCACCATATTTCATATGCTGAAAAAAAACCTGTTTCTATATTTCTAGCTGGAAACTAGAACTGTATAATAGAAGCTGTTAGTTTCAGTTCATTTTCACAATGTAAAAGGTAAAAGACAGCAGCTTCTACCTGTAGGTGTTGTAGCATAGGGGTAAGGCGACTGCACATCACACAATGTGTTTAGGGTTTGAGTTTAGGTGTAAACATTTTTTTTTTGCTCCAAAAATAAATTTACATGATTCAGTAATATAATATCAATAATATCAATTTCTAGTTGGAACTAGAACTCTATAAGATGTTCAGCAAGCAGGAAAATGATATACTTGTGAGCAAGGTATGACCAAGGGTTGGTGACAGGGTGCGGGGAAGTGGAGTATGTGTAGAAAGGCTGTTGCTGTGTTTTGGGTAGAGGAGGAGGCACACAGAGCCACCGCAGCTATGGTCAGAGAGGGGGAAGGAGGAGGAGAGCTGCTGCTGTCACATTGCTGTGGGTGGGGGAGGGGAGCACACAGACCTAATTATGTGGATGGGGTTGAGGATAACTGCTTTGAGTGTGTGCACTAGATATAGGATATCAAAAGAAAACATTGGAACGGATGTACCAATGTTTTTAACATTGACTACAAAGATTGTTCCAGAACCAATGTTTAGGTTAAAACATCAATGGCACCCCCGCACTGCTGACACTGCTGGTACCCTTCACTGAGGGCACTGCCAGCAACGTAGCAATGCCATCCCATGTACTGAGGACACCATCAGCATCCCATGCACTGCTGACACAGCCAGCAAACCTGCACTGAAGACACCGCTGGCACCCCGCACTGCCAACACTGCCAGTACCCTTCACTAAGGACACTGCCAGCACCACAGCACTGCCATTCCATGTACTGAGGACACCGTCAGCAACCCCCGCACTGCTGACATAGCCAGGAAACCTGCACTAAAGACACCACTGGCACCCCCGCACTGCTGACACACCTCCGGTACCCGTCACTGAGGACACTGCAGCACTGCAGCACTGCCATCCCATATAATGAGGACACCGTCAGCAACCCCCGCACTGCTGACACAGCCAGCAAACCTGCACTGCAGACACCGCTTGCAACCCCCACACTGCTGTCACCACCGGTACCCTTCACTGAGGACACTGCCAGCACTGCAGCACTGCCATTCAAGGTACTGAGGACACCATCAGCAACCCCTGCACTGCCGACACAGCAAACCTACACTGAAGACACCCCTTGCACTTCTGAAATCTCCGGTACCCGTCACTGTGGACACTGCCAGCAATGCAGCACTGCCATTCCACGTACTGAAGACACCATTAGCAACCCCTGCACTGCCGACACAGCCAGCAAACCTGCACATTTTAGATAAAACAACATAGAAAACAGCGCTTGGAAATATGGCACCTAAGTGTCCTCAGTGAAGGGTACTGGAGATTTCGTCAGTGCCAGTGATGTCTTCAGTGCAGGTTTGCTGGCTGTGTCAGCAGTGCAGGGGTTGCTTAGGGTGTCCTCAGTATGTGGATTGGCCATACTGCGGTGCTGGCAGTATCTTCAGTGAAGGGTACCGGCAATGTTGGCAGTGCAGGAGTTCCAGCAGTGTCTTTAGTGCAGGTTTGCTGGCTGTGTCGGCAGTGCAGGGTTGCTGACAGTGTCCTTAGTACATGGAATGGCAGTGTTGCGGTGCTGGCAGTGTCCTCAGTGAAGGGTACCGGCGATGTCGGCAGTGCGGGGGTGCCAGCAGTGTCATTAGTGCAGGTTTGCTGACTGTGTTGGCAGTGCTGGGGTGTTCTCAATGCAGATGTTGGCGATGTCGGCAGAGTGGGGGTGCCAGTGGTGTCCTCATTGTAGGTTTGCTGGCTGTGTTGGCAGTGTGAGGGTTGCTGACGGTGTCCTCAGTACATGGAATGGCAGTGTTGTGCTGGCAGTGTCTTCAGTGAAGGATACCGGCGATGTCGGCAGTGCGGGGGTGCCAGCAGTGTCATTAGTGCAGGTTTGCTGACTGTGTTGGCAGTGCTGGGGTGTTCTCAATGCAGGTGCCGGCGATGTCGGCAGAGTGGGGGTGCCAGTGGTGTCCTCATTGTAGGTTTGCTGGCTGTGTCGGCAGTGTGAGGGTTGCTGGCGGTGTCCTCAGTACATGGAATGGCAGTGTTGTGCTGGCAGTGTCCTCAGTGAAGGGTACCGGCAATGTTGGCAGTGCGGGGGTGCCAGCAGTGTCCTCAGTACAGGTTTGCTGAATGTGTTGGCAGTGTAGGGGTATTCTCAATGCAGGGTGCTGGCAATGTCGGCAGAGCTGAGGTGCCAGTGGTGTCCTCAGTGCTGTTTTGCTGACTGTGTCGGCAGTGCAGGGGTGCTGGTGGTATCCTCAGTGTGGGAGTTCCAGCAATGTCGGCAGTGTGGGGGTCGCTGATGGTGCCCTCAGTAGGTGGGGCAGCAGTGCAGGGGTGCTGGCAGTGTTGGCAGTGGTGGTGTCAGCAGCGGGGATGCTGCCAGTGGGGTGCTGGAGGTGTCAGCAGTGGGGGTGCAGGCGGTGTCATGCAGCAGGTGGTTGGCGAGCGCCATCTTCTTTTGCTTCCTGTGTGCATATTAAATGGGCTTATATGCATTTGGTGCTAGTAGCCGCTGAAACACTATACTAGCACCAAAAAAACTTTCACTAGGATACTGCCATTAGTTCCTGAAAAGACAGATTCTATACTGCCCATCTATCGCTATTGTGGCATAGTGGTAAAGTCACTGCACATCACGCTTGGCAGTTAGGGTTTGAATCCCAGTGTAAACATTTTTTTTTACTCCAAAAATAAATTTATATAATTCAATAATATAATATCAATAATATTATTGTAATAACAATAAAACTTTTTAGAATAATATCATGTTTCATTTAGAGGGTGTGAACACGGCATGTGTGTGTAGTGATTTCTTAGAGTAGAAATGTCCCCTTGAAAATACGGTTTCATATTTTATATACTGAAACATAAATTCACATTTTCGATAAACATAGAAAATAAGGCTTGTAAATATGGCTCCTTATTTCATATACAGTACTGGTTCTAGATATACATTATATTTCAAAAACTGGGCATCAGTAATTTACAGTTTGTTCATGTCCTTTTTCAGATTAACCCTGCCCATTGTTTGCCTCAACACAGATGGGGAGGGAGGAGGAATTCATTAGTAATGGCTGCACATTTTACACAGACAACAAATCAAGTTTTCATTAGCCCTTTCATTAGCTAATGAAAATGTGATTTGTTGTCTGTCTGTGGAAAATGTGCAGCCTTTCCTTTACAAAATGAATTCCTCCCCCCTCCCCTCTGTGTTGAGAAAAGCAAAGGATTTACCTGGAGAAGGACATAAACATATAGTAAATTACTGATGGTCAGTTTTTGAATTATACTGTATATATTGAATAATAAAAAATTATTTTTGGAGAAAAAAATAGGTTTACACTGAGATTCAAACCCTAATTTCCTGGTGTGGTGTGCAGTTACCACTACGCTATAACACCTACAGGCAAATACTGAAGTCATTTACCTCTTACATAGTGAAAATGAACTGAAACTGACAGCTTCTGTTCTAGATCCAGCTAGAAATATAGCAACAGTTTTTTTTTCAGCATATGAAATATGGAGCTTTATTTCCAAGTGCTATTTTCTATCCTGTAGGACCTTTTACTGTATACAGTCAGGTGCATAAATATTGGGACATTGACAGAATTTTCATATTTTGGCCTCTATTCACCACCACAATGGCTTTGAAATGAAACAAACAAGATGTGTTTTAACTGCAGACTTTCAGACTTAATTTGAGGGTAATTACATCCAAATCAGGTGAACGGTGTAGGAATTACAACGGTTTCTATATGTGCCTCCCACTTTTTAAGGGGCCAAAAGTAATGGGACTGTCAACTCAAAAGCTATTTCATGGACAGGCGTGGGCTATTCCCTCGTTATTTCATTATCAATTAAGCAGGTAAAAGGTCTGGAGTTGATTCTAGGTGTGACATTTGCATTTGGAATCAGTTGCTGTCGACTCTCAATATGAGATCCAAAGAGCTGTCACTATCAGTGAAGCAAGCCATCATTAGGCTGAAAAATCAAAACAAACCCATCAGAGAGATAGCAAAAACATTAGGTGTGGCCAAATCAGCTGTTTAGAACATTCTTAAAAAGAAAGAATGCACCGGAGAGCTCAGCAACACTAAAAGACCCAGAAGACCACGGAAAACAACTGTGATGGATGACAGTAGAATTATTTCCCTGGTGAAGAAAAACCCCTTCACAACAGTTGGCAAAACCAAAAACACTCTCCAGGAGGTAGGTGTACATGTGTCAAAGTCAACAATCAAGAGAAGACTTCACAAGAGTGAATATAGAGGGTTCACCCCAAGATGTAAACCATTGGTGAGCCTCAAAAACAGGAAGACCAGATTAGAGTTTGCCAAACAACATCTAAAAAAGCCATTACAGTTCTGGAACAACATTATATGGACAGATGAGACAAAGATCAACTTGTACCAGAGTGATGGGAAGAGAAGAGTATGGAGAAGGAAAGGAACTGCTCATGATCCAAAACATACCACTTCACCAGTGAAGCATGGTGGTGGTAGTGTCATGGCGTGGGCATGTGTGGCTGCTAATGGATCTGGTTCCCTTGTATTTCTTGATGATGTGACTGTTGACAAAAGCAGCAGAATGAATTCTGAAGTGTTTCGGGCAATATTATATGCTCATATTCAGTCAAATGCTTCAGAACTCATTGGACGGCGCTTCACAGTGCAGATTGACAATGACCCGAACCATACTGAAAAAGCAACCAAATAGTTTTTTAAGGCTAAAAAGTGGAATGCTATGCAATGGCCAAGTGAATCCCCTGACCTGAATCCGATTGAGCATGCATGTCACTTGATGAAGACAAAACTGAAGGGAAAATGCCCCAAGAACAAGCAGGAACTGAAGACATTTGCAGTAGAGGCCTGGCAGAGCATCACCAGGGATGAAACCCAGCGTCTGGTGATGTCTATGCGTTCCAGACTTCAGGCTGTAATTGCCTGCAAAGGATTTGCAACAAAGTATTAAAAAGTGAAAGTTAGATTTAGGATTGTTTAGTTTGTCCCATTACTTTTGGCCCCTTAAAAAGTGGGAGGCACATATAGAAACCATTGTAATTCCTACACCGTTCACCTGATTTGGATGTAATTACCCTCAAATTAAATCTGAAAGTCTGCAGTTAAAGCACATCTTGTTTGTTTCATTTCAAAGTCATTGTGGTGGTGAATAGAGGCCAAAATATGAAAATTCTGTCAATGTCCCAATATTTATGCACCTGACTGTATGTAGCCAAAGTATGCAGGGGATTTTGTAAGCCTGTCTGGCACTGCAATAGGAGGCAGCTTACTGTATAGGATCTTCCTCTCCACCTTTCTACTTAGGCAGCCGCAGTATACTTTTCTAAAAATGCCACCTGCTGTCTGGAAAGTGGTACTACACTATATTTCAGCCTCCTTACATATTTCCCCACATGTATATCTTGGCGGGGCTGGTTATCTGATGCCATGAATGGCAGGCCATTGCTCAATTTTCAGAAAGGTTTATGTGGACACATCTTTATACGCCTCTTCCAACCAGTACACCTCAGAGTAGCTGTCATCTACCGTCCCCCCCTCCAAGTTCCTTGACAACTTTGCTTCCTAAGACCAACATGTATCTAGTCGCACAAGAATAACTCCTAACAAGGAGAATAAAAGTCCTCACAGTTATATCTTCCAAAAATCAATGTCATCAAATGAGGGGGGCTACCATGGACATCTATAATATAGTTACCAAAAAAGAAGACGAAAAGGGTGAAATGTCCCTAATGGGGCACATAATTTTACTTTAAAACATAACTTTTATTATTCAATATTATAATACAGAAAAACAGCGAAAATTGGTTTAAAAATATAGAAGTGTGTATGAAATAAAGAAATGTGATTAAAAAGAGCGGCACATTAATATCCCCAAAACAACATCACAATAAGGCGGTTGTAGTAAGTTAATAACATATAGTATCCAGCATGTATCACACGTAATAGAAGTAGCTGATTATATTGGTATGTATGTGATAGTCTCAACTATGGCTATCAAAGATTCTCTTTAATATTAATAAATTTATATTAAATCACATGGAGTCTCCCATGTGTTAGTATATTGCCAGTTCTCAAATGATGTTTCAATTGCTTGAGACAAGAGTAATGGGATATGTCCCCTAAGTGTATTCAGAGAAATTCTACTATTTAGTACACATACAGAGATTGTTGATTGAAAAGTGATTCTCATAAATCACTAATACGGTTATAGTGATACATGTATAGGTCACTTACTATAATACTGTCTATCAACTTTATGTGCCTGATATATCGCCCAGGAGTGATATCAAGGTATATTTATTTTAAATAGACTCCCAGTTTAAACACAGTATTGTAAATCTTTTAACATAGATATAGATGGTGCTGGGAGATATGCAAATGCAGCACACAGTGTAATGCTGTGGGAACACTGCACTACACTGATCACAGCTATCCAGTGTAACAGAATTTTTAATAATAAGAGTCACGTATATTTAGAACCATCTCAGGATAATCACATATGACTCTCACTAAAGCACATAATGTAATCGCTAATTTCAAGACATGAGGGGTATAAACATGCGCCGCTAACCGATGCGGCGTTTCGATTCCATGCTTTATCAAGGTAAGCCAAATGCATTACTGAGAAAGCCTTAAGTACCCGCAAATGCCGTAGTCAGCCAATCCCAGGCGTCCAGATCATAAACGGGCCTATTACGTTGTGACCTCTAAGTTAGTGCCACCTTGACAGACATAACTGCATCAGAGAAACGATAGCATCAACCAAGGATATTCTAATGGAAGCTCGAGTATCCAGATCATATTCAGGCTATAGTAATCAAGCCCCGATCTTATTCTAATATAATTCCTATATCAACAATTAGATTGTGAAATAAATAAGATTATGTATAGGATTACTTCTAGAATGGATAGATCATCTATATATAAACAATCAAAGTTCTCACAGAGGAATTAAATAGCACTATTGAGTATAGAAGGTCACGTGATCGCTGTATAAGGTATTGAATATAGCCTATTCAGGTTGAATAGTAGATGACCTATTCTCAGATTGCCATCTATTTTCATGTAAATACTGTACATGGAATTAAAAACCTATCTAGGGTAGTATCAAATATATACTGTACAAACCATAATAAAGATCACATTATTTTACTATAGTGTAATACCATCAAGATGATCACATCTGTATATGATAAAACAAAATAATAAAAATGAATAACAAATATGAATAAATAATAAATAATAATAAAATATGAATATACCTATAATGAGACTATATTGAATAGTATTCAGTGCTTTAATATATTAAATAAATTATATTAATAGTGGTGTGATGACATAAATGTGTAAAAAATAAAAATATAAAAAAATTGTATATACATTCTCCAAAAATGTATAAAAAAGTTTTAAATGTGAAAAATAAATGTGAAAAAATGTGAATTAAGGAGATAATAGTCTCAAGAAAGTGATGTGAAAAAAGAAAACAGAAGAAAGGAGGAGCAAATGATAATAAAATAATAATAATAAAAAAGTGTAACATTACAATAGATATAGGGGGTCATTCAGACCCACTTGCAAGCGGCAGTACGCTCGCAAGTGGGTCAATGTTCCCCACTGCGCATGCGCACGACGGAGGGAGCTCCATCGTGCGCATGCGCGAGACCCGGCGAGCGACGGGGAATCCATCGCTCGGGGTCTCGTACCAAAGGGGGCTTGCTGTCGATGGTGAGTGACAGCACGCCCCCTTTGGTGGGCGTGCCGGGGGCATGCCTGCCAGACGGAGGCGTTCCCATGGGAACGCCTACCATCTGAAGCCGGCCCCACTGACATCACTAGTGATGTCAGTGGGAGTGATTTTGGCTCTGATAGAGCCAAAATCACTCCAGGGCTTGTGGCTGGGAAACCCGACTGCAGGGTTTCACTCGCAAGTCCGATGGTCGTGATGGTCAAGACCATCTTGACCATCTTTTTGGACGCTCGTATATGCTGTGGGTGGTGACTCATAGCTATACGAGCGTCCAGGAGGACGCTCCATTTTAATCGAGGAGGGCCCTGATTCAGAGCGAGCGCTCTGGTCAGAGCGTCCGGCTCTGAATCAGGGCCATAGTGAATCTAACTTGAATATAGTATAGTGAATAAAATGATGTTCCAAATAATGGTCTAAATTCATCTAAATAGCATACTCCTACACACTCTAGTTCTTTACTTAAATTAAAATATTTGATATAAGAAATTGATCTAGTGTATGTGTTATTATCTTTTGTAGGTTCTTTTTAATACTCTTGTTACTATATCCACGGAATTTCAATCTTTCACACAGTTGTCTAGATCTAGTCAGAAAAGTTTGATCTTTTGAACAGTCACACTTCATGCGTAATAATTCTCCCTTGAGTGACCCCTTCCAAACCGGAGGAAAATATGAACTTGTATTATATAGTATACTATTATTACAAAGTAGATCCAAGAATATATAAAAAAATTGAATTAAGGAGACAATAGTCTCAAAAAAGTGAAATGCAGAAAAAAATGAATGTTGAATAATAATAAATTAAAATAGAATAAATATAGTGAATCAAATTAATTATAATAATTATAGTGGATTTAAAAAGAGCTATATAATAATATTCTGTAAAAAATGGTCTAAATTCATCTAGATAGTCATGAGGATAATTAGAATTGAATGTTTACGGTTACAACTGCTGTTGGATTGAATTTTACTCCCAAAAAGCTGTATAAGTATTTTCTTCATTCAGACCCCTAGGTGTTAGAGTGTCCATGAGGAAGACAAGTTTGGTTTCTTGTTGAAGTAATTCTCGATCCACATCTCCCCCTCTAATGTTAGTATTAATTTTCTTCATTCCAAAAGCCAAAAGGCCCTCAGGACTGCCATCATGGAATCTCAAAAAATGTCTGGCTATTGGTGTCAGAGGTTTATATAGCTGTTGATGACATTTGGCATTTCTTATGCTTCCAAGATGTTCAAGAATCCTCTTATTGAGGGGTCTTATAGTTTTGCCAATATAATGTTTTTTTACATGGACTTTGTAGATTGTATATCACTGCTGTTGTATTACAGTCAATGTGTTCTTTAATATGCCAAACTCTTTTGAATTTATCACAATAAGTTTCTGTAGTTGTCATGACTGAGCAGGCTTTACAAGTTCCACATTTTCTTGAGCACTTTTTAAAATATAAGGGCTTCTTAGGTGTTTCAAAATGGCTTTGGACCAGAATGTCCCTCAAATTCTTGGATCGTCTCTAGCTCATTCGGATCTTATCTCCAAGGATTCTCATTAAATCTTGATCAGTATGTAGTACATCAAGATGTCTATGTAGAATTTCTTGTATGAGTTTCCAGTCTTGGCAAAAAGTCCCCACAAATCTCACACATTCTTGTTCTTTTTTCTTAATTTTGGGTATAAGAAGTTGATCTCTAGTATATTTGTTAGTATCTTTGTAGGCTCTTTTGATGCTCCTGTTACTATATCCACGAAATTTCAATCTTTCCCACAATTGTCTAGATCTGGCCGAAAAGTTTGATCTTCTGAACAATTGCGCTTCATGCGTAGAAATTCTCCCTTGGGTAAACCCTTCAGAACCGGAGGAAAATGCGAACTTGTATTATGTAGTATACTGTTGGTTTATGTTTTTTGCGAAATAGATCTGAGGATATATGTCCATCACTTTCGATGGTCAATGTGATATCTAAAAAATTAATTTTCTCTTTACTTGCCTCAAGTTAGTTTTAGGTTGAGGTTACTGGAATTTAATTTGTTTAGAAATTCCATAAATACCTCCACTTCTCCCTTCCAGATGATCAGGAGGTCATCAATATACCTCAACCAAAAAATTACGTGTTTTGCATAGATCTCATTAATCTCGTTAAAAACGTACTCCCGCTCCCACCACCCCAGGTAGAGGTTAGCATATGTGGGGGAACGTGTGGTCCCCATTGCAGTACCTCTTACCTGGAGATAGAAGTTGTTATTACATACAAAGTAATTTTTGGTGAGTACGAATCTTAATAATGAGATGAGAAAGTTATTAAAGTCACTATCCTGATCCATGCTCAAAAAGTATTTGACTGCCTTAATCCCATATTCATGGCTAATGCTCGTGTAGAGACTTTCCACATCACACGTAATAAGCTATTTACCGTCATTCAAAAATACATCTTGGATTTTACTCAAAACATCTGATGTATCCCTTATAAATGATGGTAACCCAAGAACGTGATTCCTAAGATGGGAATCCAAAAACTTGCTGGCATTTTCAGTGAGACTGCCCATCCCTGAAACAATCGGTCTCATTTTTGTGGATCTTGGGTAATAAATAAAGGGTCGGGAATTAAGGATTTTCTGTTATTAAAAAATCATGGTCCTTTTTGTTATAATATCCTTTATTTCTGCATGAAAGGCGACTGTTCAGAAGATCAAAATTTTTGGACTAGATCTAGACAACTGTGTGAAAGATTGAAATTCCGTGGATATAGTAACAGGAGTATTAAAAAGAACCTACAATAGATAATAACACATACACTAGATCAATTTCTTATATCAAATATTTTAACTTAAGTAAAGAACTAGAGTGTGTAGGATTAGGCTATTTAGATGAGTTTAGACCATTATTTGGAACATCATTTTATTTACTATATTATATTCAGGTTAGATTCATTATATCTATTGTAATGTTACACTTTTTTATTATTATTATTTTATTATCATTTGCTCCTCCTTTCTTCTGTTTTCTTTTTTCACATCACTTTCTTGAGACTATTGTCTCCTTAATTCACATTTTTTCACATTTATTTTTCACATTTAAAACTTTTTATACATTTTTTGGAGAATGTATATATAATATTTTTATATTATTATTTTTTACACATTTATGTCATCACACCACTATTAATATAATTTATTTAATATATTAAAGCACTGAATACTATTCAATATAGTCTCATTATAGGTATATTAATATTTTATTATTATTTATTATTTATTAATATTTGTTATTAATTTTTATTATTTTGCTTTATCATATATAGATGTGATCATTTTGATGGTATTACACTATAGTAAAATAATGTGATCTTTATTATGGTTTGTACAGTATATATTGGATACTACCCTAGATAGGTTTTTAATTCCATGTAATTACATGAAAATAGATGGCAATCTGAGAATAGGTCATCTACTATGCAACCTGAATAGGCTATATTCAGTACCTTATACATCGATCACGTGGCCTTCTATACTCAATAGTGCTATTTAATTCCTATGTGAGAACTTTGATTGTTTATATATAGATGATCTATCCATTCTAGAAGTAATCCTATACATAATCTTATTTATTTCAGAATCTAATTGTTGATATAGGAATTATATTAGAATAAGATCGGGGCTTGATTACTATAGCCTGAATCTGATCTGGATACTTGAGCTTCCATTAGAATATCCTTGGTTGATGCTATCATTTCTCTGATGCAGCTATGTCTGTCAATCAGAGACAATAAGGCGGCACTAACTTAGAGGTCACAACGTAAGAGGCCCATTTACGATCTGGACGCCTGGGATTGGCTGACTACGGCATTTGCGGGTACTTAAGGCTTTCTCAGTAAGACATTCGGCTTACTTTGATAAAGCATGGAAGCGAAACTCTGCGTCGGTTAGCGGCGCATGTTTATAACCCTCATGTCTTGAAATTAGCGATTACATTATGTGCTTTAGTGAGAGTCATATATGATTATCCTGAGATGGTTCTAAATATACGTGACTCTTATGATTAAAAATTCTGTTACACTGGATAACTGTGATCAGTGTAGTGCAGTGTTCCCACAGCATTACACTGTGTGCTACATTTGCATATCTCCCAGCACCATCTGTATCTATGTTAAAAGATTTACAGTACTGTGTTTAAACTTGGAGTCTATTTAAAATAAATATACCATGATATCACTCCTGGGCGATATATCAGGCACATAAGGTTGATAGACAGTATTATAGTAAGTGACCTATACATGTATCACTATAACCGTATTAGTGATTTATGAGAATCACTTTTCAATCAACAATCTCTGTATGTGTACTAAATGGTAGAATTTCTCTGAATACACTTAGGGGACATATCCCATTACTCTTGTCTCAAGCAATTGAAACATCATTTGAGAACTGGCAATATACTAACACATGGGAGACTCCATGTGATTTAATATAAATTTATTAATATTAAAGAGAATCTTTGATTGCCCTAGTTGAGACTATCACATACATACCTGTATAATCAGCTACTTCTATTACGTGTGATACATGCTGGATACTATATGTTATTAACTTACTACAACCACCTTATTGTGACGTTGTTTTGGGGATATTAATGTGCCGCTCTTTTTAATCACATTTCTTTATTTCACACCCACTTCTATATACCATTGTTCGCTGTTTTTCTGTATTATAATATTGAACAATAAAAAGTTATATCTTAAAATAAAATTATGTGCACCATTAGGGACCTTTCACCCCTTTCGTCTTCTTTTTTGGCAACTTTGCTTCCTGGCTGACTCACTTTCTCTCCTCAGATCTTCCCTCTATTATCCTAGGTGACTTCAATATTCCAATTGATATCCCCAGAGAGGCCCTGATTTAGAGGCGCTCGCAAGTGGCCGTTCGTTCGTAGTCAGCCGATGTTGTCCAACCACGCATGCGTCGGTGTAACAGTGCGCATGTGCATACGTCTGATTGCGGTGATTTCTCGGTCGATCGTATACACAGCAAACAGGAAGTGACATGTGAAATGTGATTGACAGAACTGTCCGTTTTGGGGTGGTGACGGGGGTGGAGATGGGAAAACGCAGGCGTGTCGAGGCGTTTTTTGGGCATACATAAATTATCTTATGCGAGCGCCAATTGTGAATGGAACAAGTGATACGTCACTGTCTGATCCAATTTCCATTAAGACTGCTCGCTTAGCTTGTGGTCTGGAATAGTCTACCGCAATGACGATGGTCTCTTCGTACTTCCCTGGGCTCATCGATGGTGTAGCGATTTATCAATCGAGACCACAAAAACAATCATCTTTTAATTGCTAAACTGCTTGTAAGGTGTTTAGCAAATAGACCTTTTTTAGTAGCTAAAAACCGAATGCAGGTGAACTACTTAGCTGCTAATTTCTGGGTTATACAATCAATTAGCTAACAAATGGGTTTTTTTTGTGGGCTTTTAAAATATTTGTAAATGTTTCTTTTTTAGGGAAACAATATTGTACGCTAGTTTTTTTTTATTCGTATTTTTTGTTTGGCCAAGAAACCAATCGTCCTTTTGTTTTTTGCTAAGTGTTAATTAAAACTCATAAATTGTTTTTAACCCTTGTTTTTTAAAAAAAAATTAAATGTTTCTATTTCCGTTGTATTGTTTGTAAGTTTGTTTGAGGGATTACCTTTTAACCAGTTTTGGAATAAATCAACAATAGAATTTTGCAGATTTTGAGCATAATTTTATTAAATGATTGTGTCCATTTTTATTTTTTTTTTTCTTAAACAAATTTATTTTAAGGTAAAAAAATTAACAAATGATTTTGGCCACACACAAACAAATTAAGTGGCATTTGAACTAAAAAAAAAAAAAAATTAAAACAATTCACAAGAAAGGAGAGGGAGGTTTTTGGCGTGAAGGAATATGGGGCAAACACAGAGATGGATTGTGGGGAAATTAGCCAGTGCTGTCATCACCTTTTAGGCCGTTTGGCCGGGGGTTGGAGGGAGCCTGAACGGGTCCAGGATGTCCTTCGGCTGGCCTGGCCAGAGGCAGATGTTGTGGCCTCTGGACTAGGCATAGGGCAAGGCACATTTGGAGGGATGGCTGTTGTTGTGCCAGAGGTGGAGGGTCCTGATGTTCCGGCAGGAAGGGAGGCCAGCTCCAACATGTGCTGGCGAACGAGCTGCTCCAGGGCATTTGCAATTCTCATGTTGGCCGCAGCAGTTTCCTCCAGGGTGTCGGCCACCCGTAGCAGATTGACATCCATCCTCAGCAGAATCTCGGTGTGCTCATCCATTTTAACATTGAGATCAGTGAGGAGGGCCACTGCCTGCGAGGGGGAATGCCCTGGACTGTCTTCCACAGGGTCCCCAGCCGGATCTACTGCTTCCTCCCCTGTTGAGCCAGAAGAAATTCTGCGGCCAAAGCTTACCTCTGGAGCAGACTCATCCGCCTGTGTCTCTGTGATAAAAACGAGAAAAGAGTAAAATTATAATCTAGATATTTTCCAAAACACATTTCTGAGTTGTTAACATTACAACATTTACCTGGGGCAACATGAGGAGCCGCAAAGTCTGGCATGTCTGTATCCATGTTCGACACGCCAAACACCTCCTCATCCTGCACACACCCCTGTGCCTGCCCCTCCAAATCCGTGAGCTCAAGTGACACAGGGTTGGGACCCCCACCTGTCCCCCTGCATGCCTAGCCCTATCAGCCAGTTCTTGTTTAAGCCGATACTTGAAGTCACTCCATCTGTTGGTTAAAAAGTTGGCATTATTACTGCAGTATTTGGACCTGTAAACACTTTTTAGTCAAATGTAGTTTTTACGTACCAGCGTTTGACCACCCGGGTTGAATGTTCAAACTCACCAACCGCATTGACAGCACTGGCTATGTCATCCCACAGTTTCCATCTCTGGGTTGCACCACCATATTCCTTGGTGCCTGTGCCAGGTTGTCATTGCACATTTGCACCAAAACCTCCATCTCCTTCCTTGTGAATTGTGGCTGCCTTTTTTTGGCCCTAGTTTGCCTACTAGGCCCAGCAGCCTCTTCCATGGCCATGGCATCCTCCACACCTTTCTTTGAAATGGTTTAAAAAAAATTATGTAAAATTTTACAAAATGTAATGTTAAACATAAGCATTTTCCAATAAAAAAAACAAATACTTACATGGCGCCTCTTGGCTTGTACTTTGCTGCTCTGTACTCATTGTGTTTTTTCTCAATGCAGCAGACCGATTTGGGCCTTCAGTGACGTTTTTATACATGCGTCAGCATTATTCGGCCGCATCATTCATTGTGCGCTCCTATTGTCCGTCCTTAATTTGAGCGGAAAAATGTAGACTATTTATGGTTTGGTGTGACTCCATTCGAGGTTGCATTTTTTGAATGTTGGAAGTATTTTGGTGTAGAGTGGTTTGTTGTTTGGTTGGTGGAACTTGAAGGAGTTTTTTTTTTTTTGGAGGAGCGTTTTTTTTTTAGTACTTTCTTTGTTGAAGTTAGCATTTTTGCATATTTTATTTTGCTATTTTTATTTATATTTTTGAGTAAGTATTTCAATAATTCCCATAAACATTTATTAATAAATTGTAGCAAAATTTTTATATTGTTTTTTTTTTTTACAGTTATTCTGGCTGGAACCCAAGTGACCTTTTATAACTTTTTGATATTTGTCTGTTTTTAGTAAGTGTTTTTGGTTTTATTAATTAACAAATTAGATGTGTTGGTCTTAGCATATGTTTTGCGAACTAATATGTGCTTGTTCTGTGTAAAATCATGTCTTAAGTCTAAATGTAGCGTAATATTTTGCGAACTAATGTGTACTTGTTCTGTGTAAAATCATGTCTTAAGTCTAAATGTAGCGTACTATTTTGTGAACGAATGTGTGCTTGTTCTGTGTAAAATCGTGTCTTAAGTCTAAATGTAGCATAATATTTTGCGAAATAATGTGTGCTCCCTTCTCTAAATTTTAGAAAACTATATTTGGTTTAATTCCTAGTTTCTAAAATTAATCTTCAAAATATTTTCTCCTTTTGAAATGTTGGTTGATTTTCCCATAACACTACCCAGGCCTGTAAGATTCTTTGGTTTTCTTTGAAAAGATAAGTATATTTTTCTCAACACATTTGTCTAAAACAATAACTACCTTGCTTAACATTTCAGGTTGATGTTTGTCGTATTCTCTTGGCCATGGTTCCAGAACCCAACCAACCTCAACTTCGTCCCAGGCATAGGTCTCGTAGGCATGCAAGGCCCCAGATATATAGAACATGTGTCACCCTTTTTGGAATGCCAGATGATGAGGTGTTAAGGCGCTACCGTCTGCCTCCAAAAATCATCATAGACACTCTCTCATTAATAGAGAGTGATCTTGAAAGGCAAATTGACAGTCCTACAGCAATACCACCACTTACGCAATTAATGTCGGTGTTACATTTTTGTGCATCAGGATCCTTTCAAACTACCGTGGGAATAGTCGCAGGAATCTCCCAATCCTCCTTTTCAAGGATCCTGAGGGCAGTGATTTAAACACCTCCATCATTTTATTAAAATGCCATTGGATATGGGTTCCCTTAATGTGGTGAATGATAAATTTTACCAAATTGCTGGCTTCCCACACATCATAGGGGTTGTGGATGGCACTCACATACCACTTCAGCCTCCAGCAATGCTGGAGGCAATATTTAGGAATCGAAAACACTTTCATTCGATGAATGTAATGGTGGTATGTGATGCCTCCTTCCAGATCCTGTCCCTGAATGCCAAATTCCCAGGCAGTGCACATGATTCCTTCGTCATCCGGCAATCAGGGATTTGGTACAAATTAAACTACCTACAAGCTGGTGATGCGTGGCTTTTGGGTAAGTTGACACCTTCTGTTGAAACCAATGCAAAGCTTGGTACACAATGGTCCTGATGTTGTTTTTTATATTTTCACAGGAGACAGTGGTTACCATTGCATGCCCTGGCTGCTCACTCCTTATTTGGTTCCCACACCAGGGCCACAAAGTCAGTATAATTCTGCACTTACAGCCACCAGGCAGGTGGTGGAGTGCTGTATCAGCCTTTTAAAAGCCCGATTCAGATGCCTCCACCACTTTGGTGGCGACCTCATGTATTTGCCGGCTATGGTTTCCAAAATTGTGGTCCTGTGTGGGATATTTCACAACATCGCCATAAGGAGTGGTGTCCCAATGCAGCCAGAGGATGCCTTGCCTAAGGACGGCCCCCCCAGAGGTTGGTCGGAGGTCAGTATGTGGGGAGGCCATACGCGATCAAATTGTTGCCAGATTTTTTAGGTAATTATTTCAACAAAGTTATTTAATTGACACAATGTAGACATGTATTATTTTAATGTACACTTTTAACTTTTTTTAAATTTTGTTTTTGTTTTATTCCCTAAAATGACCTTAAAAATCCATGCATACTACCTGATCAACAAAAATGACTTTATGTCTACACATTGGATATTACTTCTGGAGCAATGATTTCTTCTCCTCATTTGTGGATTCATGTTGGCATGCTACTTCTTCAAACAGTTCTTGAATTTTTGTTTATTTTGGTGTCTTTTTAATTTTTTGGTCTTTTGTGTGTGTTTTAACTGTGTGATTTTGCTTGGACAATTTACTTGGTGTTTATTATTTGTATGCAATAAATTAATTTTTTTCATTAAACAACCATTTCCTTCATATATTACAAACAAGTGAAACCTGCTCCAAAAAATGCAAACATGCTTAATGCCTAATACTGTAATTTCTTAATTTCTAAACTTTTGTACCCTGCTTTGTGGCTAAAAACAAACACCAAAGGTATTATGGTGAATCAGTATGTTTACAATTCTAGGCCTAAGCAGGTTGCTTTAATTTTTACATTACCACCAAAAAAATGTAATCTATTTTTGACGTTAAGTCTTAAAACCTATTGGTATTGTTATGTGTTTAATGTGCAAGCTTACATACTTACTTGACCTTTCTACAAACAAATTGACATTACTTAAAAACACAGGGACAAATAGTAGACTTATGTAAGGTTCAACAATCTAAGATTTACAGACAAGGAATGAGACTTAAATGAATCAAAATAATTTTTATTTTTTATTTTTTGGGAAAAAAATAAAAAAGGTGGTCCAAGGCCACCAGCATTCCAATTACATGGCCCCGGAGTTCCACCAATCCTCCAGCAATGGCCTCGTGGGGAACAAAAATGTGCAGGTTAATAAAATGACACCTTCATTTACAATGTTCAAACCCACAAAAAATTCTGGCTATACCAGTTACAGAAACATGTCCAAAAAAAACGGAAAGCCAAACGAAAATATTTTCAAAAAATAAGGGGCCAAAAATTAGAAATAACCTAAAAAAACATATGTCTTAAACCTAAGCAAAACTACGACATTTGTTGGTACCGTAAACAAGAAAGACACAAGTGGGAGTGTTTGGACATGTGTCATATGTGTAAGGGGAAAACATCCTTGACATTGTTTCACAAAGATATATATAATAAACAATGGAACTACTTTACTATTTTGAACTGCACAGGCAAAAGGACAACATCAAACAAATTAATTTACACAATAAAAAACAAAAAAACAAAACAAAAAAAACATAGTTTACAATGTAAACATACCAGCCACACTGCGGACTGGGCCTGGAGCCACGAAATCCTCCTCATCTGAGGTGGGCCAGTGGGTAAGGGAAGGAGGAGGGGTTATGGCTGAGGGAGTGGAGGGTGTGGAAAAGTAAGGTGGGTTTTGAGGGGACGGGGAAGTTGGAGGGATGGTCAGGTGAGGGGAGGGAGGGGACTGAAGGATGGCAAGGTCTGGGGTGGAGGGGGAATTTGGGGAAGAGTGGGCAGGGGATGTTTGGGTGGGAGTGGGGGATAGGGGATGAGCCACACGTCGGTGCCATCTGACTATCCACTCTGCCCCTAAATGATGGAGAAAAACATTTTTAATAAAAAATTTTTATTTTATTTTCAATTTTGGGATATAATAATAAAAACAGGGATATACTGTAAACAAGCACACGCAGGTATGACCAAAATAATAAAAACAGGGATATACTGTAAACAAGCACACGCAGGTATGACCAAAATAATAAAAACAGGGATATACTGTAAAGAAGCACACATAGGTATGACCAAAATAATAAAAACAGGGATATACTGTAAACAAGCACACGCAGGTATGACCAAAATAATAAAAACAGGGATATACTGTAAACAAGCACACGTAGGTATGAGAAAATAAAAAAATAAAAAGACACAGAAACACTTACTTTGGCCAATCCGGAGCCGCAAAAGGACCAGCAGGCGTGGTGATCGGCGCCTCAGATCTGACCACCTGCGTTCCAACTGGCCGATATTACGGCGATAGCCGAGGGAACGCAGGCGGCGGTACACCTCCGCGTAGGCCCTACGCTTTTGCAGATTGGTGATGGGGAGCGGATGGTCAGTAATGCGCTCGTCCATGACTTCAACTAGCACCATTAGCTCCCACCTACGGAAAGCGTTGGCTCTCATGATGGCAATGATTTTTGTAACACAAACCAGTTTTAATAAAGGTCATAGAAAAATTTTGATTGGCTAATGTACTTTGTAAATTAACAGGAACAATTCTATCGGTTAGAGTATGAGTCATGTGACTTACACCCTCACAAATATAATGTGAGTTATGATAGGCTTTATGCAGTAACATGCGTAAGCTAATTTAAATTTAAAGAAAAATATGTATTTAAAAAAAAAAAAAACATTAGTAGCATTCAAACAAACTTTTACATTAGAAAAACCATCCCCTTGGTCAAACTGTACGTATTCTGCGGAAGAAATGACACACACTAACAAGAATAAAGTTTATTGACATTGAAAAAAAAAACAGGATTGCAAACATGTGAAACAAACAATTAAGGTAATTAATATAGTGATTGCCAGTAATCGATTCAAGTATGTTTGCAGAATGAAATAGCAGGCAATCGAAACTGACAGGGCCACTTCCAGAATTGACTTGTGTGAGCGCTCACTGCAATCAAAGAGGAGACGGATGCTCGCTATTTTGTACGTTCGCTAGCTAGAGGAGGGGTTGGGAGAATATGGGGCAGAAGGTTAGCTACGAGCGAACATACGAGCGAGCGCTTGGATTTAAATATTTCCGCTCGTACGGCGGACGAGCGATCGGCCACTTGCGTCCGGCTCTGAATGAGGTCCAGAATCTGCTGCCTCCAAACCACTCACCCTCACTTCCTCATTTGGCCTCTCCCAATGGAAATCCTCACCCTCCCATGCAAGTGGGCATTTGCTTGATCTGGTATTCACTCACCGTTGTGATATTTCTGCTACTCCAATTCCCCATTCCCCCTCTCTGACCATCACCTTCTCTCTTTTAACCTATCCCTCTCTCCTTCCCACCTCCGAGAGCCACCATCACTAAGCGTAACATTGAAGCTATCAACACTGCTTTTTTTTCTTCCCTACCTTGACTCACTTCTCTCCCTTATCCTCTCTTTCTCCTGTGCTGAACAAGCTGATTCCCTATACAATGCCTCCCTTACTTCTGCTCTTGACTCTGTTGCTCCGACGATCACTACTCACCCTCGCAAATCCACACCTCAACCCTGGCATTCCAAATGCACCAGATGCCTGCCAAAATGTTCATGAACCGCCGAGCGACAGTGGAGAAGATCACGCTCTCAGGCAGTTTTTCGCCATTGCAAATTCATGCTGTTATCCTACAGTGCTGCCCTTTCCCTCTCTAAACAATCATATTTAAAGAATCTCATCTCCTCCCAGTCCTCAAATCTCCAGCATCTCTTTTCCACCTTCAACTCCCTCCTCTGCCCACCCCCTCCTTGTCTCCCCTCCTTACTCTCTGCCACTTACTTTGCTACCTATTTTACATCTAAAATTGATTCCATACATCAGGACATCATATCCAACCAGTCCCCCAGCTCTCCACCAACTCCTTTCCTGGATCTCCCCTCCCCATCCAAATTACTGACTCTGACATCCTTCTCCCCTGAGAGGAAGTTAAGGCCCTTATCCAGTCCTCCCCCCCTTCCACCTCTCCCCTTGACCCTATCCCCTCCCACCTCCTCTGCTACCTCTCTTCTTCTGCCTGCTCCCATCTTGCCCACCTCCTTAATCTCTCCCTCTCTTCTGGCACTTTTTGTTCTGCATTCAAGCATGCCCTTGTCTCCCCCATTCTTAAAAAACCTAACCTTGATCCTAACATTCTCTCTAACTACCGACCAATCTCTCTCCTCCCTTTTGCCTCCAAACTCCTTGAATGTATTGTTTACAACCGCCTCACCACATTTTTTTCCTCCCACTCCCTCCTTGACCCTTTTTAGTCTGGCTTCCGTTCTCTCCACTCCACTGAAACTGCCCTCACAAAAGTCAGCAATGACCTCCTTGCTGCCAAATCCAAGGGCCACTACTCCCTGGTCATTCTCCTTGACCTCTCTGCTGCTTTTGACACTGTGGACCACCCTCTACTGCTGCATATCCTTCACTCCCTTGGCCTACATGACACTGCTCTCTCCTGGCTGTCCTCTTACCTCTCTGACTGCTCCTTCTCTGTTTCCTCTTATGACAACTCCTCTCCACCACAGCCTCTTACAGTAGGTGTTCCCCAAGGTTCTGTTCTTGAACCTCTACTATACTCTCTCTATACGTCCTCTCTAGGTAAACTCATCTGCTCTTTTGACCTCCATTATCATCTCTATGCTGATGATACTCAGATCTACCTTTCCTCACCTGATCTTTCCCCCTCTCTACTGACTCGCATCTCTAACTGTCTCTCTGCTATCTCTTCCTGGATGTCCCAGCGATTTCTCAAACTTAATATGTCTAAGACTGAGCTGATCATCTTCCCACCCTCCCACATAACATTATGTCCCACTATTTCTTTATTAATAGATGGCATAACTATCTCATCTAGTCCCAAAGTGCATTGTCTTGGAGTCATCCTGGACTCTTCCCTCTCCTTCAAACCACATATTCAGAACCTATCACAGTCCTGTCGTTTCCATCTCAAGAATATTCCCAAGATCAGACCCTTTCTCACCCAGGATGCCACCAAAACCCTCATACATGCACTGGTCATCTCCAGATTGGACTACTGTAACCTCCTCCTATCTGGCCTCCCCAAATCCCATCTCTCTCCTCTCCAGTCTGTGCTCAATGCTGCTTTTCAGCTCATCTTTCATTTAATACACGCTGCCTTCCATGCCAATTGATTACTTCCTCCCACTCCCGCCTCCAAGATTTTGTCCACGCTGCTCACCGCCCTTGCAACTCCTTCCCTCTCCCCATCAGACTCTGAGCCTCTCTACAATCTTTCAAATGAGCTCTTAAGACCCACTACTTCATTAAAGCCTTCCAGCTCTCATCCTAACTTGCTACATCTTCCTTCCTCCCCGCCTACCCCATCTGTGTCACTCCTGTTCGTCTGCCCCTCCCTTAAAAAATGTAAGCTCTTTCAAGCAGGGCCCTCTACCCTCTTGTGCTTCTCCCTTCTGTAATTTAATTTATCTCTTACTCCCCACTAGGGCAACCAACACCCGGCTGCTTATGTAGGCGTAAAGGTCGCTAATATAGCAATGTTTATTATACATATCCATGTCCTGCTTTGTATTGTATTGTAAGTCACTGGTTACTTAATTGTTCAAGTACTTTGTAAGGCGCTGCAGAACACTAGTGGCGCCATATAAATAAATGATACTAAGAATTATTATCCCTATGCCTGGAGCCTGACGCCCCAGCATACTGAATGAAGGTAATGGGGCGGCGGGCGTGGACAGACGCGGGGGGGAGGGTTAGGTTAAGGGCTCCCGGGGGGGGACTTAGGTTTAGGCACCCCCCAGGAGGGTTAGGGTCAGGCTAGGGGAAGGGTGGGTGAAGGGGGGGTTAGGGTTAGGCACCCATGGGTGGAGGTTAGGGTCAGGCACCACCCCCCCCCGGGATTGTTAGGTTTAGGCTGCAGGAATGGGGGGGTTAGGTTTAGGCACTTACGGGGGGTTTAGGGTTAGGCACTAGGGGGGGAAGATTAGGGTTAGGCAACCCTAATTCGAGGGATGGGGTTAGGGGGGATAGGGTTAGTGTTACTTACCTTAATTCCCTGTCAGGATGTTCACTGCTGCCGGTCTTCCGGCATCAGGATTTGATCATACCGATTCCCTAAATTCAACTAGTTTTCTCTGATGAGAAAGATCATTTGCATTGTGGGATATTTGGTTTCAGGGAACAGTTTAAAATCTCTCTGCATCATAGACAAGAACAAAGTTTGAAAGTACTGTCATTGGGATGTATAATGTGCCCCAGGGCCAGATTAAGGCTTGTGGAGTCCCTGGGGCAACTAAGTTGTGGGGGCCCCCAAAAAAGGCACACGAAGCCTACTACTCCCCTCGCCCACCACATGGAGCCTACTACCCCCCTGCTGCCACACAAAGCTTACCCCTACCCCTCCTGATTACTTACCTTCTGGCTCTGTGTTGTGAATGAAGCAGCACTGTCAGCGCTACTGCATAAAGCGCAGAGCGGCTCCTGAGGCCCGACATCAGTGATCAGCATCACGGACATGATGTGTCACGTGATGCTGATGAGTTGACTCAGGAGCCGCTCTGTGCTCTATGTGGCAGCACTGACTGTGCTGCTGCATTCAGAACACAGAACCGTGGCAGTTCAGCCTCCATCTGTTAAACACACACATATACAGTTTATAAAATACACACACATAAACACATACATACACACTAACACATATAAATACAGAGTAAACACACACTAACACATATATACACATTAACACACATACATACACATTTATACACACTAACACATACACAGTATACACACACTAACATATACTGTTCATACAATAACACATACACATAAATGCATACATACACAATAAACTAGTACACATACACTTACCTTTTAATGCAGCAGCACCAGGATGATAAACGTGGACACCTCACCTTTTTAGGCACTGCAACCTCGCACCGTAATGCCGCGATTCGTGGGTGATATGGGGGCGGGTCTTGACATATTGGCTCTACCCCACTTAGGCTGGCATAGAGCTATGCGCAATAGTGGTGCGGGTCCCTTTGTGTGTGGGGACCCCGGGATGACCACCCTTGCGCCCCCCCTTAATCTGGCCCTTATGTGCCCTCATCCCAATGTAGAGCTTACCCCTACATTTTACAACAACAAAAAAATAAAAAAGGAGAAAGCTGTTTAAAAAACAATGCAGTGTCAGGCACATGCTTTCCACTCTCATCCAATGGTGCAATTCTCACAGGGCATATTTATCTTGTGCCTAATGTATGTCATATGATCATATTTGAAAGAATCTCTGAGCAGTGGGGCAGGTATTGCTCTATTCATATGAGATGGAGGCTGTAAATCAATCCATTTCCATTCTTGCAGAGGAATCTGTCTAAGAACCAGCTGTCTTCTTTGTTCTAAAACTTAATGAAGATTGGGCCCCAGCCAGAGTTTCAGGATATCTCTTTTTTTTTACCTTGGAAAGGGAATGTAAATTGTGCTATGTTGCACTTGTATGCAGTTCACAGGAACTGTACATTGAATGTACCCAGGACACACTGTTCTTAATAATTAATCAATCAAATGTTTAAATTTTTTATAATTAGTGTTGTTAAGAAAACTTTTGAAATGTAATGCACCATAGAGTAAACCTTTACTGTAACAATACAAAATGGCATCGGGGTCACTATGGAGTGGTGCAGCCAATACTTGATATTCTCCAAAGAGAGGTTTGTCCTGGCCTCTATAAAAATAAAAAGAGGTCTGTTTGTAAGACACCGATAATGTTTATATACTGTATACTGTAAGTCCGCAGGTGGAATTCATGTATCTTAATCCTGACAATTAGAAACACACCTAACATATTTGCCTTCATTAGCAGCTGTATACTAGGATATTAGTGATAGAAATTCAGTGCCATACTGCAAAAAGTAAAAGTTGTACATACCATTTTACTAGCCAATTAGTAATATATATTTTTTAGTTAATTTTAAGATAGTAGTTAATGTACAATTACAAACACAAGGTAGAGCCTGTAGAGTAGCCCATTCTGGTTTCTATATATTACGGCAGTGGGTGAGTGGGGTGCCATGGCTCGGCTACCAAACAACATTTATGTTCTCCATTTCACTTAAATAAATAACTATTAACAATATATTTTACTATTCCAGTTTGTATACTTATGTAATTTATTTAGAATACATGAATAATAAATATAACATTTAGTATTTCATACAGTATTAGATATTTCAAACACAAAATATTAACCTCTTCTTCCTCCCCATTCTAATGTATATAATTTCTATGGCCTGCGGTGGGTGTGCCAATGAAGCATACTGTAACTTTTCTTTATAAATGTTAGTGAGTCACACGGGTGTGTTTTAAGTGTCACCTGTTTGTACAACAGATCTTGTTACAGTATGTGGTTTACTGTAGGACTACAGTTGTTTTACCATGTGTGCTACTTCTTCATTACTTTAATGAAGAATATCTACTGTATGGTCACATACAGTATACAAAAGTAAGTGTTCTTGATTGATGGCCTTTACACCCCATTGCTATTGGAGATTAAACAATGTTTTTTTTGTTAAAATGTAGGGGTGAGCGGGTTCGGATTTCTGAAATCCGAACCCCCCCAAGCCCCCCCGATCCGAGGCAGATCCGAGTCAGGCTCGACTTTTCCCGCCTGACTCGGATCTGAAATCGAGGCAAAACGTCATCATCTCGCCTTCCGGGTCTCGCAGGTTTTGGATCCTATATAAGGTACCCACGTCGGCGCCATTTTCTCACTCGGCTGTGGACAGTGAAGAGGGAGGGTGGGAGTTAGGGCTGGCTGGGCTGTGTAGTGTAATGTAGTGTAGTGCAGAGTAGTGTTGTGCTGTGCTGTGCTGCGCTGTGCTGCTGTTGTCCATAGGGGCTGTGTCCGCTACTTCAAAGTCCATAGGGGCTGGCTGTGTTGTGCTGTGCTGCTGTTGTTAATAGGGGCTGTGTCCACTACATCAAAGTCCATAGGGGCTGGCTGGACTGTGTTGTGCAGTCAGTTGTCCATAGGGGCTGTGTCCACTCCAAAGTCCTGTGCAGTGTCCCAGTCCTAAAGGTGTGCTGTAGTGTTGTCCAGGGGGTGCTCTGTCCATCAGGGGTGCTCCCCCCAAGTGCTAAAAACATAATATTTTTTCTGTGTTTGTGAATTGTGTGCGCAGTAGCCGCACGTGCATCAACAAAGTAGTGCCAAGTGTGCGCCTGTGTCATAAGTAAAGGGCCGGCTGGCTTGACCGTTAAAGGGTGCTGTAACCCCCAAAGTACACTCCAGTCCAAACCAAAAAAAAAAAAATTTTCTGTGTTTGTGAATTGTGTGCGCAGTAGCCGCACGTGCATTAACAAAGTAGTGCCAAGCGTGCGCCTGTGTCATAAGTAAAGGGCCAGCTGGCTTGACCGTTAAAGGGTGCTGTAACCCCCAAAGTATACTCCAAACCAAATAACAAAATATTTTTTCTGTGTTTGTGAATTGTGTGCGCAGTAGCCGCACGTGCATCAACAAAGTAGTGCCAAGCATGCGCCTGTGTCATAAGTAAAGGGCCGGCTGGCTTGACCGTTAAATGGTGCTGTAACCCCCAAATTACACTCCAAACCAAATAACAAAATATTTTTTCTGCGTTTGTGAATTGTGTGCGCAGTAGGCCGCACGTGCATCAACAAAGTAGTGCCAAGCGTGCGCCTGTGTCATAAGTAAAGGGCCGGCTGGCTTGACCGTTAAAGGGTGCTGTAACCCCCAAAGTACACTCCAAACCAAATAAAAAAATATTTTCTGTGTTTGTGAATTGTGTGCGCAGTAGCCGCACGTGCATCAACAAAGGAGCAGCGCCAAGCGTGCGCCTGTGTCCCATAAGTAAAGAGCCAGCTGGCTCATTTCTTAAAGGGTGGTGTAACCCACAAAGTGCACTACTCTCCAGCAAAAATAAAAAAATATTTTCTGTGTTTGTGTGCGCCTTAGCCGCACGTATATATCAAATCGATATAACATAAATGGAGGACCAAACTTTCTCTGATAAAAATAAAATAGAGAAAGATCAAGAACCACTTCCTCCTAGTGCTGAAGCTGCTGCCACTAGTCATGACATAGACGATAACATGCCATCAACGTCGTCTGCCAAGGCCGATGCCCAATGTCATAGTAGAAGCCACATACAATCTCAAATGACAAAGTTCAGGAAAATGACCTTAAAAAAACATTTAAATCATCTAAAGAGAAACGTAAACTTGCCAATATGCCATTTATGACACGGAGTGGCAAGGAACGGCTAAGGTCTTTCCCTATGTTCATGACTAGTGGTTCAGCTTCAAATGACAATGGAAGCCCTCCTCCCACTAAAAAAATTAAACGAATTAAGCTGGCAAAAGCACAGCGAAGAACTGTGCGTTCTAAGAAGATATCACAAATCCCCAAGGATAGTCCAAGTGTGGTGGCGGTTGCGATGCCTGACCTTCCCAGCACTGGACGGGAAGAGGTGGCTCTTTCCACCATTTGCACGCCCCCTGCAAGTGCTGAAAGGAGCACCCACAGTCCACTTGCTGATATGCAAATTGAAGATGTCACTGTTGAAGTACAACAGGATGAGGATACTGGTGTAGCTGGCGCTGAGGAGGAAGTTGGCGAGGAGGATTCTGATGGTGATGTGGTTTGTTTAAATCAGGCTCCGGGGGAGACAGTTGTTGTCCGTGGGATGAAAAAGCCCATCACGGTCATGCCTGGGCAGAAGACCAAACATTCCACCTCTTTGGTCTGGCAATATTTCTATCCAAATCCGGACAACAACTGTCTTGCCATATGTACCTTATGTAAAGGTGGAATTAGTAGGGGTAGGGACGTTAACAACTTAGGAACATCCTCCCTTATACGGCACCTGCCGCGCGTTCATAATAAGTTACTGTCAAGTTCAGAAACTTTGGCTAAGACCGTAAGCAGTCCAGGGACACCTAAATCCCATTGTCTTGTTGTATCCAAGCGCCTGCAAACCACACCGTCAACTCCCTCCTCGTCAATTTCCTCCTTAGTCAGGATTGGAAGTAGTCCTGCAGGCCATGTCACTGGCATGACTGACTCTCCTATCCGGGATTCCTCTGGAGGATCCTGCATTGCTACGCCTCCTGCTGCCGCTGCTGCTGTTGCTGCTGCTGGGAGTCGTTCATCATCCCAGAGAGGAAGTAGGAACACCACTACTTTTACTAAACAATTGACCCTCCAACAGTCCTTAGCGAGGAGGATGAAGTACGACAGCAGTCATCCTGAAGCAAAACGTATAACTGAGGCCTTGAGAGCTATGTTGGTGTTAGACGTGCGTCCGGTATCCGCCATTAGTGCAGTGGGATTTAGACAATTGATGGAGGTAGTGTGTCCCCAGTTCCAAATCCCATCTAGATTCCACTTCACTAGGCAGGCGATACTGAGACTGTACAGAAACGTCAGAAAAAGTGTCCTCAGTGTCCTGAAAAATGCCGTTGTACCCAATGTCCACTTAACCACAGACATGTGGACAAGTGGAACAGGGCAGACTAAGGACTATATGACTGTGACAGTCCACTGGGTAGATGTATCACCTTACGCAGCAACAGCAGCGTCACCAGTAGCAGCATCTCAGAAACGCCAGCTCGTTCCAAGGCAGGCTACGCTGTGTATCACCGGTTTCAGTAAGAGGCACACCACCGACAACCTCTTAGAGAAACTGAGGGAAATCATCGCCCAGTGGCTTACCCCACTTAGACTCTCCTGGGGATTTGTGATATCTGACAATGCCACCAATATTGTGCGGGCATTACATCTGGGCAAATTCCAGCATGTCCCATGTTTTGCTCACACAATAAACTTGGTGGTGCAGAATTTTCTGAAAAGCGACAGGGGCGTGCAGGAGACGCTTTGGGTGGCCCGAAAAATTTCTGGCCACTTTCGCCATTCAGCGACTGCGTGCCGAAGACTGGAGCACCAGCAAACACTCTTGAATCTGCCCTGCCATCACCTGAAGCAAGAGGTTGTGATGCGGTGGAACTCAACCCTCTATATGCTTCAGAGGATGGAGGAGCAGCAAAAGGCCATTCAAGCCTATACATCCACCTATGACATAGGCAAAGGAGGGGGTATGCACCTGACTCAAGCGCAGTGGAGAATGATTTCCATGTTGTGCAAGGTTCTCCAGCCCTTCAAACTTGCCACACGTGAAGTCAGTCCAGACACTGCCAGCTTGAGTCAGGTCATTCCCCTCATCAGGCTTTTGCAGAAGCAGCTGGAGAAAGTGAAGGAGGAGCTAAGATGGAGCGATTCCGCTCAGCATGTGGGACTTGTGGATGAAGCCCTTCATTCGCTTTGCCAGGATTCCAGGGTGGTCAATCTGTTGAAATCAGACCACTACATTTTGGCCACCGTGCTCGATCCTAGGTTTAAAGCCTATGTGGTGTCTCTCTTTCTGGCCGACACAAGCCTGCAGAGGTGCAAAGACCTGCTGGTGAACACACTGTCAGCTGAAGCGGAACGTGACACGTCAACAGCTCCTTAATTTTCTCCTGCAACTGGGGCTGCCAGGAAAAAACTTAGGTATCCTAAGCAACCCGCTGGCGGTGATGTAGGGCAGGCAGGACCAAGTTTGGATATCTGGTCCGGACTGAAGGACCTGGCAACAATTTCTGACATGTCTACTGTCACTACATATGATACTGTCACCATAGACAGAATGGTGGAGGATTACATCGGTGACAGCATCCAAGTAGGCATGTCAGACAGTCCATACCTGTACTGGCAGGAAAAAGAGGCAATTTGGAGGCCCCTGTACAAACTGGCTCTATTTTACCTGAGTTGACCCCCCTCCAGTGTGTACTCCGAAAGAGTGTTTAGTGCAGCCGGGAACCTTGTCAGCGAAAGGCGTAGGAGGTTGCTTTCACAAAATGTGGAGAAGATGATGTTCATAAAAATGAATTATCAACTCTTCCAGGGAGTCCAGCCTCCAGAACGTACAGAGGGACCTGTGGTGGTGGATTCCAGTGGGGACGAGTTCATACTCTGTGAGGATGAGGATGTACACAACACTGAAGAGGGTGAGGAATCGGTGGATGAGGAGGATGAGGATGACATCTTGCCTCCGTAGAGCCAGTTTGTGAAGGGACAGATTAATTGCCAGCTTGTTTTGTGGGGGCCCAAACGAACCAATCATTTCAGCCACAGTTGTGTGGCAGACCCTGGCGCTGAAATGATTGCTTTGTTAAAGTGTGCATGTCCTGTTTATACAACATAAGGGTGGGTGGGAGGGCCCAAGGACAATTCCATCTTGCACCTCTTTTTTTTCTTTGCATTATGTACTGTTTGGGGCCTAGTTTTTCAAACTGCCATCCTGTCTGCCACTGCAGTATCACTCCTAGATGGGTCACGTGTTTGTGCCGCCCACTCGTGTCGCTTAGCATAGTCATCCAGCTACCTCGGTGCAACCTTTTGGACATAAAAACACTATTGTGAGGTGTGAGGTGTTCAGAATAGACTGGAAATTAGTGGAAATTAAGGTTATTGAGGTTAATAATAGCATAGGAGCAGAAAAACCAACACATTCTGTGATTTTAGCTGTTTTTATGCTTTTTAAAAAAAAAATACAGATCCAAAACACAAAACCCAGAACCCAAAACACGGAAGGGTGGTTTTGGGAAAACCAATCCAGATCCAAAACACGAAGAAAGATCCAGATCCAAAACCAAAACACAAAACTCGAAAAGTGGCCGGTGCACACCCCTATTAAAATGTTCTCATTATAGAAATGAGTTAGGTATGTTTACACTGTCTTTACACTAAATTTCCTTAAAAAGTGGGAACATCCGCCGATCCTTAATAAAAAAACCCTTTAATACTGTAATGTGTAATTAATTAAGAAAGGAAGATATGTTCCTTTCTTATATATCTCTGTCTGGGTTTCAGAGTTAACTAAATGATTACAAGTCCAAATTGTCCAAAATATCACTTAATAGCAGCCAGTCATCCTCTGACCTGTTCTAGTTCCAGATCAAAGTTGAACAATTCCTAATAAGAAGGAAAGATCCCGGATGAAGTCTGTAGAACAGGTGACGCATGTAGGAGGAACTCTCAGCTTCAAACCACATAGCTCCCAAACCCTGGACAAGGCAGCACCAGGAAACAGAAGATTGCCAGCCTGTGCTTCATCCTGAGGTCAAACTACAACTGCATCTGACACTACCAATACTGAAGTGACCCATTTGGAGCAACAGCAATGAACAGTGCATCACTTACCAGCTAGGAACCAGACTCCACTTAGGAGAAAAGATGGGAGACGGGTATGTTCCTGCTGCACACCACACAGTGCATGAACAGCACAGACAGCCACCAGCGATTTAAAATGAGTGACCATAGCGCTGTGTGACAGCCTCCTACTGCCCCTGATCACTGCTGCAGCTCATATGGGAGGACTTGTCATAACTTCAGTTGAGACGCCTTATTGAACGCTTTAGAATATAAAGACCAACACCATTCGTGCACATTTGTTTTTGGAAGTGCAGTTCCCGGGACATATAGACTAATACCCCTTTTCAACCAAAATTCCGGGTCTGACCTGGAGTTGGAACAGGGTTCCTATCCAGATCAGATCCGGAATTTAGCTGGCGCCGACTCGGGATATTCCCGAGTCGGCGCCGCTCACACCGCAGACGGGTCTGCATAGACCCGGCTTTTCTGGCATGAAAGTGGACGCTTGGAGATGACGTCATCTCCAAGCGCCACTGAAGACGGACCAATCGGCCGACTTGCGGTGCACTGCAAGTCATCAAGACCCAGAGTGTGCAATACACACTGCAGGGTTTCACAGGCTACGCCCATGTTAAACCCTGCTATTTACCTGGGTTGGATTACCGGGTCACTCGACCCGGCGATCCAACCCTCACCCCTTTTACATGAAGGAGCTGCCCGGGTTAACCCTGCAATAACCCGGGTTTTAGCTCCGGTGTAAAAGTTGTATCAATGTGATTGCAAGCGCTGTTTAGACATACTCTAGATATTTGCAATTTACAGGACAGTTGCACTGTCTATTATTGACAGCACCATTCAGGCATGCAGTATATTATAATATTGCAGTCATTGGGACACAAACAGTAATAGTTGTAATTGTGGTACTATTCATTGTCTGAATGATTTTTAGAACAAACTGTAAGCTTGAGCATTGAAGTTTTAAAGGTTATCTGCCATTTTAAGAATTATTGCTATTTTACAAGTGTTCTTTTATCTGCTCAATATTTACTATGATGTCATAGAATTTTTATGATATTATTTTATCTATATATTTGCTACATTTTAGTCATAATTTCCTATTGATTTATATTAAAACAATCAGACTAAGGAATTAACCTTTTTGCGCCATATAAGGTTCCTTTGTTATATTATATTATTCAGCAGATCTTAAATCCTTGTATTAAAATGATGCTTTATTTACAGTTTTCTCATCTGTTACCTATTATTTTATCCCTTTCTCACCTCCTTCCCCCCCTGCTTATTCTAATATTATGCCATAGGAGATAATACCACATGTTTAATTCTATTTCACAAGCAAGAGGAACTTAGCCCAGGCAGCACATTGGATCCCCCAGAACATCCCTAAGCAGGGCTGACTTCAGGGGGCACAGCGGAATGTTCCAGTATCGGTCGGAGCCCCCCTTATCCCCTGCATGCGGCAAAGCACCCTAGATTATGTTGTTTGGGGGCATTTTATGTCAGGCTGGGTGCGAGCCCATAACTTCGTTTTATGTCAGGCTGGGTGCGAGCCCAGCACTCAGTCAGCAGCTGAGCTATCCCCTGCCATCTGCCTGCACTGAATGGATGCATCACGCATGCACGCGGCATCCAATCATGCTTCACTTGCATTGCTGCTCTCTGCTTAGCAAAGCAAAGCTACTGTGGTGTTTGTCCCCAACTTCCCAAATACCTTTGGGACACTTTGGCCGATGGGTGGAATGTGGGACAGTGCTCAAAAAATGGGTCTGTCCCACTAAAATCAGGACAGTTGGGAGGACTGTGCTCTCTATGGGGTGGTGCCCCTGTTCAAACGCACTGGTTAAATGCCCCAAGAGCTGGCCATGTCGCTAAGATAGTACACAGTACTCTTTTTGTTTAGCTAATATATTTCACATTTCAATATGGGCAACTTTCCACAAAAAAGTACCAAAGAGAGATTTTCAAGATCCCTCATCAACACCCTCCATTTGAACATGCATGGTCAGTAGGCTCTGCATGTGCAGAGTGGTGCTAAGGTTCACAAGGAGACCGCAGGGATGGGCTCCTTTCAGAGCCCCTGTCCCTGTGTGTGTTTTTAATACATTAAAGCAATCTTTCTTATTTCTTATTGCTGCAAATAGCTTCATGTGTTAGGTACCTGATCGCGGGGTGTGAGGTTGAGTCCCGGGTCTGAGAATGCTGTATTTTATACTTGGCATCAACCATCAAACGAGAGAGAGAGATCCAGGATACATGCCCCCCCTGTGCCCGAGCCAATCCAGCTCTGTGAATACATATGCTTGTACCTCATTCAAATGGGCTCTCAAGACCCACTACTCCATCAAACCCTTCCAGTTACCATCCTAACCCACTGCTACATGCTCCTCCCTGTCTACCACATCTGTGTCACGCCTGTTTGTCTACACCCCCCCATTAGAATGTAAGCTCTCACAAATAGGACCTTCTACCCTCTTGTCAGTTGATTAGAAATTGATGTTATACCGACAGCAGCATCCCGACAGTCAGAATCCAGACAACTGACCCTAACCCTCTCCCCTGCAGCCTAACCTTAATCCTTCCCCTAGTGCCTAAGCCTAACCCTCCCCCTAATTCTAATGCTTACTGTTGGGATTCCGGAGCCGGTATTCTGAGTGCGTGAATCCCGACCTCTGGAATGGTGACTACATTCCTTTCTTTAGATATGAATTGTTCTTGTTATAGCACTTAGAATGTCTTTATTCCGCAAACTGTATACTAGTGGGTTTAGCATTGGGACCAAAGTAATAAACATCATTGAGAGGAACTTGTCATGTACTTGAGAATATTGCATGTAGACGCACATGCCTGAGCCATAATACAGCACAACAATTGTTATATGGGAAGTACAGCTTGAGAACATCTTGCGTCTCCCAACCGAGGACTTCATTTTTAAGATGGTGAAAATGATGCAGCTATAGGAAGCCATGATCATCAGAAAGGGAATAGTTCCTGTGAATATCGCATCAATGAAAAATATTTTTCTAAAGAATGTGGTGTCACTGGAGGAGACGATAATCAGGGCTTTTAGGTCACAGAAGAAATTGTTGATTTCACTAAAATTAAAGAAACTGAAGCTCCTTACAAAACACGTGAGTATTAAGGAATTAAGGCCCTGATTCAGACCCACTCGCAAGTGGGCGTACGCACGTTCGCCGTACGTAAAAAAATATTTAAATTCAAGCACTCGCTCGTATTTTCCTACGCAGCTAAAAATCCGCCCCAAACTCAGGCGACCCCTCCTCTGACTAACGAGCGTGCCAAATAGCGAGCGTACATCCCCGAAATGGCTTGAAGGGAACGCACGCACAAGTACAAACCGGAAGTGGGACTGTCAGATTCCGATTACCTGCTCGTTTTTTCGGCCTACCTCCCTCAATCGTATCATGCCAATCAATGTATCAATTAGCTTAATTGTTTTTTTTTTTCAACACAATGCAATAAACTTTAATCTTGTCCGTGTTTGTATTTGCTCGCAGAATACGTACGGCTGAAACCTTCGCTTGTATTGTTCAAAAGACATGTTAGCCCCAATTAAACAATTGTTCTATTTGTTTGTCTCCCCACAATTTTTCAGTGGTTCATTTCTTTATTTAAATTTGCTTACGCATGTCACTGCATCAAGCCTATCATAACTGTCAAGAGATTTCTGGCCCTGTCGAACACATGACTCATACACTAACCAATAGAATTGGTCCTGTTAATTTCCCAAATACATTAGCCAATCAAATTTTTTTGGGGTGCTTTATTAAAATTATTTTTAAAAAAAAACACCATTGCCATCATGAGATCCACCGCATTCACCAGGCGCGAACTGCTGGTGCTGACGGAGGTGATGGACAGGAGGATCACCAGTCAGCCTCCACCCATCTCCAATAGGCGCAAGCGTTCCGCATATGCGGAGGTACGTCGACGCCTGCGCTCCTTCGGCTCACGCCGACATATTGGCCAGCTGGAGCGCAGGTGGTCGGACCTGCACCGGCGGACGCCCCGCTTGCTGGCATGCTTTCGCATGCAGATTGCGGAAAGTAAGTGTTCTGGACTGTGGTTTTCAAGTTTATCTTGTGGGCCCTAACTGCGTGTGCATGTTTTCATGTCTGTCCTATAAAGTCATTGTAGTCATATCTGCATGTGCATGTTTTCATGTCTGTCCTATTGTGTTTTTTTTTTTTTGGTTTCCTGTTGAAACTAACCACAATTTTTTGGTCATTTCTTAGGGGCCCAGCAAACACTACGGCGGCATCGCCACACAAGACGCCGGTCCCGGCCCCTCTCTCCAACCCCCAATTCCTCTATTACCCCCTCCTCCCCAGACCCTGTGGCCGAAATTTCCGGCCTACTTCCCCCTCTCCTCCATCCGTCCCACCTCCAAATACCCCCTCCCAGGATCCTGAAAACACCTTGACCCTCGGGTTGGGGAATGTAGCCACCTCTGAGGTGGTCCAGGGAGTGGCTTCTGGCTCTGTCGTTTTGGAGAACGGTATGTTTTTAAAGTTTATTTTGGACACCACAAACTGTTTGTATGTAATCATGTGTCGTCCCCATGTTTTTAGACTTTTTTTCGCCTTAGGGTATTTTTGGGGGTTGTCTTTACCTGTTCCTGCTGATGTCACCATACACATATCACACCCGTGTGCCTTTTTTTAGGGCCCTTGTATTTTTGCCCTTAGACATTTTGGGGTGCTGGCTTTTATCCATGTAATGTTTTTTTGGCCCACAAGCTTGTAAGTTTTGGTTTGCTTGTTTTGTGTGTTTTTCCACTGTTGCTACATTATCGATTTATTAATCCACAAACTTTTGTCACCCACAGAGGAACAGAGGCGTCGGGAAGAGATCGTTAATTGTGTGGGCAGTATGCGGGAGCAGGTCACCGGGCTGATGCAGGCCCTTGACCATCTGTTGGTCCTCCTTAGGAATTATTTTTTTTTAAAATTTTTTTACAAATTGTTTCTTAATAAATCAGTTTTAAATCAAGCTCTGTCTCATGCGTTTGGAGTAAATCCAAGATTCTTTACACTGACATAAGTAGACTCTTCAAGCAAGGTTTGCCACAGAATCTCACTACAGATTGTGTGTTGTATTTTGAATGCAAACAGGCACAAGAAACACCTCCCAGTACCAATGTCATTTTACTTTTTTGTGGTGGTCAACATGATAGTTTACACCATTTTTCAGGTTCCTATTTGGTGGCCAAACTGCTTAGGACAATCTTACGAAGGCAACTGATTGTACACGATTCCTTGTTGTGTTGGTTAGTACCCCAAAAACATATTACATTTTAGCTCCACTTGCTTCATTACTGGGTTACCCCTTAGGTAAAATTAACGTTTGGGAGTTTGTTTACACTTGCTTCTAAGGTGCACAAAAAGGAAACAAATTACACTCTCCAAATATTTATTCACAACACAAATCAAAATACAAAGTGGTCACTCACAAACAAAACACACAGTGATAATCAAAAATACACCACATACCAAAAACACTAAACAAACACACAACAAATCAAGAGCTGGTTGACGAAAGGTCCATGCCCACATGATGTCAAAAATATGGCGTTGCAATATTGGTGTCAGAATATATTCCCGAAGTTTCAACAGAAAGGTTTTTGAAGGGTAGCAGGAAGTAGTCATCGTGGGAGTGCCAAAGATTATGCAAACAAACAGAAGATGGTGCAAGAATTAATATCAAAAAAGATGAACGTTAAAAAACCATAACACATTGGGTATACACACTGTTGTTTGATCAATAATTACCTAAAATATCGGGCCACCACATCATCGCGTATGGCCCCCCACATACTGACCTCCGACCAATCTCGGGGGGGCCATCCTCAGGTAAGGCATCCTCTGGCTGCATTGGAACACCACTCCTTATGGCAATGTTGTGAAAGATCCCACACAGGACCACAATTTTCGAAACCATATCCGGCAAATACATGAGCTCGCCACCAGAGCGGTGGAGGCATCTGAATCGGCCTTTTGAAAGGCCGATACAGCGCTCCACCACTTGCCTGGTGGCTGTAAGTGCGGTATTAAACTCACTTTGTGGACCTGGTGTGGGAGCCAAATAAGGAGTGAGCAGCCAGGGCATGCAAGGGTATCCACTGTCTCCTGTGAAAAAGAATAGACAACATCAGGATCACTGTGTATCAAGCTTAACATTGTTATGTACTAAAGGTCTCCACTTACCCAGAAGCCACGCATCACCAGCTTGTAGGTTGGTTAATTTGTGCCATATCCCTGATTGCCGGATGACGAAGGAGTCATGTGCACTTCCTGGTAATTTTGCATTCAGGGACAGGATCTGGAGGGAGGCATCACATACCACCTTTACATTCAGGGAGTGATAGTGTTTCCTGTTTCGAAATATGGCCTCCAGCCGTGCTGGAGGCTGAAGTGGTAAGTGAGTACCATCCACAACCCCTATGATGTGTGGGAAGCCAGCTATTTGGTAAAAATTGGCCTTGGCCACACTAAGGGCACCCATATCCAAAGGCATTTGAATAAAATGATGGAGGTGCTTGAAAAGTGCCTCCATCACTGCCCTCAGGATCCGGGAAAAGGAGGATTGTGAGATGCCCGCCACTATTCCCACCGTTGTTTGAAACGATCCTGAGGCACAAAAATGTAACACCGCCATAAATTGCGTAAGTGGTGGTATTGCTGTTGGACTGTCAATTTGCCGCTCAAGATCACTCTCTATTAATGAGAGAGTGTCTATGATGATTTTGGGAGGAAGACGGTAGCATCTTAAAACCTCATCATCGGGCATTCCAAAAAGGGTGACACGTGTTCGAAATATCTGGGGCCTTGCACGCCTACGATGCCTACGCCTGGGATGAGATTGAGGTTGGTCGGCTTCCGGGAGCATGGCCAGAACAATCCGCCCAAGATCAACCTGAAATGGCAAGATTGGAATGTAAGGCTTTGGACCCACCACAAAAGAAAATTAAAAACAACTTAGCTTGATGATACCATCCATTGCTGCTTACATGCCGGGGTATTGTCATGATACGTCCAAACTGAAATTAATCACAAAAATAATTTGACAAATTTCACTCTGTGCATTTTTGTTTCTAAATTTTGTGCTAGACAAAACTTAAAATATGCGAAACACACATTTGGCAAAAGAGCAAAACGACATTGCACACAGTACATCAAAATGGGTTGAAATGTTTGCCAAAAAAGCGAAAGGGCAACCACAAATATTTTTACAGGATTAATAAGCATTTAAAAATGCGCTAATTAGTTCGCAAATACAAGTCACAATAGTAAGTAGTAAAAATGCGCTAATTAGTTCGCAAATACAAGTCACTATACAAACTGAGAAAAATGCGCTAATTAGTTCACAAATACAAGAAAAAAAATGGACTTACCAAGAGCAAATATATAAGAGTCCAAATCAAAAGGTCTTTGGGTCCGAAATTAATAAAAATCTAAAATATATGAAATGATGGATCCAAAAATTAAAAACAATAAGAAACACAATGAGACAACAATTGATCAAAAGTTAGACTTCACAAAACTTACCAAATCAAGAAACGAGGCCAAAAAAATAAAAACCAAAAAAGAGAAGGGAAAATAAAAACGCAAATCTAGCAAACAAAATAAACTCCAAACGCCAACTCCTTTCTACGCAATCAATAAACTCCAGCCAAGATAACCTCCAACAATCCAAAAACGCCACCTCGACTCGAGACACACCAAGCCATAAATAGTGTTTCGTATCCCGCACAAATTAAGGAGGGATCATAGGAACGCACAATCAATGATGCGGCCGCAAAATAAGGACGCATGTATAAATACGTCACGAAAACACATTAAAATTCTGATGTATTTCTTGTTTGGACCACAGACATGGCGACAGACCAGGGAAACAATGCCCAAGAGTCAGGCGGTAAGTCTTTCATGCATTTTGTATCAATGATTAATTTGAAACATAAGATTGGGCAAGTTGTGAATTTGTGAAATCTGAATATTTACACAAATAGGTGAGGAGGATGACATGGAAGAGGCTGCTGGGCCAAGTATTCCGGCCAAAGTTGCCAAAAAAAAAAGGCAGCCACATTTCACAAGAAAGGAGATGGAGGTTTTGATACAGAAGTGTGTGGACATCCTGCCACAGGCAGACAGGAATATGAGTCTAAGCCAGAAGGGGAGAATGTGGGAAGAGGTAGCCGTTGCTGTCAATAGGGTGGGTGATTATGTCCGTCTAGCCCGGGATGTCAAACGGCGGTAAGTAAACACTTGCCCCCCCAAAAAACAAACACCATTTTAAACAAAAGGATAATGGCTTCCATTTTTTCCCACAGATGGGGCGACTTCAAATATCGCCTAAAGCAAAAACTCGCGGACAGGGCTAGGCATTCAAGAGGGACAGGTGGGGGTCCCACCCCTGTGTCATTGGAGTTGACGGATTTAGAAGAGCTGGCACAGGGGTGTGTGCAGCCTGTGGTGGTGTTTGGCGTGTCCAACATGGATACGGACATGCCAGACTTTGCGGCTCCTCATGTTGTCCCAGGTAAATCTTTTGATGTCACCAACTCTGAAATGGTATTGTGCCAATATGTAGATTCTAATTTGAGTCTTTTCCCTTTTTTCCTAACAGAGACACAGGCGGATGAGTCTGCTCCAGAGGGGAGCCTTGGCCGCCGAATTTCTGCTGGCTCGGCAGGGGAGGAACCAGTACATCCGGCTGAGGACCCTGCAGAAGCCAGTCCAGGGCAATCCCCCTCGCAGGCAGTGTCCCTCCTCACAGAACTCAATTTCAAATCGGATTTCCATACGGAGATTCTGCAGAGGATGGACGCCAGTCTGGTACGGGTGGCTGAGGCCCTGGAGCAAAATGCTGCGGCCAACGTGACCATTGGTCAGGCCCTGGCGGAAAATACCAGGGCCAACATCCGCATCGCCAATGCCCTGGAGCAGCTCGTTCGCCAGCACATGGTGGAGCCGACCTCCCTTCCTGCCGGAACATGAGGATCCTCCACCTCTGGCACAACATCAGCCAATCCTCCAAATGTGCCTAGCCCTGTGCCTAGTGCAGAGGCCACAACATCTGCCTCTGGACAGGCCAGCCCGATGACATCCCGGACCCGGTCTGGCACCCTCCCTCCCCCATCCAAACGGGTGAAAAAACAGTGACAGCAATGGTGACTTTTCCCACAATCCTTCTGTGCTTGGCTCATATTCCTTTCTGGTCAAAACTTCCCTCTCCTTTCTTGTGAAATGTTTTTAATTTTTTGTTGCATGTTTATGTCAACAGTTATGTTGGGCCAATTTGTTGGATTTTGGGACAGATCTTTGGCAAAAAAAGATGTCCCCAAATTTTTTATTAACTTAATTTTTGTTTGACCAATAAATTGACACCAAAAATCTGACATTGGATTGTGAAATTATTGTACAAATGGGTTACATTTAATCCTGGACCAAAAGGCAAAAAATTGCCAAAAAAAAAAATAAAAAAATAAAAAAGGGCTCTTTAAGGAACGTTTAAAAATTCATATAACGAGGCAAATTCAAGAGGCAAAAATAAAATGGTGAGAAAATTAAAACATGATGACATTATTGTTACAATAGGCCCTAACCACCAAATTGAGGGCAAAATAAACCCCCACAAATGTATGCAAATTGATTGTGTCATCCTGACATTAGCAGCTCAGATTTCCACCTGCGTACGGTTTTGTGCTATCCCAAAAAACTGATTTCAAAACACATACCAAGCCGGTTTTCAATCCAACACTAATTGCTTTTCAGCCCTCCCGCGATTAATCGCAACAACATCGTGGAGTCCCGGGACGGAGGAGAAGGCCATCGCCAATGTGGTCGAGTAATCCAGACCCTAAGCTGTGCGAGCATTTCGAAGGGAAAGAGGATCATCCAGTGATGTATGAGTCGGTCCGAACACATTTTACGCTCGCATCTGCTAATGTATGTACGCCCCAAAAACGCCTTGCCACGCCTGCGTTTTTCCATCTCCACCCCGTCAACACCCAAAAACGCCCTGTTCTGTCAATCACATTTGACATGTCACTTCCTGTACGCTATTTGACGAACGAGACCAAAAAAGCTCGCAATCTGCCGTACGCACATGCGCAGTGTTACACCGACGCATGCGCGGTTAGTCAACATCGGAACGCAACGAGCGTACTGCTGTTTGCGAGTGGCTCTGAATGAGGGCCTAAGTGCAGCCATAATCCATGCGGGAAATGATAATAACATACAAACACATTTACTCATAATGTTAGAGTAGTGCAGAGGGAAGCAAATTGCCACATAGCGGTCAAAGGCCATTGCTGTTAATAGGAAGTTGTCTGTATAGGCAAAGAACATATATAAATATAACTGGGCTATGCAGGCAGTGTAAGACACAGCATGGTCACCGGTGTGAGTGATATACAGCAGCTTGGGGAGAGTGCTGGAGACATATAGGATATCCACAATGGACAGATTACATAGGAAGAAGTACATGGAGGTATGTAGCTGGGGCACAAGACACACCAGTGTGATAATAACAAAGTTGCCAAAGAGAACAATCAGATAAACCAGTAAAACTGCAGAGAAAAGCACAATCCTCCCATCTGCTGATGTGGGGAATGCCAGGATGAGGAATTCAGTCATTAAGCTGCCATTTGTTAGTTCATTGTTCATTTTAAGAGCTGAAAGAAATGTTCCGGGAACAAACTTAGAATAAGAAAGAAAAGTGTAATTGCTTAAAATATATATGTTCTCATAATACAATATAACATAATGCAACAATGCCTTAAATCAGTGTTTCCCAAACTTGGACCTCATGTCCCCTAACAGTCCAGGTTTTAAGGATATTCATGCTTGAATGCAGATGGTTAAATCAAAATGGCTTAGGTACTAATTAAGACGCCTGTCTTAAGCAAGGATATCATTAACACCTGCACTGTTGTTTGATGCCCAAGTTTGGGAAACACTGTTTTAAATATTGCTGTCGTTATCATACACTGTTGTGTTTATGCAATAAATACAATTGTGACAAATATACTTACAGTATTATAGATGCATTAAACAGCCATGTCTATGTCAGTAGTGGCAAATATATACTGACATACAGCTAACTACTATCACTGAGGGCACAACATCAATTACTGTAGGCTCTGGGGTGCCGGGGTTTCTGAGGGGTCAGCACCATTTCTATTATATGCATCTCTGGATCCTTAAGCGCTGCAGGTGAATTAGCTAGTACTGTCTCTTCCAGATAGGCAGCAGACTGGCCTCTATGAGAAAACTACAGGGTAGCAGGAGGAACAATTTCCTCTTCTCCACCAGTATATGAAAGTAACAAGTGAATAGAGAACAGCAGATTACATGTATTTATAAATGTATTCCATTTTGCACATGCAGCATGCTTCTGTCTTTTGTCTCTTAGCAAATCAGGACACGAAAAGGGCATGTGGTCGTGCCACAGCTACACACTAATAGGAGTAGTCTGCTATGTACACACAGAGAAACCATGACAAAGGGGCACAGAGAGAGTGAAAGGGGGCTGTAAAGGAACTGGAAAGGATGTCTGTCAGGCAGTGGCGCTGTGAGGGGAGTGCGGGCAACACCCAAGTGTCACCCTCGGAGGGGGTGACGCCAAAATGCCGGCTCCACTGCAGTGACAGCAGCCGAGTGCTGCAGTGCGACATTCTCCTGCAGCACCCAGCTCCTGTCATAGACGAGGAGCTGACAGTGCAAACTGCCCAGTTTCCAGGAGCAGCCCAGTATCTCCGGTGATGATGGGCTTCCCCTGTAGTGATGGCACCTTTTTAGGTCATGCCCCTTTTTGGCAGGATGCTCCCCTAGCACGCGAGGGATATACACAGTGTTCACTTTGCAATTCCCACACAAACCACCGCAGTGGGGGGCTAATGCAATTCACGCTGAATCGCGTCATCATGACCTCACCCCCTGCTTCACAATGTTGGTAATCTCGGCATTGTGTAGTGAGGGCGGGGACAAAATTACGCGATCGTGTGGTCAAGTCCCCCGCTCTGCCAACCTGGCTGCCCCCTACCCCTTCATGCTCAAACATGTGCCTCATCTATGACTTATTGTGGTATGCATGAACCTTGACTTATGGTGGTTTTATTAAAGACTTGAAATAAAGGTGATTTACTGGGGAGTGACCATCTACCCATCGGTATCCTAACCATCCCCCTCTCCCTGCCCTAACCCACGGTCTCCAGTGCCTAAACCTAACCTCCTGCCTAGTTTCTAAACCTATTCTCCCCATCCCCACAACCTAAACCTAACCCTACCCTTTTAAAGCCTAACCCTAACTCTCCCCCTCCCCATAGTGCCTAACCCTAACCCCTAACACAAACCCTCCCCCCAACCTCGCTACTTACTGTACCTTCGGGAATCCGGCTATCGGGATGCTGGTGCCAAAATTCTGAAAGGTGTCGGGATTCCGGCGCTGGCATTCTGACCGCTGGAATCCCCGCTGTTGGCATTTTAACTGCATCCCTTCAATTCAGGTATTCTGCTCAGACTTGATGCATTAATGGCATAAATTGGATGCAGAAACAATACTAACATATTTGTCATGGCTTTTGAGATCCAGCAGATGCTGGCTGTCATAATTTTTTCCTCTTGCAAATGACTCTTGCTTAGTTTTATTGGTTCCCTAATGGAATGAAGTCCAGCCACAACATCAGAAGCAGCCTTAGGGCCTGATTCAGAGTTGGGAATAGAGTCATTTATTAGCAGGGGCGTATCTCTAATGGGTGCAGGGTATGAGGTGCACATGCACCCCTGGATCCAGGGGGGCCCACACTGCACACCCTGCACCCATACTTTTTAATACTTACCTCTCTGAAGCCCCATATCCCGCTGCGGCCATTTCCTCGGCATTCTGTGCATGCGCAATAGGGAAATCGCTGGGAAAAAGGCATGACAGCCATTTTCCCGGTGATCTGCGCATGTGCAGTAGACTGGGCACAGACTGGTGCCCGGAGTCTACTGAGGCTGTCAGTGCGTGGCAGCTGCCGGAGAGAGAGGAGGGGCCCCGGACAGGGAGTGAACACGGGCCTCCTCCTCTCTTAATACGCCTCTGAATAACTGCACCTGGTCAAACCATGTTGCACTGCAATGGGTGCAAATACGTACATTTTTGTGCATGCAGGATAAATACTGGCTGCTGTTGCATGTAGCCCACAAAAAGTGGAAAGCTTTATTGTTACACTGCAATTTAGATTTCAGTTTAGACATACTACTCCCAAATATAATCTCTCTGCACATTTTTAATCTGCGCCATCTGCAGTGCAGCATGGTTTCACCAAGATACACAGTTACTTTCTCTTTCTCTATTCCTAACTGAATCCAGCCCTTAGTACGCAAGTATTCTTCACGGAAATGATGATTTGCCTTAGGGGAGTCAGTCTGCATTTGAGAAATGGATGGAGGGTTACCTCCTATTCCTAATGAGGAAGTCAGTGATGATGTTGTTGTGATAAAAACGGCATGATATGATATGACCTATACTGCTGGTAGCTGGTTCCAGACTTCTTGTTGTATAGGATGTTAACTGTTACCCTTTTTGTTGACCAAATTATAATATTCATCAGTAACTTTTCCCTTCATACTTCAGTCAAGAGCTGATGTTTTCTTTGAGATTGTCAAACATTATTTTGATTTTTTTATGTGCCCCTTCTAACATTTTCTTCTTATGTGATCTTTTCACTAGTAGTAGTTGAAAATGTTTTATTACTGCCAGTAATAGTAATGGGATGCTTATTTTAAATAGATTAATCCATGACTGACAACAGTAGTACATAAAGATATTTGATTTTGCAACAGGTGTATGCACAATGAGATAAGTAAAGGACACCTGACCATTTGGTTAATTAAAAAAAAGTTTATATTATAAATAAAACACATTTCTTATTGGTGTTTCTGTATTTTCAGTTAGTACAAAACAAATAGTATTAAACTATTGGAATTTTAACTGCAGTGTCAAATGCTCAGATTAGTACCCCAAATATTTGCAGCTTGCTATAAAAAAAAGTTGATACTGGAGGGCACGCAATTGAAATAGATTTATGAATAAACTTTTGGATTTTTCAATCAAATAAGGATTTTATTTTTGAGGTCCGCATTTGGCACAGTCAAACACCTACAGTATTATAACATGCATTTTTGTAGCTTGCTATTTAAAGGGTGATACTAGACTGCACAAAATGAGAATAGAAATATGATTAATCAATAAAAATGTTCAATCAAGCAAGACCCCTATGGTAGAACCTAGGGGTGAGCGGGTTCGGATTTTTGATATCCGAACCCCCCCAAGCCCCCCCGATCCGAGGCCGATCCGAGTCAGGCTCGACTTTTCCCGCCTGACTCGGATCTGAAATCGAGGCAAAACGTCATCATCCCGCCTTCCGGGTCTCGCGGGTTTTGGATCCTATATAAGGTACCCGCGTCGGCGCCATTTTCTCACTCGGCTGTGGACAGTGAAGAGGGAGGGTGGGAGTTAGGGCTGGTTGGGCTGTGTAGTGTAGTGTAGTGCAGAGTAGTGTTGTGCTGTGCTGTGCTGCGCTGTGCTGCAGTTGTCCATAGGGGCTGTGTCCACTACTTCAAAGTCCATAGGGGCTGGCTGTGTTGTGCTGTGCTGCTGTTGTTAATAGGGGCTGTGTCCACTACTTCAAAGTCCATAGGGACTGGCTGGACTGTGTTGTGCAGTCAGTTGTCCATACTGGCTGTGTCCACTCCAAAGTCCTGTGCAGTGTCCCAGTCCTAAAGGGGTGCTGTAGTGTTGTCCAAGGGGAGCTCTGTCCGTCTGGGGTGCTCCCCCCAAGTGCTACAAAAAAAAAAAAGTTCTGTGTTTGTGAATTGTGTGCGCAGTAGCCGCACGTGCATCAACAAAGTAGTGCCAAGCGTGCGCCTGTGTCATAAGTAAAGGGCCGGCTGGCTTGACCGTTAAAGGGTGCTGTAACCCCAAAGTACACTCCAAACCAAATAAAAAAATATTTTTTGTGTTTGTGAATTGTGTGCGCAGTAGCCGCACGTGCATCAACAAAGTAGTGCCAAGCGTGTGCCTGTGTCATAAGTAAAGGGCCGGCTGGCTAGACCGTTAAAGGGTGCTGTAACCCCCAAAGTACACTCCAAACCAAATAAAAAAATATTTTCTGTGTTTGTGAATTGTGTGCGCAGTAGCCACACGTGCATCAACAAAGTAGTGCCAAGTGTGCGCCTGTGTCATAAGTAAAGGGCCAGCTGGCTTGACCATTAAAGGGTGCTGTAACCCCCAAAGTACACTCCAAACCAAATAAAAAAATATTTTCTGTGTTTGTGAATTGTGTGCACAGTAGCCGCACGTGCATCAACAAAGTAGTGCCAAGCGTGCGCCTGTGTCATAAGTAAAGGGCCGGTTGGCTTGACCGTTAAAGGGTGCTGTAACCCCCATAGTACACTCCAAACCAAATAAAAAAATATTTTCTGTGTTTGTGAATTGTGTGCGCAGTAGCCGCACGTGCATCAACAAAGTAGTGCCAAGCGTGCGCCAGTGTCATAAGTAAAGGGCCGGCTGGCTTGACTTTTAAAGGGTACTGTAACCCCCAAAGTACACTCCAAACCAAATAAAAAAATATTTTCTGTGTTTGTGAATTGTGTGCGCAGTAGCCGCACGGGCATCAACAAAGTAGTGCCAAGCGTGCGCCTGTGTCATAAGTAAAGGGCCGGCTGGCTTGACCTTTAAAGGGTGCTGTAACCCCCAAAGTACACTCCAAACCAAATAAAAAAATATTTTTGTGTTTGTGAATTGTGTGCGCAGTAGCCGCACGTGCATCAACAAAGTAGTGCCAAGCGTGCGCCTGTGTCATAAGTAAAGGGCCGGCTGGCTTGACTGTTAAAGGGTGCTGTAACCCCCAAAGTACACTCCAAACCAAATAAAAAAATATTTTCTGTGTTTGTGAATTGTGTGCGCTGTAGCCGCACGTGCATCAACAAAGTAGTGCCAAGCGTGCGCCTGTGTCATAAGTAAAGGGCCGGCTGGCTTGACCATTAAAGGGTGCTGTAACCCCCAAAGTACACTCCAAACCAAATAAAAAAATATTTTCTGTGTTTGTGTATTGTGTGTGCAGTAGCCGCACGTGCATCAACAAAGTAGTGCCAAGCGTGCGCCTGTGTCATAAGTAAAAGGCCGGCTGGCTTGACCGTTAAAGGGTGCTGTAACCCCGAAAGTACACTCCAAACCAAATAAAAAAATATTTTTTGTGTTTGTGAATTGTGTGCGCAGTAGCCGCACGTGCATCAACAAAGTAGTGCCAAGCGTGCGCCTGTGTCATAAGTAAAGGGCCGGCTGGCTTGACCGTTAAAGGGTGCTGTAACCCCCAAAGTACACTCCAAACCAAATAAAAAAATATTTTCTGTGTTTGTGTGCGCCTTAGCCGCATGTATATATCAATATAACATAAATGGAGGACCAAACTTTCTCCGATAAAAATAAAATAGGGAAAGATCAAGAACCACTTCCTGCTGTTGCTGCTGCTGGGAGTTGTTCATCATCCCTGAGAGGAAGTAGGAACACCACTACTTTTTCTAAACAATTGACCCTCCAACAGTCCCTAGCGATGAGGATGAAGTACGACAGCAGTCATCCTGAAGCAAAACGTATAACTGAGGCCTTGACTGCTATGTTGGTGTTAGACGTGCGTCCGGTATCCGCCATTAGTGCAGTGGGATTTAGACAATTGATGGAGGTAGTGTGTCCCCGGTTCCAAATCCCGTCTAGATTCCACCTGCATCCTCAAAGCAGCAGCGACAAGCGTGCGTCTGTCTGTTAAAGGGTGGTGTAATCCTCAAAGTGCGCTCCACAAACAATAAAAATATTCTTCTTTTTTTTTCTGTCTTTGTGAATTGTGTGGGCTGTAGCCGCACTTGCATCCTCAAAGCAGCAGCGACAAGCGTGCGTCTGTCTGTTAAAGGGTGGTGTAACCCTCAAAGTGCTCGAAAAAATAAAAAACTATTTTTTTATGTGTTTGTGACTTGTGTGCAATGTAGCCGCATGTGCATCAACACAGTAGCAGCACCAAGCGTGCGCCTGTGTCATAAGTCAAGGGTCGGTTTGGACATCTGGTCTGGACTGAAGGACGTACCAACAATTTCTGACAAGTCTACTGTCTCTGCATATGATACTGTCCTCAAAGCAGCAGCGACAAGCGTGCGTCTGTCTATTAAAGGGTGGTGTAACCCTCAAAGTGCGCTCCACAAACAATAAAAATATTCTTCTTTTTTTTTCTGTCTTTGTGAAATGTGTGGGCTGTAGCCGCACCTGCATCCTTAAAGCAGCAGCGACAAGCGTGCGTCTGTCTGTTAAAGGATTACATTGGTGACAGCATCCAAGTAGGCATGTCAGACAGTCCGTACCTGTACTGGCAGGAAAAAGAAGCAATTTGGAGGTCCCTGTACAAACTGGCTCTATTTTACCTGAGTTGCCCCCCCTCCAGTGTGTACTCCGAAAGAGTGTTTAGTGCAGCCGGGTACCTTGTCAGCGAAAGGCGTAGGAGGTTGCTTCCACAAAATGTGGAGAAGATGATGTTCATAAAATGAATTATCAACTCTTCCAGGGAGACCAGCCTCCAGAATGTACAGAGGGACCTGTGGTTGTGGATTCCAGCGGGGACGAATTAATACTCTGTGAGGATGAGGATGTACACAACACTGAAGATGGTGAGGAATCGGTGGATGAGGAGGATGAGGACGACATCTTGCCTCCGTAGAGCCAGTTTGTGCAGGGACAGATTAATTGCCAGCTTGTTTTGTGGGGGCCCAAACGAAACAATCATTTCAGCCACTGTCGTGTGGCAGACCCTGGCGCTGAAATGTTTGGTTTGTTAAAGTGTGCATGTCCTGTTTATACAACATAAGGGTGGGTGGGAGGGCCCAAGGACAATTCCATCTTGCACCTCTTTTTTTTCTTTGAATTATGTACTGTTTGGGGCCTAGTTTTTCAAACTGCCATCCTGTCTGCCACTGCAGTGTCACTCCTAGATGGACCACGTGTTTGTGCCGCCCACTCATATCTCTTAGCATAGTCATCCAGCTACCTCGGTGCAACCTTTTGGATATAAAAACACTATTGTGAAGTGTGATGTGTTCAGAATAGACTGGAAATGAGTGGAAATTAAGGTTATTGAGGTTAATAATAGCATAGGAGCAGAAAAACCCACAAATTCTGTGATTTTAGCTGTTTTTATGCTTTTTTAAAAAAAAATACAGATCCAAAACACAAAACCCAGAACCCAAAACACGGAAGGGTGGTTTTGGGAAAACCAATCCAGATCCAAAACACGAAGAAAGATCCAGATCCAAAACCAAAACACAAAACACGAAAAGTGGCCGGTGCACACCCCTAGTAGAACCTCATATGTTTGCTGCTTGCTATAATAAAAGTGAGATGAGATTGCACACAACAGAAATATTATTAAACAATGTAATTTCTCCAATAGGAAATTGTTTAAATTTTGGGGGGGTTGTTATTTGGCAGAGTAAAGCACCCAGTGTGGTACCCCCAATACTTACAGCTTGTAATGAAAAAAGTTTGACCAGAGTCACACACAATAGTTGACTTTTTGAATAACGAAAGAATTTTATATTTTGGGGTTGCTACTTTGCAGAGTTAAAATTCCACGATAATAGAATGTACTCTTGTAGCTTGCTATAAAGAATGTGATATTAGATAACTCAGTGGAAATAGAATTATGATTAATCAATTGTATTTTAGACTCAAAAAAGGCTTTTCATATAGATTTTATAAATATTGGGCAAGAATTGCATATAAGCCGAGTTTTTCAGCAAATTTTTTGTGCTGAAAAAGTACCCCCTCGGCTTATACTCGAGGGAAGTGTAGCGCTGACCGGATGGAGTTCGGTCAGCGCTACACAGCACAAACACACAGCCGCCGGAACCGGCAGCTGTGTGTTTGCTGTAATCAGCAGCCGCTGAGAGTCTGTCAGACTGCTGCTCCCACTGCGGGAGCCATCTTTCGGCTCCCGCAGTGGGTAATGGGAGACACGTCATCATGACAATGTCTCTCCCATGCAAAGCGGCCGGAGGAGCTGATAGCGGCGGGACAAGGATTTTTTTTTTTATTCTTATCACATCTCTCTCTACTGGGGGGGACGACTACTGGGGGCACTACCAGGGGGCGATTACTACAGGGGGCACTACCAGGGGGCAATTACTACAGGGGGCACTATCAGGGGGCGATTACTACAGGGGGCACTAAAAGGGGGGATTACCACTGGGGGAACTACCAGGTGGGGAATACTACAGGGGGCACTACCAGGGGGATTACTACAGGGGGCACTACCAGGGGGCAATTACTACAGGGGGCGCTAAAAGGGGGGATTACCACTGGGGGTACTACCAGGGGGGGATTACTACTGGAGGCACTGAAAGGGGGGATTACTACTGGGGGCACAACCAGGGGGAATTACTACTGGGGGTACTACCAGCTGCTGCCATTTCCCACACTAGGCTTATACTCGAGTCAATAAGTTTTCCCAGTTTTTTGTGGTAAAAGTAGGTACCTCGGCTTATATTTGGGTCGGCTTATACTCGAGTATATACGGTATATATATATACAGGTTGAGTCTCCCATATCCAAATATTCCGAAATACATAATATTCCGAAATACAGAATTATTTTGGCATGACTGAGATAATGAAACCATTGATTTTTGACGGTGCAATGTACACAAACTTTGTCTAAGGCACAAATTATTAAAAATATTGTATAAAATTACCTTCAGGCTGTGTGTATAAGGTGTATATGAAACATAAACGAATTTCATTTCTGTACACAAATTTTGCTTGAGCCACAAAATTATTGAAAATATTGTATATAATTACCTGCAGGCTGTATGTATAAGGTGTATATAACACATAAATGCATTCTGTGTGTATATTGGGGTCCCATTCCCAAGATATTTCATTATGATATGCAAATATTCCAAAATACAGAATATTCCGTTATCCAAAATACCCCTGGTCCCAAGAATTTTGGATATGGGAGATTCAACCTGTATATATATATATATATATATATATATATATATATATATATATATATATATATATATATATATATAGCATGTATGTTCCCTCTGTGCAATTTGGGATAGCACTGTTTTCCCCCAACAGTCCAAACCCTATTTTTAACTTAAATAAGTAAAGGGTTTTTCAACTTTAAATATTGTCTCTACTTAATCCCCACCTTTCTCAATGATGGAACATTGATTAGTAGGTATCCAAATTTGCAGTCAGCTTTACTGTAGAGCCACATAATATAAAAAGCTGTCTGGATATATTTGCAAGATAAATGGTCGTAGTACAGTATTTAAAGATGAATGTATGCATACAGTGCTCTGCCTTTTCGGACATAGGTAACAATTGACCCCATTTCCCCGAAGGCCCTCATCAGTTCTCAAAAGACAGGAGCGGAGAATTATCCTGATTTGACATATAACAATAATAATAATAAAAATAATAATAATAATAATAATAATAATAATAATTATTATTATTATTATTATAATATAATAATAATAATAATAATAATAACAAGAAGAATATAAAAAGAGTCATGTTTATTGAAGTGAGTAGCACAGCGTGAATAATACTATATTAACATATAAAAAGGGTAGGTAATTTATTCTACATGAATAGGGAGCTTGAAAGCAGTGTGGTGTATCTGACCACAAAGGTCTCTCCGGTTTTCCACCCGTTCAACTCATTCTTAATACAGATATATTAATCAGACTCGTTAGTAGATTCTACACATATCAGCCATGCTGCAACTTTGATTGCAATAAATTGTACTCAACTTGTACTGGTAATTAACTAAATATCATACTGATTATGTGGCAAAACTAATAACTTTTTATATGTCCTGCAAGTATGAGTAAATGAAGACATACTGAAGGCATACTGTACATAGTTATGAGGGTTTTTTAAACTTGATTTTCAATTCAATTGCTTCTTTTTTTTTTTACTAAATAAAGTTTAAAATGACTTGTGTTGCCTACTGTTTGAAAGAAACAACAAAAAAACAGTAACAATAATTAATATTATATAATTCTTAACTATTATTCCAAATCACTGTGTAAATTTTAATAACAAAAATAGTAATGAGACCAAAAAGATAATATATCTGATCCTTTAGCATTTTATGTTAAATCATTAATTATAGTTAACAATAATTGCCATAATTATTATGACACATACCTTGTGCTGTGATCTTATCACATAGTGTACGCGGCAGAAACACAGATTTCTCCTTTTAATGATTTTTTTTTAGACCATTAGGGAGTTTTTGCTATATGACTTAATTCAGGAGTGATTTTACCACCTGGGAATTGTATTTATGTTCAAATAATTAAATAGAATATTTTGTTGAGGAAAATAAGAGATAAAGTGCACATTGTTTCTATTTGAACATACACACGCACTACAAGGGAAGTCATTATAATGAATAGAAGGCCTGATTCAGTGCCAGATGCTCAGAAAGAGCGTTCGCTCTGAATCAGGGTGTTCTTTTTTTTTTTTTTGTGCGGCCTCTTGGCCGCTCGCATAGCTGTGGGTGACCACCCACAGCTATAGCGAGTGGCCAGGACGATGGTCACGATGGTCACGATGGTCAAGACCATCGCAACCATGAGGCATGTGACAAGACCCTTGTGGTAGGGTCTCGTGGCCGCAAGCCCCAGAGAGCATCTGGCTCTAATAGAGCCGGAAGCTCTCCCACTGACATCACTGGTGATGTCAGTGGGGCCGCCTACAAACGTTAGGCGTTCACTTGGAAACGCCTCCGTTTGTGAAGCCACCCCCCGGCCACGCCTACCAAATGGGGCGAGCTGTCAATCACCATCGACAGCTCACCCCCTTTGGTGCGAGACCTGGAGCGATGGAGCGCCCGTTGCTAGCCGGGTCTCGTGCATGTGCACAACGGAGCAGGCTCCATCATGCGTATGCCCAGTGGGCAAACATCGGCCCGGTTGCAAGCACTCAGCACTTGCGATCGGGTCTGAATGAGGCCAAGAGGGCTTTATTAGACTGAGGGCATATAAGAAGTGGCTGGATACACACTTGGCCAATGAGCCAGTCGTTTGGCCGACCCACCGACGTATCTAACAATTTGTAAGTGTATACACACTTACCAATCGTTCTGGCAATGTGTCTGTGCAGTTAGCTCTGACATCACAACTGGGCAGGCATTTAAATGTGGCCGCCCACTTGAGCTGTCACTCGCCATCGGGTCCCTGCAGCATATGTATGGGCAATCAGCAGGTCACCAGTACAAACCAGCATATGAAACAATATACTTGGAAGATATATCTTCATCTGCACAGCAGATCGGCTATGTCTGTGAATGACGTTGTTCACAGACATATCCGCTGTACACACCAGCAGATGCACCACAGATGTATCGCGCGTTCAATGGAACGGCCAGTAAATCAATCGCTGTGTACCCTACTTAAGGTGAGTGTGATATATGGCAATTATTTTCTTTGATGTCAGGGAGGTTATGGGGTTGAGGTCAAGGTTGATTGGCAGAGGAAGTGTTCAAGGTAACAAATTTCTGTCTCTTCCCACTTCCTCCTGCCAAACTCCCTTTTTTATCATCTTTTTATTGTTGTTGCTTTGTGGGATGGTCCAGGTTTATGCCAGTTAAAGGGAGGTGGAAATCTGGATGTCAGGTTATGCTGGTGGGCGGTCCAAAGTCACACCCATTTGGTTTATGTGGTAAATGGTAATTTGCTGGAGCTGATTTAAATGTATTATTGTCCACCTATGTTAATCGATAAAGCTGTGATCTTTTATGCTAATCCTCTTGTCTGTGTATTTATTTTATTATTAAGTATTAATTTCATAAGTCAATTGAGAGCATCCAGGGATAGGCATTTTACACTTTTCATCTCTCCATTCTTGCCATAAAAAATCATGTAGACAAAAATACTATACAAATCATGTTCTCCTATGAATTCATAAGTGTAATCTACATTTAGAGCATGTCATTGACCATTGCACAGTATTTCTATTGGATAATTCACTTGTATTACAGCCCAACGATAAAAAGAAGTTCAATCCAGTAATGTTTAGAGATGAGCAACAGAAACAGCTGAAAACAGGCAGTTGGTATAAAAAAAATACGAGTTAGCAAAGTCTCTTGCAAGCCCAAAATGTACTGTATCCAAATCAGCTTCAACAACTGAACAACAATTTGTTTTACATTATACGTACAGTATAAATAACACTCTTCACACTAGAGCCCCACATGGATATAAATAAGTTGAACAGAATCATTATTTCAGTTACAGAATTATGGGCGGGATGCAGCAAGGGGAGAAATGCGGTCAAACTCCGAATATGAGGGTTTGACTTCATTTCTCACATGCACAAGCTCCGGAATGCGATTCAATTGGTTGCGGTGGGTAACGCCATCTCCGGATGGCTTTACCCTACAGAAGCCTATGGGCCTCTATCAGAAGACTGCTGTGAGAGGGATCCAATCAGATCCCTTCCAGCACACCCTGCAGCATGTGCGTCCTTCTGCTCAAGCGTAGAGGGATGCCAGAGGAGCTTCTGGGTCTTAGACATGGAAGTGGCTCATTCGCAATGGGCTGCTCTTACCTAGAGACCGGTCCTTTGCGCATTTCTTCATGCATACCGGCATCAGCAACGTCAGCATGCATGCAAAGAGCAGCAGGATCCATTGCATCCCGAATGTGATGTGTCATGCAACCCACCCTATAAGAGAAAACCTGAGTTTGAAACATACTGTATGAAAATATGTCTTTGTGCCCGATAAAATTATGATGATGATATCTATCTATCTATCTATCTATCTATCTATCTATCTATCTATCTATCTATCTATCGTTATAGTGACAGAAACACTGAGGAAGTTGTCAAAGGGAAATATATATAAGGTTCCAAGATTCTGTCTGGTAATTAGCAACCTTAATTGCCAGACCACCTGAGAGAGGCTGATAAAAGGTTGATCAGTTCTCTAACTACAGTACAGCAAAGAAGAAAGAGCGCTGACCATTAACAGTATCACAGTTTATTGATACCAACAATTCACTATACTATATATACCAATATGAATTGCTGGTCACATAGACCTAATCACAATATTACAAATATAAATACAAAGATCGATAGATGAAAAATATCTGGTAATTAGCAACCTTAATTGCCAGACCACCTGAGAGAGGCTGATAAAAGGTTGGTCAGTTCTCTAACTACAGTATCCCGCCTAAAGATCTACAGTAAAAAGGTAAACAATGTCTTGATAGACACCAGATGTTAGACAGGCAATAGGTTGACAGGGACAAAAGGTTGACAGGGACAAAAGGTCGACATACTAAAGGTCGACATGTAAGAAGGGCAACATGTAGAAATGGTCGACAGGGTCAAAAGGTCGACATGAAAATGGTCGCCACATGTTTTTTTTATTTTTTTTAGGGTAAGGGTTAGGTTTAGAGTTAGGCACTTACACCAACGATTAGGGTTAGACACCACAATGGAGGGTTAGGCTTAGGCACTAGGAGGGATAGTTAGGGTCAAGCACCTACCCCGACAGTTAGGGTTAGACACCAAGGGGAGGGTTAGGGTGAAGATTAGGGATAGAAAAAAAAAATGTGGCAACTATTTTCATGGTGACCATATACATGTTGACATTTTGACCCTGTTGACCATTTGTACATGTCAACCTTCTTACATGTTGACCTTTAGAGTGTCGACCTTTTGTCTATATCGACCTATTGCCTGTCTAACATCTGGTGTCTATCTATATATTGTCTACCTTTTTACTGTAGATCTTTCAATCCATAACCCTCACTACCTTTGGGGGGATGTAGTCAGCATCCCGACAGTCAGGATGCCAACAGACACAATACTGACAGCAGCATCCCGACTGTCGGAATCCCAACAGATTGCCGAGGTAAGTATTGGGCTCAGGGGGAGACTTAGGGTGAGGGGGCATTAGAGTTAGGCACGTTAGGAGCGTTAGGGTTAGCCTGCAGGATGGGAGGGTTAGGATTTGGCTGTGGGAGTGGTGGCAAAGGAGGGATGGTTAGGGTAAGGGTTATAATACTTACAGAAATCTTAGAATTCTACAGGGTATTAGTACACAAGCTCTACAGTGTTCCCACTATGGTATCAGAAGCTGCTGGGCACATGAGTTGTCCAGACTCGTGAGGTAAGTTTTATAATAAAGTTGGGTTTTGTGTCCAGTGCTAACCTTAGAAGTAAATGTGTGTTTAATCTAAAATATTGTATGATAAAAGTACTCGAGAAATTATGTTAAAAAATTCTGTATTTAATACTGATATATATATATATATATATATTTATATATATATTGTATAGAGGGGTCACAGTGCTTCTGTTGGTTTACCTATTGTCCAAATTAAGGTTATCCTGAGTCTTGATTTTGGCTCGTAATAGGCAAGGTCATAAGGCTCCTTTAGAGTGCCTCTTTCCGTATGGCAAAATGTGCCTATGTCTCCCTATAGCCAGGTATCTTAAACAATCAAGTGTGTTTTGTAAACGGCCCAAAAAATTACCAGTGTAACATAAGTAGACTCCTTTAGGGTGTCTCTTTCGGTATAGCACTTGGTGACAACATCTCCCTTTTAACACATTGGGCCAAATATAATAGGGTGAGAGTTTAGAAAATGTGAGAGTTTAGCAGTAAAACTCTCACACTAATACATTGATCAAGTTGTATTTTCAAACAGGAAAAATCTGGATGAGAGTTTAAATCTTGAGAGTTATTTCAGTCTGAAAAACATGTGAGTTTGCCTGTTCTGAGACTTTATTACATAGGCTAAGTTTAAAAATGTGACAGTTTTCTCTCACATTTCTATACTCTCACCCTATTACATTTGGCCCTATATGTTACAACCTAAATGGTGTATGTGCAAATGTCAGTTCGTTTCCAATTAAACATTCCTCAAAGGAGCTATGTACTGTTTTTGGTGAAGCTCAGGGTATTTGTACTTTGGATGCCCATTGCAAATTTTCCTATTTAGTGACTGAAAGAATATAAGTAATCACTACCTTTTAAAAAACAAAAAAAAACAGTGCACCCTATTTAATAAAATGAATAAAACTGTGCCCCCTAATTATGACACAGAAAATAAAATTGGTGCAGTACAACATAAACTATTGCAGCTAAGATGTAATGGCAATAGACCTACTTGATGCAAGTACTGTACCAGATAGGGAAATCTTATCCTGTGCAGTATATCTAGCAGATGTATATGGATCTGGATATACCATCACTAGATAGATTAATATATCTGTTAACCTAGTGGTATTTTGAAGCTTATGACTAGATCCAGACAAGGGCCCTGATTCAGACCCACTCGCAAGTGGGCGTACGCACGTTCGCCGTACGTAAAAAAATATTTAAATTCAAGCACTCGCTCGTTTTTTCCTACGCAGCTAAAAATCCACCCCAAACTCAGGCGACCCCTCCTCTGACTAACGAGCGTGCCAAATAGCGAGAGTACATCCCCGAAATGGCTTGAAGGGAACGCACGCACAAGTACAAACCGGAAGTGGGACTGTCAGATTCCGATTACCTGCTCGTTTTTCGGCCTACCTCCCTCAATCGTATCATGCCAATCAATGTATCAATTAGCTTAATTTTTTTTTTTTTTTCAACACAATGCAATAAACTTTAATCTTGTCCGTGTTTGTATTTGCTTGCAGAATACGTACGGCTGAAACCTTCGCTTTTATTGTTCCAAAGACATGTTAGCCCCAATTAAACAATTGTTCTATTTGTTTGTCTCCCCACAATTTTTCTGTGGTTCATTTCTTTATTTAAATTTGCTTACGCATGTCACTGCATCAAGCCAATCATAACTCTCAAGAGATTTGTGGCCCTGTCGAACACATGACTCATACACTAACCAATAGAATTGGTCCTGTTAATTTCCCAAATACATTAGCCAATCAAATTTTTTTGTGGTGCTTTATTAAAAATATTTTGTAAAAAAAACACCATTGCCATCATGAGATCCGCCGCATTCACCAGGCGCGAACTGCTGGTGCTGACGGAGGTGATGGACAGGAGGATCACCAGTCAGCCTCCACCCATCTCCAATAGGCGCAAGCGTTCCGCATATGCGGAGGTACGTCGACGCCTGCGCTCCTTCGGCTCACGCCGACATATTGGCCAGCTGGAGCGCAGGTGGTCGGACCTGCACCGGCGGACGCCCCGCTTGCTGGCATGCTTTCGCATGCAGATTGCGGAAAGTAAGTGTTCTGGACTGTGGTTTTCAAGTTTATCTTGTGGGCCCTAACTGCGTGTGCATGTTTTCATGTCTGTCCTATTGAGTCATTGTAGTCATATCTGCATGTGCATGTTTTCATGTCTGTCCTATTGAGTCATTGTAGTCATATCTGCATGTGCATGTTTTCATGTCTGTCCTATTGAGTCATTGTAGTCATATCTGCATGTGCATGTTTTCATGTCTGTCCTATTGAGTCATTGTAGTCATATCTGCATGTGCATGTTTTCATGTCTGTCCTATTGAGTCATTGTAGTCATATCTGCATGTGCATGTTTTCATGTCTGTCCTATTGAGTCATTGTAGTCATATCTGCATGTGCATGTTTTCATGTCTGTCCTATTGTGTTTTTTTTTTTTTTTTTTTTGGTTTCCTGTTGAAACTAACCACAATTTTTTGGTCATTTCTTAGGGGCCCAGCAAACACTACGGCGGCATCGCCACACAAGACGCCGGTCCCGGCCCCTCTCTCCAACCCCCAATTCCTCTATTACCCCCTCCTCCCCACACCCTGTGGCCGAAATTTCCGGCCTACTTCCTCTCCAGCCCAATTCCCCCTCTCCTCCATCCGTCCCTCCTCCAAATACCCCCTCCCAGGATGGCGAAAACACCTTGCCCCTCGGGTTGGGGAATGTAGCCACCTCCGAGGTGGTCAAGGGAGTGGCTTCTGGCTCTCTCGTTTTGGAGAACGGTATGTTTTTAAAGTTTATTTTGGACACCACAAACTGTTTGTATGTAATCATGTGTCGTCCCCATTTTTTTTTTCTTTTTTTCGCCTTAGGGTATTTTTGGGGGTTGTCTTTACCTGTTCCTGCTGATGTCACCATACACATATCACACCTGTGTGCCTTTTTTTAGGGCCCTTGTATTTTTGGCATACGACATTTTGGGGTTCTGGGTTTTATCCGTGTAATTTATTTTTGGCCCACAAGCTTGTAAGTTTGTGTTTGCTTGTTTTTTGTTTTTTTACAATGTTGCTTCATTATCGATTAATTAATCCCCAAACTTTTGTCACCCACAGAGGAACAGAGGCGTCGGGAACAGATTGAGAATTGTGTGGGCCGTATGCGGGAGCAGGTCACCGGGCTAATGCAGGGCCTTGACCATCTGTTGGTCCTCCTTCGGAATTAATTTTTTTTTTTTTTTTAAATTGTTTCTTAATAAATCTGTTTAAAATCAAGCTCTGTCTCATGCGTTTGGAGTAAATCCAAGATTCTTTACAATGACATAAGTAGACTCTTCAAGCAAAGTTTGCCCCAGAAACTCACTACAGATTGTGTGTTGTATTTTGAATGCAAACAGGCACAAGAAACACCTCCCAGTACCAATGTCATTTTCCTTTTTTGTGGTGGTCAACATGATAGTTTACACCATTTTTCAGGTTCCTATTTGGTGGCCAAACTGCTTAGGACAATCTTACGAAGGCAACTGATTGTACACGATTCCTTGTTATGTTGGTTAGTACCCCGAAAACATATTACATTTTAGCTCCACTTGCTTCATTACTGGGTTACCCCTTAGGTAAAATTAACGTTTGGGATTTTGTTTACACTTGCTTCTAACGTGCCCAAAAAGGAAACAAATTAGACTCTCCAAATATTTATTCACAACACAAATCAAAATACAAAGTGGTCACTCACAAACAAAACACACAGTGATAATCAGAAAAACTCCACATACCAAAAACACTAAACAAACACACAACAAATCAAGAACTGGTTGACGAAGGTCCATGCCCACATGATTTCACAAATATGGCGTTGCAATATTGGTGTCAGAATATATTCCCGAAGTTTCCACAGAAAGGTTTTTGAAGGGTAGCAGGAAGTAGTCATCGTGGGAGTGCCAAAGATTATGCAAACAAACAGAAGATGGTGCAAGAATTAATATAAAAAAAGATGAACGTTAAAAAACCGTAACACATTGGGTATACACACTGTTGTTTGATTAATAAATACCTAAAATATCGGGCCACCACATCATCGCGTATGGCCCCCCCACATACTGACCTCCAACCAACCTCGGGGGGGCCATCCTCAGGTAAGGCATCCTCTGGCTGCATTGGAACACCACTCCTTATGGCAATGTTGTGAAAGATCCCACACAGGACTACAATTTTCGAAACCATATCCGGCAAATACATGAGCTCGCCACCAGAGCGGTGGAGGCATCTGAATCGGCCTTTTAAAAGGCTGATACAGTGCTCCACCACTTGCCTGGTGGCTGTAAGTGCGGTATTAAACTCACTTTGTGGACCTAGTGTGGGAGCCAAGTAAGGAGTGAGCAGCCAGGGCATGCAAGGGTATCCACTGTCTCCTGTGAAAAAGAATAGACAACATCAGGATCACTGTGTATCAAGCTTAACATTGTTATGTACTAAAGGTCTACACTTACCCAGAAGCCACGCATCACCAGCTTGTAGGTTGTTTAATTTGTGCCATATCCCTGATTGCCGGATGACGAAGGAGTCATGTGCACTTCCTGGTAATTTTGCATTCAGGGACAGGATCTGGAGGGAGGCATCACATACCACCATTACATTCAGGGAGTGATAGTGTTTCCTGTTTCGAAATATGGCCTCCAGCCGTGCTGGAGGCTGAAGTGGTATGTGAGTACCATCCACAACTCCTATGATGTGTGGGAAGCCAGCTATTTGGTAAAAATTGGCCTTGGCCACACTAAGGGCACCCATATCCAAAGGCATTTGAATAAAATGATGGAGGTGCTTGAAAAGTGCCTCCATCACTGCCCTCAGGATCCGGGAAAAGGAGGATTGTGAGATGCCTGCCACTATTCCCTCCATTGTTTGAAATGATCCTGAGGCACAGAAATGTAACACCGCCATAAATTGCGTAAGTGGTGGTATTGCTGTAGGACTGTCAATTTGCCGCTCAAGATCACTCTCTATTAATGAGAGAGTGTCTATGATGATTTTGGGAGGAAGACGGTAGCGTCTTAAAACCTCATCATCGGGCATTCCAAAAAGGGTGACACGTGTTCGAAATATCTGGGGCCTTGCACGCCTACGATGCCTACGCCTGGGACGAGATTGAGGTTGGTCGGCTTCCGGGAGCATGGCCAGAACAATCCGCCCTAGATCAACCTGAAATGGCAAGATTGTAATGTAAGGCTTTGGACCCACCCCAAAAGAAAATTAAAAACAACTTAGCTTGATGATACCATCCATTGCTGCTTACATGCCGGGGTATTGTCATGATACGTCCAAACTGAAATTAATCACAAAAATTATTTGAAAAATTTCACTCTGTGCATTTTTGTTTCTAAATTTTGTGATAGACTAAACTTAAAATATGCAAAACACACATTTGGCAAAAGAGCAAAACGACATTGCACACAGTACATCAAAATGGGTCGAAATGTTTGCCCAAAAAGAGAAAGGGCAACCTCAAAAAAATAAAAATTATTAATAAGCATTTAAAAATGTGCAAATTAGTTCGCAAATACAAGTCACAATAGTAAGTAGTAAAAATGCGCTAATTAGTTCGCAAATACAAGTCACAATAGTAAGTAGTAAAAATGCGCTAATTAGTTTGCAAATACAAGTCACAATAGTAAGTAGTAAAAATGCGCTAATTAGTTCGCAAATACAAGTCACAATAGTAAGTAGTAAAAATGCGCTAATTAGTTCGCAAATACAAGTCACTATACAAACTGTGAATAATGCGCTAATTAGTTCACAAATACAAGATAAAAAATGGACTTACCAAGAGCAAATATATGAGTCCAAATCAAAAGGTCTTTGGATCCGAAATTAATCAAAAGCTAAAATATATGAAATTATTGATCCAAAATTTACAAAAATGAAGAAACACAATGAAACAACAATTGATCAAAAGTTAGACTTCACAAAACTTACCAAATCAAGAAACGAGGTAAAAAAAATAAAAAACAAAAAAGAGAACGGAAAATAAAAACGCAAATCTACCAAACAAAATAATCTCCAACCGCCAACTCCTTTATACGCAAACAATAAACTCCAGCCAAGGTATCCTCCAACAATCCAAAAACGCCACCTCGACTCGAGACACACCAAGCCATAAATAGTGTTTAGTTTCCCGCACAAATTAAGGAGGGATCATAGGAACGCACAATCAATGATGCGGCCGCAAAATAAGGACGCATGTATAAATACGTCACGAAAACACATTAAAATTCTGGGGTATTTCTTGATTGGACCTCAGACATGGCGACAGACCAGGGAAACAATGCCCAAGAGTCAGGCGGTAAGTCTTTCATGCATTTTGTATCAATGATTAATTTGAAACATAAGATTGGGCAAGTTGTGATTTTGTGAAATCTGAATATTTACACAAATAGGTGAGGAGGATGACATGGAAGAGGCTGCCGGGCCCAGTATTCCGGCCAAAGCTGCCAAACAAAAAAGGCAGCCACATTTCACAAGAAAGGAGATGGAGGTTTTGATACAGAAGTGTGTGGACATCCTGCCACAGGCAGACAGGAATATGAGTCTAAGCCAGAAGGGGAGAATGTGGGAAGAGGTAGCCGTTGCTGTCAATAGGGTGGGTGATTATGTCCGTCTAGCCCGGGATGTCAAACGGCGGTAAGTAAACACTTGCCCCCCCTAAAAACAAACACCATTTTAAACAAAAGGATAATGGCTTCCATTTTTTCCCACAGATGGGGCGACTTCAAATATCGCCTAAAGCAAAAACTCGCGGACAGGGCTAGGCATGCAAGGGGGACAGGTGGGGGTCCCACCCCTGTGTCATTGGAGTTGACCGATTTAGAAGAGCTGGCACAGGGGTGTGTGCAGCCTGTGGAGGTGTTTGGCGTGTCCAACATGGATACGGACATGCCAGACTTTGCGGCTCCTCATGTTGTCCCAGGTAAATCTTTGGATGTTATCAACTATGAAATGTTATTGTGCCAATATGTAGATTCTAATGTGAGGCTTTTCTCTTTTTTCTTAACAGAGACACAGGCGGATGAGTCTGTTCCAGAGGGGAGCCTTGGCCGCCGAATTTCTGCTGGCTCGGCAGGGGAGGAACCAGTACATCCGGCTGAGGACCCTGCAGAAGCCAGTCCAGGGCAATCCCCCTCGCAGGCAGTGTCCCTCCTCACAGAACTCAATTTCAAATCGGATTTCCATACGGAGATTCTGCAGAGGATGGACGCCAGCCTGCTATGGGTGGCTGAGGCCCTGGAGCAAAATGCTGCGGCCAACGTGACCATTGGTCAGGCCCTGGCGGAAAATACCAGGGCCAAAATCCGCATCGCCAATGCCCTGGAGCAGCTCATTCGCCAGCACATGGTGGAGCCGACCTCCCTTCCTGCCAGAACATCAGGATCCTCCACCTCTGGCACAACATCAGCCAATCCTCCAAATGTGCCTAACCCTGTGCCTAGTCCAGAGGCCACAACATCTGCCTCTGGACAGGCCAGCCCGATGACATCCCGGACCCGGTCTGGCGCCCTCCCTCCCCCATCCAAACGGGTGAAAAAACGATGACAGCAATGGTGACTTTTCCCACAATCCTTCTGTGCTTGGCTCATATTCCTTTCTGGTCAAAACTTCCCTCTCCTTTCTTGTGAAATGTTTTAAAAAATTTTTTGTATGTTTATGTCAACAGTTATGTTGGGCCAATTTGTTTGATTTTGGGACATATCTTTGGCAAAAAAAGATGATCCCAAATTTTTTATTTTTTTTTATTTTGTTTGAGCAATAAATTGAAACAAAAAATCTGACAATGGATTGTGAAATTATTGTACAAATGGGTTAAATTTAATCCTGGACCAAAAGGCAAAAACTGGGAAAAAACAAAAAACAAAAAACAAAAAAATGGGCTCTTTAAGGAACGTTTAAAAAATCATATAACGAGGCAAATTCAAGAGGCAAAAATAAAATGGTGCGAAAATTAAAACATGATGACATTATTGTTACAATAGGCCCTAACCACCAAATTGAGGGCAAAATAAACCCTCACAAATGTACGCAAATTGATTGTGTCATCCTGACATTAGCAGCTCTGATTTCCACCTGCCTACGGTTTTGTGCTATCCCAAAAAACTGACTTCAAAACACATACCAAGCCGGTTTTCAATCCAACACTAATTGCTTTTCAGCCCTCCCGCGATTAATCGCAACAACATCGTGGAGTCCCGGGACGGAGGAGAAGGCCATCGCCAATGTGGTCGAGTAATCCAGACCCTAAGCTGTGCGAGCATTTTGAAGGGAAAGAGGATCATCCAGTGACGTATGAGTCGGTCCGAACACATTTTACGCTCGCATCTGCTAATGTATGTACGCCCCAAAAACGCCTCGCCACGCCTGCGTTTTTCCATCTCCACCCCCGTCAACACCCCAAAACGCCCTGTTCTGTCAATCACATTTGACAGGTCACTTCCTGTACGCTATTTGACGAACGAGACCAAAAAAGCTCGCAATCTGCCGTACGCACATGCGCACTGTTACACCGACGCATGCGCGGTTATTCAACATCGGAACGCAACGAGCGTACTGCTGTTTGCGAGTGGCTCTGAATGAGGGCCAAAGAGCGCTAAATAAACAATTTATTACATATAAATGCATAAAAGGCAATAAATAAATAAAAATATAAAATATCACACACAATACAAAACAAATACATACAGACTGGTTCAGTATTGTTATAAAAGTCACAACAGATAACCCCTGCAGAAGGTATCTCTGGTGTCTTATATTAAATGTAGCACTATTTCAATGTGATTCCACAATGAACATCAGCCTCCAGATAAGTAATTGATACAGATCACCAGTTGTGTCAAGGCTCCTTCACACATGTATATAAATGCAAGTTTAATACAGTCCTTGCTCCATTTGGCCAAAAATGGTCTCCATTCGTGTTTAACTCAGAGTCACACACTGACATAATCTCACTTAGAATAAGTACTTAGGGCCTCATTCAGAGGCGGTCGTAGGATGCAAGCGGTCGTTCTGAAACAGGGCGGCCGCTTGCATCCTGAACGTCCGCCTCCATGATGGTCGTTAGGCTGTGGGTTAATACCCACAGCTCTAACGACCGACAAGGGTGATGGTCGTGATGGTCAAGACCATCGCGGCCATCGGGGCTTACGACGAGACCCTAAGATAGGGTCTCGTCAACCTTAAGCCCCAGGGAGCTTCCTGCTCTGATCGAGCAGGAAGCTCCCCACTGACATCACTGATGATGTCAGTGGGGCCGCCCCCAAACGGCAAGCGTTCCTACTGGAACGCCTCCGTTTGGCCAGGCACGCCCCCGGCCCGCCCAGAAAACGGGGCGAGCTGTCACTCAACATCGACAGCTCGCCCCGTCTACGACGAGACCCCTAACGATGGATCACCCGTCATTAGCCGGGTCTCGCGCATGCGCACGACAGAGCCGGCTCCGTCGTGCGCATGCGCTGTGGGGCAACATCGAGTCGGTCGTGAGCGCTCAGCGCTCACGACCGACTCTGAATGAGCTCCTTAGTGCTGATGTGTTCAATTAGCACCTAGGTAGAAAAGCACTGGTATGCTAAATATGTTTAAAAGTCTCTTGAACACGGGTTCATTAGTGAGGACTCACAGTCCTAATAATAACAGCACTGTCCATGCACACAGAAGTGGGAGAATGATAGAAACTACTTGACATAAATTGGTCTCAATGATGATACATTACCGCCGGCCGGCTTTTGGTGGTAGATGTACTGATCTATCAGTTGTAAAGAGAATGTCCCAGACCTTACTCCCACAGGTGTTCTAGCTCTGCCGGCTAGTAGTAATCTTGTGCATGGACTCCCGATGTAATGGCTGAACCACTCATCAGTCTCGAGGCCGTTCGTTCTTTCAGATAGTTAAGAACCAGCTGATGGTGATCGGATCGGATGAGATATCTTCTAGTGTGTACCCCGCATAACTACCAAAAAGATACTATTTAAAAATACAGTATGTCAGGCCGCAAATAATTATCTTTTCATATTGAGACTCAGTTTGTTTTACTCTTGTCTGACCTCCATCCTCCATGGTTCTCACTGCAGTATTTGTCACTTCCTATGCTGTAAATACTGTCCTTTTCCTAATCTGAGGCAGCTGTCTCAGCCAGTTCCTGATAGATATAATAATTTCACATTATTTGTCTTCCATAATGTGTAATACTCTTATCTACTGTAAATATTTCTGTTTTATGTTAAGCTTCATTGATGTCCATTGTAGCACTATCTTGGTAATCTCCATTGTCTTTCACTATTGTATGTTTTTTTACATTATTTTTCTCAGCACTTCATACCTGCATTCCCTTGCTTCATGATTACACTCTAATTTTGAGTTTCCCAAACTCCGCCATTACAGTCCAGGTTTTAAGGATATCCATGATTGAGAAGAGGTGACTTTAATTAGTACCTTAGTCAATTTCATTTAACCATCTGGACTCAAGCATGGATATTCATAATATGTGGTCTGTAATGATGGAGTTTGGGAAACTCTACTGTAATCTTTTCCCTCCCCTGTGCACTTTAGCTAAGTATTCCCTGCCCTCCTACATCATATCTGTCCCACACTATCTCTTCTGTACAGTGCCCCTTCCCTCATGTGTCCATTCTTTGCCTCTCCTGCCCTCTTATCTTCTATATGTATACCCTTACCTGTCACACCTTTGTTTTATGTCTCAAAAGCCTCTTATCCTCCCCATGCCTCGTTTTACAGTAACCCCTTGCAAAATGTTGTACTGATTTAGAATATTTATTACAGCCAGGGCGGTAAATATAATGGGTGCAGGATGTGTGGTGCATATGGGCCCCTGGGTGCAGGAGGGCCTACACTGCTCGCCCTGCACCAATTTTTCACAGATTTCAATTTCATACATGCATGTCAAAGTTCAAGCTCCTGATAATAGAAATACCCTATTGTGGCACACTAGGAATATACTGGATGAAGTTCAATAGTGGATTAGAGTGGCAATTGCAAATGAATAGATATTAACAGTTTCAATGTTCTCCAATCGAAATAAAAGTCTATAGGTCTAATGACTGGCAGTGGAGTCTTCTTTAAATCCGTGGAAAATGCTGGTATCCTGCAGAGACGTGTAGATCTCCTACACCAATTCAGCTGTCATCCCCAATGAAGGGGGGAGGCAATTGCAGTTAAATCCCAAGCAAATAAATGGCTGTCCAAATCTGGACCCGTGACTGTTGTCATATATAGTTTTGTCCCTGCCACCAATGATGACTCCACAGAGCTTCAACCAAGAAATGTATGTGCCAATAGAGGGTATACACCAACGTGTTTCCCTGCCGGATTGGTAACTTTTTCAAGGGGAAAAAGCTGCCAATCCGGCAGGGAAATGCTGTCTCCAGCTATCAGGACAGGACTTACCCAAGGTCTGTCTCCATCCTTCTTCTTGACCCTCCTCTGCAGTTCTTAGTGATCTTTGCTTGCTCTGAAAACTTGTGTGTGCAGAGCAGAGTCCTGCTTAGCTCCGCCCACTGGCTGATGCAGAGTCTGAAGAAAACACAGAGCACTGTTATAACGGTATTAAACCTCTGGTACAATCCTTCCTATACCTTCTAAAACCTGCCTATACCTTCTAAAATTGACGCTATTTGCATACGCAGTCATACAGTAAAATAAAAGCCTTCAGACCTTGAAAATGTGTTTCCAAACCACAAAGTATATTATTCAACATAAAAACAGGAGGTTACATGCTGTGATCGAAAGACAATTTAGCACAAAGAAATTATACAGACCCAAGGTACAGTTATACATACACATGCGCACTGGGACCAGTTACCGGCATCCATAAGAAACCTCCATCAACAGCATCAGCATGAAGACTCCAGATTGGAGTCTGCAAGCACATTTATACCCTTACACCGATAAGCAATACAATAGAAAAGTTTGGCATGGTTTCATTGGTTCCCAGTGCGGGTGCATCTGTTACTGGATATTTAACAGGTTGATTCAAATGGACACAGGTCAGCCTCCGACAGCCTATTGTCTCCTTATTCCTTATTCCCCCCACAACATTAATGAAAACTTGAGTAAACCTTGAATATTACACTTTAATATTAGGGAACCTTTCATGTAATTTGTGTATGTGTAAGTGTAAGAGAATATTGCATAAAGTTGCTAATATGCATGGTGCGTTTATTTGTAGAGTGAAACAGCGCAACTGTGCGTAATGTGCGGTGTTTATGCATGTGAGTCTATCTATGATGGATTTAATATATATATATATATATATATATACACATATATATATATCATCCCTTACTAACATTTCTAAACTGCAATGCAATGTACTATTAGTAATGAGTTTCACACCCAAACAGGGTGGAGACCCCCAGCTGTTTGCTTTTGCCAGCCTGTCTGACAGTGAAACTAAAGGTTTTCTTCTGCCTATTTACAAATTCAATTGTGCAGATCATTGTCTGGATTATATTTCAATTGCCATAGCTATACCTGCCTACATGTGAGGTTTCTTAATTTACATGCAAAAACACCCACAGTTCCTGGTGTATTGTTTTTTTCTAATTACTTTTCTCCTGAAGCTGTTTTTCTAGTTACTAACTGATACTGTGTTTGTTTTGGTATTTTTCTATGCAAGGTTGTCCCCAGAATGGGCTTGTTATGGCTTCTAAAATGATTACCAAAAACATTGCCATATGTACTTAGCTCATGAGTTGTAACTTAAAATGGCGCTGGGAGATCAGTCGCAAAATGGCGTCTTGCAGATTCCGATTGTAAACAGATTCTGCCTCAGCCAATCATCCGGCTTCGACAGTCCACCCTATGATAGCCAACAACATGCTATCATACTCTGTTCTGAATCTGTTTAGTCAAGCATGAGAATATACCGTTTAATGTTATATATGGTATGACACAGTTTGGTAATTTGAACCATTTAGACAATGCATCTCCAGGAGGGTAAAACCCTTATACACCATCTGCGGATCCTCAAGGGACCATTGGCAGGATGTGTGAACTCATCTCACCTATAAAGGAAGTTTGGAAAAGGGGACTGTGTTATCTAAGATGACTTAAAATAACATAAACGATATATTTATGCACAACCACACAAATTCAGGTTACATTGTCGTACAGTACACTCTAACTCAGGATTGTAATGCAGTTATACCTTTATTCATATTGTCACTACTGACCACCATCATAATTTCGTTCTTGCGGTTTACCTTATTTTTACATTTTCCACTCTTCAACACAGTAGGAACACACTTGACACATATGCCAATTACTATGATGACAACCAGTATAAGGATCAGGAGTTTACCTATGCTTGCAATCATTTCCTGGACCCATTCTCCTAGACCTGAGAACCATTTCACTGGGTTCCACCATGAAACCCATTCCTCTACCTTCTCCTCTACTTCAGCCACTGAAGCATTATGGTTCTTCCGAAATTCCCATTTTAGCTGCAGAATTTCATCCATCTTCTTGTCTATCACCTCCTTGGGGTCACTGGTGTTATTAGTAATATATGTGCAGCACTTTACTCCAAACTGGGTGGCCAATGTTACACAATACCCTCCCGTGACAGCTGTTAAATAATTCAACACCAACCTGTGCTGCACAAGTTCTTTCTTATAAACTTGCAACTCTTTACCTGTATATCTGAATGTTTCATCATACATCTTGGTGATATTGTCCATTAATTTGCCAAGATCTTGGATATATCTAAAATTTAATGTACCCCGAGCGATTCCTGGTGGGATCCAATGCTACTAAAACTTGAAAGCCAGTTGTCTCACTAATTAACTGAGTTGCTTTATGCACATCACCAGGTATCATATTTCTTTGGTCTCTGTGTTCATACTGTGTGTGAAGATATGGTGATGGTGTGTTTTTATGAATACCAAGCATTTCACCATGTGTAAGGGTCATAATTTCTGGAAGTATTCTTCCCAAATAACATAACAATTACGGTACTAAGATTGGTCAGACATTCCCCTGATTTGGCATAGTACTCCTCCTCTCGACTCCACTTCATTGGTATCACTATCAGCTCCCCTCTCCGTCCTCTGTCCTCCATCACAGAAACTGGATATCCCCAAATAGATCATAACGACAGAAACTCTGGAAGAAAGAACTAGGATGACCACAGCAGGCCACTCCATTGCTGGTAGCACTGTTCTACACATTTCTTTAGCTCAGGTATCTCACCGCACCTTTTAACCCTCCCGGAACAGGCTCGCAATCGACAGGTTCATGTTATCTGCCCTGTATCTCCACCGGTTGGTTGACCTTTCTACAGTGAGTGGAATGGACCCAGGTATCTCTCTCGGCCACCTTCAGCAACACCTGATACAGACCTTCCCACCGATCTACCAGACAACCTGAGCATAAGAAATTTTGGATCATAACAAATTCTCCAGGTTTGACATCATGACAATTTGCTTCTGGCATATCAGGTGACAACAATTTCAGTTTCTGCTGCTGCTTTTTTAACTGCTTACTCATTGATATAAGATACTTTACAGTTACCTCGTTGTTACCTTTCGAATGTTCCAGCGGACTTATAATCAAATGAGGTTGTCTACCAAACAGTATTTCAAAGGGGGACAGATTTAGAGGGGGCCTGGGGGTGGTCCTGGTGCTACTATTACTCATCAACTTACACATGCTTCTGGATGACCACATCTGTGAAATGAGTATCCCTATACTCTAGGGATACCATATCTGCATACAACCTTCTGTACAATTAAACACTGTTATTAATATCTACTGCTCTAGGTAGTGTCTCAGTCCCTGGGTTTGGACAGTTTCCCAAGTAGTTGACCTTAGCCTGGCATGGCTGAAATTTTTCCTTAGCTACCTTGTGTCCTGTGTGTGAGAGATGAAGCACACAGTTTAGTATCATTTAAACATGGTATAAATGAAACAGGGCATAACAATAAATTGTCCACATATTGTATCAGGGAACAGATCCATTGGCAGGTTGAAAAGATTGTAAACAGTCATATAAAGCCTGGGAGAAGATACTGGGGTTGTCTATGAACCCATGGGACACTCATGTCCATGTGTAGTGTACACCTCACCCTATGTGAAAGCAAAAAGATACTGACAGTCAGGGTGTTAGGACACAGGGAAGAAAGCAGAACAGAGATTGGGTATCAGTTACATCAATCACCATTACTGGTTTTCCCTAGTACTTCCCATCAACCTGTCTATCTGTAGACCACAGGTATGACCCGACTCCTAGCGTTGGCTCCCACTCTCCAATAAAGCATTAACCGCCACAATTGGAGCTGGTGCCTGTTGGAGGTTTCTTGTATTCTGTGTATATCCCTTATGAGGGTATACAGGTACTGTCTGGTTTGGGAGTCCTACATTCTTCACTTTGCAGTACTTACTTAGGTGTCCCACTTGGTTGCAGTTAAAACATTTTTGTGAGCAGGGTGGATGAAAGGATTGTTGTGGGGGTTGAGCAGGAGGGAAAGGTGGTGGGTATGGGTAAAGATATTGAGGGAGAGGATAGTATGGGAATTGTGGTTGTGTGTGATAAGTGGGGTAGGGCTGTGTTTGCAGTGGTGTAGGATTAGTGAGGACGTGTAACTGTTCAGGTGCAGGTGCAGTTGTGGATGCAGGTGTGTCTGCTGGCTGTGATGTTACCATCATTCCTTCTAGAGCTTGAATACTGACAGCCATTAGTTTCTCGCTCTGTATCTCTCTCTTCTTAGAGATGTTTTTATGTTAAATTGCAGAGTCTATGAGGGTATCTATTGTGACTCCCCTCCAGCCAGGCTGTGAGGTCTGAACCTGGGTCTTTAGGTTCTCTTTAAGACCATCCATGAGTATAGTGACAATCATTCCCTTGTGGTGAGTGCTATCTTTAATATCTCCTAACCCAGTGTACTGGGTGATAGCCTGCAGAGCCCGGTCACAATAATCTTCTGAAGATTCACTCTCCTTTTGTTTTAAGGTGAAAATTTAGTTCCAGTTAACTACTACTGGAAAATATACCCCCAACTGAGTTACAATGCGGGAAATATTTCCTTGATTAATTTCATCTGTTAAGGGAACATCTCCATCCAATACACAATCCGTGATAAAATTTTGTCACATCGGTATTGTGTGGCAGACAGACCCTTAACACCACTCGCCAATCTTTGCTGGTTGGCTCGTGAGAACTACCCAAATTTCTCAAAAATCTTTGACATTTGACTAATTCCTTTTTGGGATCGGGGAAATCATTCATTATGGAATTTAGCTCCGCTCTTGTCCAAGGACAATGCATTTCTACTCCCCTTGTGGGCACTATTTCGTTTGCATCTGCATTCCCATTCGGAACAGTTATTGTCCGGATGGGATGCAGACCGGTCGACTGCTACTTTTGACCTTATTACCTGGCTGGGGGTTTAGTCTGTTACTGCAACATATAGGTTTAACAACTTCCTCTACAGGTGCAGTGGATGTTAAGATTTCCTGTACTATCACTGATGGAGATGGCGGCACCACTTGTGATTGTCGTGGTGGAGCATCTAACATGTGTACAGCATGGGAAATGGCAGACATAACAATAGGCTCATCATCCACATCATAAACATTTTCCTTATGGTTACTTAAGAGAGGGTACAAATTACTTGTTACATTTTTATGAGTTTTTTCAATAACTGTACCTGCACCCCCACCCACATAAGGTGGCGGTGGTGCGCGGGAACCACTGCCAATACCTTCCACAACGCTACCTTGCTGCACGTGCGTGCTATTTTGCGGCTCGCATGCATTGCAATTTAGCGCTGTGGGTGTACTTTCTGGTAATGCGTTCACAATGCTAGTTTGCATCGCTTGCACATTTTTAAACCATGCATCCGCTTCATGCTGCCACAATTTTAAAAATTCGTAATATTTTACATCCTTATCAAAACTACCAATTCTGGGAAATGGTCTAACACTCTTCATAGTTAGCTTAAACCATACGTCACAATACCTTATTGCATAAGCACCGTACTTAGTATGCATAATACGATGGGCCGATCCAAGCGGCGCTTCCATTAGCAGCACATCATTGTCTAACATCTCTATTGTTTGTGTGGTCTCCCATCTTGGGACAACTCCTACGTTTTTCAATAAAGATTTAAACTGGTGAAAGACAGTCAAGATACTTTCACTTACCTGCGGACGCCTTGGAAAAAGGGTGTATCCATGAACCCTATGGAAGACCTCTAGATGCCTCCACTCATCTATGGAAGAAAGGCCGCTTCCACGCAGCAATACCTTTTTGACTACGTTTCAACTGCTAGGGGGCAGCAAAGTACCCTTGGTTTTCCAGTTGATTTCGTCCACCCTCTCACTAGTTCACAATCACAGTTTATCCCAAAACCATGCAGTTCAATTATAGTGCTCAAATAAGCCTAACAGATTATCACACACTGATTACTGAAAACTATAATCACACTGGGAGCCAAACCCTAACAAAACTAAAAACTCATACACCTGCATTGTGTAAAGTAAATGGTAAGCTGCTACCGAGTCACTAGGCCAACTCCTGCGCCAAGCACTTAAGGGTCCTACGATACCCTTAACATTTAGGTCCCGTGTTGCACCCTAAGCAAATACTCACAGTTACACACTTTTTTCCTTACACAGAAAAATACACGTTAACCCAGTTATTGGCAACAATCGATAAAGTAATCTCAACGGCTTTGTTTTAAAACATGTGGCAGCAAGACCAGAAATACTTATACGCTATTGTGCGACTAGTCACATACACAATAATGCGACTACTACAGAACTGTATGACTCTTACCCTTAGCTGCATATGCAAAAATGCGTCTCTGCTGCGTACGCAGAAATGCGACCCAGCCGTGTACGCAATACTGCGGCACCCCTTTAAGCATGCAATTCTATCAACAAAGGAAAACAAACTTTTTCCTTTCTTGTCCCTGGATTCTAGTCAGCGTACCTTGATTCACATGATAATGGATAGTGATCTCTCAGCATCAAGTGGTTGCAGGTAAACTGCGGGTGGCCACTCCACCCTTTGGTGAGAGATCGATAACCGTATGTTTATCGTGTGAATTGGTAAGTGACCTCACTCTGAGCACCAATCTGTTATAACAGTATTAAACCTCTGGTACAATCCTTCCTATACCATTTAAAACCTGCCTATACCTTCTAAAATTGACGCTATTTGCGTACGCAGTCATACAGTAAAATAAAAGCCTTCAGACCTTGAAAATGTGTTTCCAAACCACAAAGTATATTATTCAACTTAAAAACAGGAGGTTACATGCTGTGATCTAAAGACAATTTAGCACAAAGAAATTATACAGACCCAAGGTACAGTTATACAAACGCACGCGCACTGGGACCAGTTACCGGCATCCATAAGAAACCTCCATCAACAGCATCAGCATGAAGACTCCAGATTGGAGTCTGTAAGCACATTTATATCCTTACACCGATAAGCAATACAATAGAAAAGTTTGGCATGGTTTCATTGGTTCCCAGTGTGGGTGCATCTGTTACAGGATATTTAACAGGTTGATTCAAATGGACACAGGTCAGCCTCCGACAGCTTATTGTCTCCTCTATTCTACCTGCATGCAACTGCTAACATTACAAAGTACATTTTGGTGTTTTAACTCTCTACTGTCCATAAGTTGAGAATGCAGGTTGCGATCTTCTCACCGATGACACCGGAAAGCTGATGAGACAGAGTAGATCAGTATGCTACCAAACATGGTTGGCTTATCATGTGCTAAACCTTAGATATCAAATAATCTTTATTTCACAACATTAATAATCACTTGAGTAAACCTTGAATATTACACTTTAATATTAGGGAACCTTTCATGTAATTTGTGTATGTGTAAGTGTAAGAGAATATTGCATAAAGTTGCTAATATGCGTGGTGCATTTATTTGTAGTGTGAAACAGCGCAACTGTGCGTAATGTGCGGTGTTTATGCATGTGAGTCTATTTATGATGGATTTAATATATATATATATATATATATATACACATATATATATCATCCCATTTCTAAAGTGCAATGCAATGTGTTATTAGTAATGAGTTTCACACCCAAACAGGGTGGAGACCCCCAGCTGTTTGCTGGTGCCATCCTGTCTGACAGTGAAACTAAAGGTTTTCTTCTGCCTATTTACAAATTCAATTGTGCAGATCATTGTCTGGGTTATATTTCAGTTGCCATAGCTATACCTGCCTACATGTGAGGTGTCTTAATTTACATGCAAAAACACCCACAGTTCCTGGTGTATTGTTTTTTCTAATTACTTTTCTCAGGAAGCTGTTTTTCTAGTTACTAACTGATACTGTGTTTGTTTTGGTATTTTTCTTTACAAGGTTGTCCCCAGAATGGGCTTGTCATGGCTTCTAAAAGGATTACCAAAAACATTGCCATATGTACTTAGCTCATGAGTTGTAACTTAAAATGGCGCTGGGAGATCAGTCGCAAAATGGTGTCTTGCAGATTCTGCCTCAGCCAATCATCCGGCTTCGACAGTACGGTCATGCATACTGGTGTGTATGGATTAATCTCAACCTGCTCCACTCTGCTGCAACAGCCCTGGCTCCAGACTCCTCCCCCGTGATGTCACCAGCACGAATTAGTGATGAATGGCTGCAGACTGCCGTCCTCTGCATGCACTAGCTAAGTGATTCAAAGGCCTGCAAGCTTGTGCTATACAGTAAAACACACACACACTAAAAGGTTTTCACCGGTGACAAGTGCAAGGCCACACCCTCCTGCGGTAGAGGGCATGGCTATAAAGCAGCGGGGCCCACCAGGGAATCCCCTGAATCCCTGGCAGCCCTGTCCAAGCCTGCCCACAAATGCTGGACAGCTTTATTTTTACACTGCAATTTAGAACTCAGTTTGGACACGCCCCTCCCAAATCTAATTCTCTCTGCACATTTAAAATTTCCCCCACTGAAGTGCAGCATGGTTTTGCGAATATGCACAGTTCCTTGCATTTTCTTACTCTATTCCCAATTCTGAATCAGGCCCATAATACTCTCCCACTCATAAATGCATCAGCATCACTTCATGATTTGTCCACAGTGTCTGTCAAAGCCCACTGGTCATATAGATGCTGCAAAGGGGTCAATGAGGCACTTACTAATATTTGTTATTGTTGTAATTAACATGATTGTAAAAAATGGGAATTAGAAGATAGTTAAAGGGTTACTGGTTAACAGCAGTGGTAGCTAGAGATGGTATATTTACTAAGTGAGAGTTTTTAGAAGTGGAGATGTTGCCCACAGCAACCAATCAGATTCTAGCTATTATCTTCTAGAAGGAGCTAGTTAAATGTTAAGTAGAATCTGATTGGTTGCTATGGGCAACATCTCCATTTCTAAAAACTCTCACTTTAGTGAATATAGCCCTAATAACCTATATGCAGTGTTCATTAATAAGTGCTGGAATCTCTATTTCTTTATTTGTAATATAATTCTCTGATAGGAGATATGAATGTATTTGGTATTACATTTCCTCCCATATCACTTATGAAGCTTGTACTCTCATTGTCTTAAGCTGTACTAAACAAATATGCATACAGTATATACCTTACCTGGATCTGCCTTTGTGTCCATTTGATGCTATCAATTTTGACTGCATACCATTGTCCCAAAGATTAGATCACAGAAGTTCTGTTCCCTTATGGATAAATCTAGGCCTTGTCTGAACCTGAGTTGTAAGTCTTAAAATAATATATTGAAGATAACCTAGCTATGTTTTTATCAGACTCTCTATATCTCCAGCAGGGGCTCCAATATTTTTTGTTAATAAAAAGGATGGTGGTCTATGTCTTTGTATAGAGCTCTCAATGCCATCACTATTAGTAATCATTCTTCACTTCCATTTATTCCCAGAGCTATTCAAAGTGGTGCAGCCTGCTAAAATCTTCATGAAGTTGGATCTCAGAAGGGACTTATAATTTGATCTGGATCCGCCGGTGGATGATCGCTTTTAGGTTGTGGTACAGTCAGCTTGCGTATTTAGTTATGCATTCTGGTTTGTCAAATGCCCGTGCAACTTTTTTTTTTTTTAAAGTGATTTGATATGTCCTTGACCAATTTGTCATGATCTACTGTATGTTGTGGCATTATTATTTTCACACTTGAATTTTGTGGTGACCCACAGCACTGGATGACATAACAAACAGGCAGAAGCTCTCTCTTATCAGTTCAAGGATTCTAAAAATGAAAAATGTCAACATCTTCCAATTCTGCTTGCAAACAAGATACTGGTTGTTAGTAACATTCAGAGCTTGCAAAGGCCAATAAAGAGTATAAAATTATGACCTTCCACTTTGTTCATTATCCTAGGCTACAGAAATTTTCAAATGGCTCCATCATATCTTGTTTGTTTGTGCCTAATTCTGTTCTACAGAATTCTTCAGTTTATGAATAATTCTGTTCTTCAATCAACATCATAATGCTGTCACATATGGACATCCTGGAATTCAAACCCTGGAATTAGTATCTTGCTATTATTGGTGGTCACATTTACCCAGAGAGGTGAAAACTTATATCTCAACCAAGCCTGTCCGTGCACAACATATTAGTTCACAAACTGTACTTCTGCTAATTCCCTCTGGTCCTTGGAAAGATTTATCTTTGGATTTATCTCTGAGCTTTTTCCATCTCAAGTATTTGCAACAGGAAATGTCCGTTGCTGAACACCTCACCAAGATGGTTCACTTTGTGCCTTTAAAGAACTTACCCAATGTCTCTCAAACTACAAATATCTTCTTTTGTTTCCAACAGGGGACCCCAGTTTAATTTGCAAATTTGGTAAGCCTTTTGCGAGACTCTTTAAATGTGATTTGATTTATTCTCAGGGTTCCATCCTCAAATGAATGGTCAGACATAATGGATCAGTCAGTGTGTTGAACAATATATTACAGTCTACTATCTGTTCAAGACGATAACTGGATTGACCTACTGTATTATCCAGAGCCGTAACTAGACTTTTTGCTGCCCTGTGCCAGAAAGAGCATTGGCACCCGCCTCATTATTCAAAGGGACATAATGCACCCAAAAAAGGGCCATGGCTTCATGGGGAAGGGCCAGGGAAGAGATAGGGGAGGCCAGGAGATGCTGGGGATGAAATAAGAGGAAGCTACAAGCAAGAATGATAATAAACAGAAATTTGACAGGCCCAAACAGCGCCCCCTGACCTATGGTGCCCTTTGCGATGGCACCAGCCGCACTACCCTAGCTACGGCCCTGGTATTATAATTTGCTAAATGCACACACAATAATAATGGAGTTCATATTTCTACAGGAAACTGCCCATTCTTTTCCAACTACGGGAACCATTCATAAACCATTCCTGAAAAGAATAAAGGAATCTAAGGTTCCAGAAGTTGAGACTTTACATAAAATGCTCTAAAAACAGAGCAGAACTTTGTTGAGAATCTTAAGGAAGTTGAAAAGAGATAAAATCAAGCTGATAGACATCATTCAATAGGCCCTGATTCAGAGCCGGACGCTCTGACAGAGCGCCCGCTCTGAATCAGGGCCGTCTTTATCTTTTTTAAGAGCGGCCTCCTGGCCGCTTGCATAGCTCTGGGTGACCACCCACAGCTATAGCGAGCGGCCAAAAAGATGGTTGCGATGGTCAAGACCATTGCGACCATCGGGCTTGCGACGAGACCCTTGAGGTAGGGTCTCGTTGCCGCAAGCCCTGGAGTGCTTTCGGCTCTATCAGAGCAAAGAGCACTCCCACTGACATCACTTGTGATGTCAGGGGGCCGGCTCCAGACGGTAGGCATTCCCATGGGAACGCCTCCGTCTGGGCAGCCACGCCCCCGGCACGACCACCAAAGGGGGCATGCTGTCACTCACCATTGACAGCACGACCCCTTTGTAGCGAGACCCAGAGCGACGGCTTGGCCATCTCTATCCGGGTCTCGCGAATGCGCATGATGGAGCCGGCTCCCTTGTGCGCATGTGCACAGGGCTAACATTGACCCGCTTGCGAGCGCTCAGCGCTCGCGAGCTGGTCTGAATCAGGTTCATAGTTCCCAGAAATAAAGGGTTGTTATTTATGAAGCTTTTAAATCTCAAAAGACCTTCACTGAAAATTGCTAGATTCCATTCTCTGCTTTATCTTCTCCAACTACATCTACTGTACAATAAAACTTAATTTACCTAGTAATATGCACCGTGTCCATTCTGTGTACCACATTAAAGTTAAAAGACTGCTTCAGGGTCCAGAAACCAATAGCCAATGAAACAGTTAGAATTGGTGGGCATGTGGATTCTAATCTCTCATTGGGTTCAGAAGCAAATTCAACTCTTTACATGGAAGGGGTTCGGATTGGAAGAATGCTCTTGTGAACCACTAAGAAATGTCCATGCTTCTCAATTTCTGCCACAATTCATTAAACAAAACTCAGATAAATCTGTTACACCAGGAAATTGCCCTCAAGGAAAGAGCATAATTTCACAACTCACTGGAGCATTGCAGCACCAGTACTGAAGAATCTGCTGTGGTGGTCTGAGGTGCAGTGGTGGTTTGGGGGTCTATTCAGCAATGATTTTTTTACATAAAAAATGCGGAAACTATAATTTCCGCATTTTTTATGTAAATCCACTATTCAGCAATGGGATAATGGAGAAGATAACGCAATTATCTTCTCCATTAATTCCCATCTCGCACTGTAGGGATCAGCCATTGATCTCTACAGTGCTTTAACCCTTTTTGCTATTCTGCAAAGCAAAAAGCGTTAAATTACTAAAAAAATATTTACTTTATATAACACCATCTCAGAATGGCGTTATATGAAGAAAATTCATTAAATTTCCCGTAAACAGCAGGGACAGAGGGACATTTTCCCATAAGTCCCTGCAGCATCTTGTAACTCCCCCCAGTCTCCGTCCCTGCTTTGCGGTGACCGCCGACAGGTAAGTCACTCTAGAGCATGTTAAAACTACTGCTTACATTGATTGACATGTGTACACAGGCTTTATATTAGCCTGTATACATTTATATTTATGTGCTTTTATATTTAAAATGTATATATTCATTTTAAATATAAAAGAACATAAATATACATGTATACAGAGACTAATATAAAGCCTGTGTACACATGTCAATCAATTTGGACAGGCTGCATTTGGACTTACCCGTCGGCGGTCACCTCAAAGCAGGGACGGAGACTATTCCAGCAGGGATGGTGACCAGGGATGGCACTGAGGGCAGTGATGTCACACCGCTGTATCCAGTAACTGGGGCTAAGACCTCGATGTGTGACAATAGGATAGTATTGATATCCCTGCAAAGTAACAGAAGGCCCCTTTGCAGCCTACAAAGAAATAAGGGACCAAAAAATCTTGCCTGACCTAATTTGGGGGTAATGTAAGTGTTTGGGAAGGCTATTGTATATAAATGAGTTATTATATAGAAATAAAGGTTGGAGACTAACAAGCCGCTTGTCTCTCAGGTTCAAATGTGAAGGGTAGAAAAAATCATACATACAGTGCATCCGGAAAGTATTCCCTATGCTTCACTTTTTCCACATTTTGCTAAGTTACAGCCTTATTCCAAAATGGAATAAATTCATTTTTGTCCTCAAAATTCTACACACAATACCCCATAATGACAATGTGTAAAAAGTTTTTTTGAGATTTTTGCAAATTTAATAAATAAAAAACATAAGAAATCACATGTACATAAGTATTCACGGCCTTTGCCATGAAGCTCAAAATTGAGCTCAGGTGCATCCTGTTTCCACTGATCATCCTTGAGATGTTTCTACAATTTAATTGCAGTCCACCTGTGGTAAATTCAGTTGATTGGACATGATTTTGAAAGGCATACATCTGTCTATCTAAGGTCCCACACTTGACAGTGCATGTCAGAGCACAAACCAAGCATGAATTCCAAGGAATTGTCTGTAGACCTCTGAGGCACAAATCTGGGGAAGGGTACAGAAAAATATCTGCTGCTTTTAAGGTCTAAATGAGCACAGTGGCCTCCATCATCCGTTAATGGAAGAAGTTTGGAACCACCAGGACTCTTCCTAGAGTTCGCAGGCCATCTAAACTTGGCGATTGGGGTAGAAGGGCCCTAGTCAGGGAGATGACCAAGTCACTCTGTCAGAGCTACAGCATTCCTCTGTGGAGACAGGAGAACCTTCCAGAAGGACAACCATCTCTGCAGCAATCCACCAATCAGGCTTGTATGGTAGAGTGGCCAGATGGAAGCCACTCCTTAGTAAAAGCACATGGCAGCCCACCTGGAGTTTGCCAAAATGCACCTGAAAGACTCTCAGACCATGATGAGACAAAGATTGAACTCTTTGGCGTGAATTCCAGGCATTATGTTTGGAGGAAACCAGGCAACGCTCATCACCAGGCCAATGCCATCCCTACAGTGAAGCATGGTGGTGACAGCATCATGCTGTGGGGATGTTTTTCCGCGGCAAGAGATCTGAAAATGGCTGTGCACTGATGCTTTCCATCCAACCTGATGGAGTATGAAAGGTGCTGCAAAGAGGAATGGGCGAAACTGCGCAAAGATAGGTGCGCCAAGCTTGTGGCATCATATACAAAAATACTTGAGGCTGTAATTGCTGCCAAAGGTGCATCAACTAAGTATTGAGCAAAGGCTGTGATGACTTACTGTATGTACATGTGATTTCTTATTTATTTATTTTTATTAAATATGCAAAAATTGCAAAAAAACCTTTTACATGTTGTCATTATGGGGTATTGTGTGTAGAATTTTGAGGACAAAAATGAATTTATTCCGTTTTGGAATAAGGCTGTAAAATAACAAAATGTGGAAAAAGTGAAGCGTTGTGAATACTTTCCGGATGCAGTGTAGTTATGAACCATTTATAAATGTCAACCATGTTCAATCTACTGTACACATTGCATATTATTCTTTCACAAGAGCTGCATTAACATCATCAAGTAATTGTTTTCTATAAAATAAAGTACATTCTGCAATGGATTCCCCAAGGAAATGACACTGCCCTAGTGTGTGAAACAGGTCCAAATTACCGACACAATTAAAATCTCTATAAATAATTAATTCTAATGAATCAACTGGGATTATAATATCTTATAAAACTCAAATTACCTAGTAGTGTATGCATCCAGGATCCATCAGACACAGGATACTGTAACTACCATGTGCAAGTATTATTTTTAAAAACCTTTAAGATCAATGTCCCATTTAACATGACCATTATTTAGCTTATTTAACTATTTATAAAATATACAACAATAAGTTATGACATTCATTTTACAAGACAGGTAAACTCATGGATCAGTAGGAGGATGAAAGATAGCATTTTAGCATCTTGTTATTTAATACAATTTGATTTATTCTGAATCCCTTATTGTTGTTCATCTATTACTCAGTACATGAGAGCCTTTGGTTTATGTATCTTTCCTGATTGAGCCTTTCGTTATTATACTTTCACTCTGATAGTATTGATAAAAGAATCTGTCTTATTTTTGATTGTTTATAATGAAGTAAGCACCTGGGTGGTATATTATAGACAGATAAATATGCTGATCTCTAAGTGCAGTATCCATTTTCATTTACTTTAGATCTTTATTTTCATGATGCCACATTATTATTATTATTATTATTATTATTATTATTATTATTATTATTATTATTATTATTACTATAGACTTTAACACAATAATAATTAGTAATAACTGTAAATGTCACCATTAGAATAGGGTGGGAATGAGGTCACCCATCCATTTCTATCCTAATAACACCACCCCCTCCCTACTTTGCTCCACAAAAGAATGCATATTCTCCTCCCCAACTGATTATTTCCTCCCACTCCCGTCTCCAAGATTTAGTCCATGTTGCTCCTCACCAGTGGAACTCTCTCCCTCTCCTTATCAGAATATCCACCTCTATACAAAGCTTCAAACTGGCTTTCAAGCCCCACTTCTTTATCAAAGCCTTATGCCTCATATCCACTACACGATATCGCTCCATGAGTGATATCGTGTAGTGTCTCCGGCTGTGGTGTACTCATTGTCCTTAATGACATTGAGCACAAATACTGAACGATATCATTAACAATATCATTCAGTGCCGGCCCTCATCCCTGAACCTGAACAACCTGACGATATCATCAGGTGGGACAGCAGGTTTGGGCGATGAGCGACATCGTCAACGACCAGCGGGAGCACGCATCGCTGGTCGTTGAATGCATATCTACTCGCCGATATAATGAATGATTGAACGATAACGATATCGTTATCGCTCATTATATTAGCTAGTGGATACGCAGCTTTGCAGTTCTCATCTTAACCTACTGATCCATGTTCTTCACTCGCTGTCTCTCTCCTACCTGTATGCCACTCCCCTTTTGAATGTAACTTCTCATGAGCAGGGCCCTATTCTCATATGCTTTTCCTTCCCTCGCTTATCTCCTAAACCTTGTAGTAAAATAATAATAATAATAATAATAATAATAATAATAATAATAATAAAATGCAGCAGTCAGAGCAGTGGCTGATGTTACTGCAGGGATATCTGAGACGTCAAGATGATGAGATCTGAGATGTAAGTACAGTAGGTACAGATAAATGTAATGTTTATAGGGATGTAAAAGGTTTTTGTGGGTTATTCAGTAAGCAAATATAACATAAAATAGTATGTCTGTAAGACAGTGATAATAAAGGGTTAGTTAAGAGAATAAACTAAAGTGTGAGTAGGTAGAGATTTTATAGAGAGCGATATGAGACTGATGCCAATTTACAGTATAACATGAAATACAGTAAATAGTGATAAGGGGTGTTATGAAAAAGGATTTTAATTGTGACTGTAGATACATTGACTTCATTCTGTGTTCAATAATTACCTCTTACTGCATCCAGCAATGTTCCTCATACTGCATCTAGCAATTACCTCACACTGCATCCAGCAAATACCTCATACTGCATCTAGGAATTACCTCATACTGCATCTAGCCATTACCTCATACTGTATCTAGCAATGACCTCATACTGTATCTAGCAATTATCTCATACTGCATCTAGGAATTACCTCATACTGCATCAAGCCATTATCTCATACTCTATCTAGCAATTACTTCATACTGTATCTAGCAATTACCTCATACTGCATCTAGAAATTACCTCATACTGCATCTAGCAATTATCTCATACTGCATCTAGCAATTACCTCATACTGCATCCAGCAATTATCTCATACTGCATCTAGCAATTACCTCATATTGCATCTAGCAATTACCTCATACTGTATCTAGCAATTACCTCATACTGCATCTAGAAATTACCTCATACTGCATCTAGCAATTATCTCATACTGCATCTAGCAATTACCTCATACTGCATCCAGCAATTACCTCACACTGCATCCAGCAAATACCTCATACTGCTTCTAGAAATTACCTCATACTGCATCTAGCCATTACCTCATACTGTATCTAGCAATTACCTCATACTGCATCTAGGAATTACCTCATACTGCATCTAGCCATTACCTCATACTGTATCTAGCAATTACCTCATACTGCATCTAGGAATTACCTCATACTGCATCTAGCCATTACCTCATACTGTATCTAGCAATTACCTCATACTGTATCTAGCAATTATCTCATACTGCATCTAGGAATTACCTCATACTGCATCTAGGAATTACCTCATACTGCATCTAGCCATTACCTCATACTGTATCTAACAATTACCTCATACTGTATCTAGCAATGACCTCATACTGCATCTAGAAATTACCTCATACTGCATCTAGGAATTACCTCATACTGCATCTAGCCATTACCTCATACTGTATCTAGCAATTACCTCATACTGTATCTAGCAATTATCTCATACTGCATCTAGGAATTACCTCATACTGCATCTAGGAATTACCTCATACTGCATCTAGCCATTACCTCATACTGTATCTAGCAATTACCTCATACTGTATCTAGCAATTACCTCATACTGCATCTAGAAATTACTTCATACTGCATCTAGCAATTATCTCATACTGCATCTAGCAATTACCTCATACTGCATCCAGCAATTATCTCATACTGCATCAAGCAATTTCCTCATATTGCATCTAGCAATTACCTCATACTGTATCTAGCAATTACCTCATTCTGCATCTAGAAATTATCTCATACTGCATCTAGCAATTATCTCATACTGCATCTAGCAATTACCTCATACTGCATCTTGCAATTACCTCATACTGCATCCAGCAATTATCTCATACTGCATCTAGCAATTACCTCATACTGCATCCAGCAAATACCTCACACTGCATCTTGGAATTACCTCATACTGCATCTAGCCATTACCTCATACTGTATCTAGCAATTACCTCATACTGTATCTAGCAATTACCTCATACTGCATCTAGAAATTACCTCATACTGCATCTAGCAATTATCTCATACTGCATCTAGCAATTACCTCATACTGCATCCAGCAATTATCTCATACTGCATCTAGCAATTACCTCATATTGCGTCTAGCAATTACCTCATACTGTATCTAGCAATTACCTCATACTGCATCTAGAAATTACCTCATACTGCATCTAGCAATTATCTCATACTGCATCTAGCAATTACCTCACACTGCATCCAGCAATTACCTCATACTGCATCCAGCAATTATCTCATACTGCATCTAGCAATTACCTCATACTGCATCCAGCAATTATCTCATACTGCATCTAGCAATTACCTCATATTGCATCTAGCAATTACCTCATACTGTATCTAGCAATTACCTCATACTGCATCTAGAAATTACCTCATACTGCATCTAGCAATTATCTCATACTGCATCTAGCAATTACCTCATACTGCATCCAGCAATTACCTCACACTGCATCCAGCAAATCCCTCATACTGCATCTAGGAATTACCTCATACTGAATCTAGCCATTACCTCATACTGTATCTAGCAATTACCTCATACTGTATCTAGCAATTACCTCATACTGCATCTAGGAATTACCTCATACTGCATCTAGCCATTACCTCATACTGTATCTAGCAATTACCTCATACTGTATCTAGCAATTATCTCATACTGCATCTAGGAATTACCTCATACTTCATCTAGGAATTACCTCATACTGCATCTAACCATTACCTCATACTGTATCTAACAATTACCTCATACTGTATCTAGCAATTACCTCATACTGCATCTAGAAATTAAATCATACTGAATCCAGGAATTACCTCATACTGCATCTAGCCATTACCTCATACTGTATCTAGCCATTACCTCATACTGTATCTAGCAATTATCTCATACCACATCTAGGAATTACCTCATACTGCATCTAGGAATTACCTCATACTGCATCTAGCAATTATCTCATACTGCATCTAGAAATTACCTCATACTGCATCCAGCAATTATCTCATACTGCATCTAGCAAATACCTTATACTGCTTCCAGCAAATACCTCACACTGCATCTAGGAATTACCTCATACTGCATCTAGCCATTACCTCATACTGTATCTAGCAATTACCTCATACTGTATCTAGCAATTACCTCATACTGCATCTTGAAATTACCTCATTCTGCATCTAGCAATTATCTCATACTGCATCTAGCAATTACCTCATACTGCATCCAGCAATTATCTCATACTGCATCTAGCAATTACCTCATATTGCATCTAGCAATTACCTCATACTGTATCTAGCAATTACCTCATACTGCATCTAGAAATTACCTCATACTGCTTCTAGCAATTATCTCATACTGCATCTAGCAATTACCTCATACTGCATCCAGCAATTACCTCATACTGCATCCAGCAATTATCTCATACTGCATCTAGCAATTACCTCATACTGCATCTAGCAATTACCTCTTACTCTATCTAGCAATTACCTCATACTGCATCCAGCAAATACCTCATACTGCATCTAGCAATTACCTCATACTGCATCTAGCAATTACCTCATACTGCATTCAGCATTTATCTCATACTGCATCTAGCAATTATCTCATACTGCATCTAGCAATTACCTCATACTGCGTCTAGCAATTAACTCATACTGCATCTAGCAATTACATCATACAGAATATAGCAATTACCTCATACTGCATCTAGCAATTACCTCACACTGCATTTGGCAATTATCTCATACTGCATCTAGCAATTACCTCATTCTGCATCTAGCCATTACCTCATACTGCATCTAGCCAATACCTCATACTACATCTAGCAATCACCTCATACTGCATCCAGCAATGACCTCATACTGCATCCAGAAATTACCTGATATTGCATCTAGCAATTACTTCATACTGCATCTAGCAATTACATCATACAGAATCTAGCTATTACCTCATACTGCATCTAGCAATTACCTCATACTGCATCTAACAATTACCTCATACTGCATCTAACAATTACATCATACAGAATGTAGTAATTACCTCATACTGCATCTAGCAATTACCTCATACTGCATCTAGCAAATACCTCATATTGCATCTAGCAATTACCTCATTCTGCATCTAGTAATTACCTCACACTGCATCTCGCAATTACAACATACTGCATCTAGCAATTACTTAATTCTGAATTTTGAAATTACCTCAATCTGAATATAGCAAATACATCATACTGCATCTAGGAATTACTTCATTTTGCATCAAGCAATTGCCTCATACTGCATTTAGCAAATACCTCATACTGCATCTAGCAATTACCTCATATTGCAGCTATCAATTACTTAATTCTGAATTTAGCAATTACCTCATACTGAATTTAGCAAATACCTCATACTGCATCTAGCAATTACCTAACACTGCATCTACAATTACCTCATACTGAATATAGCAATTAGCTCACATTACATCTAGCAATTACTTCATACTACATCTAGCAATTACCTCATACTAAATCTAGCAATTACCTCATAATGCATCTAGCAATTACCTCATACAGCATCTATCAATTACTTAATTCTGAATTTATCAATTACCTCATACTGCATCTAGCAATGACCTCATACTGCACCTAGCAATTACCTCATACTGCATCTAGTAATTACCTCATACTGCATCTAGCAATTACCTCATACTGCATCTAGTAATTGCATCATACAGCTTCTAGCAATTACCTCATACTGAATACAGCAATTACCTCATACTGCACATAGCAATTACTTCAAACTGCATCTAGTAATTAACTCATACTGCATTTAGCAATTACCTCATACTGTAAATAGCATTTACCTCATACTGCACCTAGCAATTACCTCATACTGCATCTAGCAATTACCTAATACTGAAAATAGCAATTACCTCATACTGCACCTAGCAATTACCTCATACTGCATCTTGCAATTACCTCATTCTGCATCTAGCAATTACCTCATACCGCTTCTAGCAATTACATCATACTGAATCTAGTAATTATCTCATAATGCATCTAGTAATTTCCTCATACTGCATCTAGCAATTACCTCATACTGCATCTAGCAATTACCTCATATTGCATCTAGCAATTACCATATACTGAATATAGCAATTACCTCATACTGCACATAGCAATTACCTCTTACTGCATCTAGCAATTACCTAATATTGCATCTAGCAATTACCTCATACTGCATCTAGCAATTACCTCATATTGCATCTAGCAATTACCTCATACTGCATCTAGTAATTACCTCACTCTGCATCTCGCAATTACATCATACTGCATCTAGCAATTACTTAATTCTGAATTTAGAAATTACCTCATACTGAATATTGCAATTACATCATACTGCATCTAGGAATTACTTCATTTTGCATCAAGCAATTACCTCATACTGCATTTAGAAAAAACCTCATACTGCATCTAGCAATTACCTCATATTGCATCTATCAATTACTTAATTCTGAATTTAGCAATTACTTCATACTGAATTTAGCAAATACCTCATACTGCATCTAGCAATTACCTCATACTGCATCTACAATTACCTCATACTGAATATAGCAATTAGCTCACATTGCATCTAGCAATTACTTCATACAGCATCTAGCAATTACCTCATACTACATCGAGCAATTAGCTCATAATGCATCTAGCAATTACCTCATACTGCATCTATCAATTACTTAATTCTGAATTTAGCAATTACCTCATACTGCATCTAGCAATGACCTCACACTGCACCTAGCAATTACCTCAAACTGCATCTAGTAATAACCTCATACTGCATCTAGCAATTACCTCATACTTCATCTAGCAATTGCATCATACAGCTTCTAGCAATTACCTCATAATGAATACAGCAATTACCTAATACTGCACAGAGCAATTACCTCATACTGCATCTAGTAATTAACTCATACTGCATTTAGCAATTACCTCATACTGAAAATAGCAATTACCTCATACTGCAGCTAGCAATTACCTCTTACTGCATCTAGCAATTACCTCATTCTGCATCTAGCAATTACCTCATACTTCATCTAGTGATTACATCATACTGCACATAGCAATTACCTCATACTGCATCCAGTAATTACCTCATACTGCATCTAGCAATTATCTCTTACTGCATCTAGCAATTACCTCATACTGCATCTAGCAATTACCTCATACTGCATATAGCAATTATCTCATACTGTATCTAGCAATTACCTCATACTGCATCTAGCAATTACCTCATACTGCATCCAGCCATTACCTCATACTGTATCTAACAATTACCTCATACTGTATCTTGCAATTACCTCATACTGCATCTAGAAATTACCTCATACTGCATCTAGGAATTACCTCATACTGCATCTAGCCATTACCTCATACTGTATCTAGCAATTACCTCATACTGTATCTAGCAATTATCTCATACTGCATCTAGGAATTACCTCATACTGCATCTAGGAATTACCTCATACTGCATCTAGCCATTACCTCATACTGTATCTAGCCATTACCTCATAGTGTATCTAGCCATTACCTCATACTGCATCTAGAAATTACCTCATACTGCATCTAGCAATTATCTCATACTGCATCTAGCAATTACCTCATACTGCATCCAGCAATTATCTCATACTGCATCTAGCAATTACCTCATATTGCATCTAGCAATTACCTCATACTGTATCTAGCAATTACCTCATACTGCATCTAGAAATTACCTCATACTGCATCTAGCAATTATCTCATACTGCATCTAGCAATACCTCATACTGCATCCAGCAATTACCTCATACTGCATCCAGCAATTATCTCATACTGCATCTAGCAATGACCTCATACTGCATCCAGCAAATACCTCACACTGCATCTAGGAATTACCTCATACTGTATCTAGCCATTACCTCATACTGTATCTAGCAATTACCTCATACTGTATCTAGCAATTACCTCATACTGCATCTAGAAATTACTTCAAACTGCATCTTGTAATTAACTCATACTGCATTTATCAATTATCTCATACTGTAAATAGCATTTACCTCATACTGCACCTAGCAATTACCTCATACTGAATCTAGCAATTACCTAATACTGAAAATAGCAATTACCTCATACTGCACCTAGCAATTACCTCATACTGCATCTAGCAATTACCTCATTCTGCATCTAGCAATTACCTCATACTGCTTCTAGCAATTACATCATACTGCATCTAGTAATTAACTCATAATGCATTTAGTAATTACCTCATACTGCATCTAGCAATTACCTCATACTGCATCTAGCAATTACCTCATATTGCATCTAGCAATTACCTTATACTGAATATAGCAATTACCTCATACTGCACATAGCAATTACCTCTTACTGCATCTAGCAATTACCTCATATTGCATCTAGCAATTACCTCATACTGCATCTAGCAATTACCTCATATTGCATCTAGCAATTACCTCATACTGTATCTAGTAATTTCCTCACTCTTTATCTCGCAATTACATCATACTGCATCTAGCAATTACTTAATTCTGAGTTTAGAAATTACCTCATACTGAATATTGCAATTGCATCATACTGCATCTAGGAATTACTTCATTTTGCATCAAGCAATTACCTCATACTGCATTTAAAAAAAACCTCATACTGCATCTAGCAATTACCTCATATTGCATCTATCAATTACTTAATTCTGAATTTAGCAATTACCTCATACTGAATTTAGCAAATACCTCATACTGCATCTAGCAATTACCTCATTCTGCATCTACAAATACCTCATACTGAATATAGCAATTAGGTCACATTGCATCTAGCAATTACTTCATACAGCATCTAGCAATTACCTCATACTACATCTAGCAATTACCTCATAATGCATCTAGCAAATACCTCATACTGCATCTATCAATTACTTAATTCTGAATTTAGCAATTACCTCATACTGCATCTAGCAATGACCTCACACTGCACCTAGCAATTACCTCATACCGCATCTAGAAATTACCTCATACTGCATCTAGGAATTACCTCATACTGCATCTAGCCATTACCTCATACTGTATCTAGCAATTACCTCATACTGTATCTAGCAATTATCTCATACTGCATCTAGGAATTACCTCATACTGCATCTAGGAATTACCTCATACTGCATCTAGCCATTACCTCATACTGTATCTAACAATTACCTCATACTGTATCTAGCAATTACCTCATACTGCATCTAGAAATTACCTCATACTGCATCTAGGAATTACCTCATACTGCATCTAGCCATTACCTCATACTGTATCTAGCAATTACCTCATACTGTATCTAGCAATTATCTCATACTGCATCTAGGAATTACCTCATACTGCATCTAGGAATTACCTCATACTGCATCTAGCCATTACCTCATACTGTATCTAGCAATTACCTCATACTGTATCTAGCAATTACCTCATACTGCATCTAGAAATTACTTCATACTGCATCTAGCAATTATCTCATACTGCATCTAGCAATTACCTCATACTGCATCCAGCAATTATCTCATACTGCATCAAGCAATTACCTCATATTGCATCTAGCAATTACCTCATACTGCATCTAGAAATTACTTCATACTGCATCTAGCAATTATCTCATACTGCATCTAGCAATTACCTCATACTGCATCCAGCAATTATCTCATACTGCATCAAGCAATTTCCTCATATTGCATCTAGCAATTACCTCATACTGTATCTAGCAATTACCTCATACTGCATCTAGAAATTATCTCATACTGCATCTAGCAATTATCTCATACTGCATCTAGCAATTACCTCATACTGCATCTTGCAATTACCTCATACTGCATCCAGCAATTATCTCATACTGCATCTAGCAATTACCTCATACTGCATCCAGCAAATACCTCACACTGCATCTAGGAATTACCTCATACTGCATCTAGCCATTACCTCATACTGTATCTAGCAATTACCTCATACTGTATCTAGCAATTACCTCATACTGCATCTAGAAATTACCTCATACTGCATCTAGCAATTATCTCATACTGCATCTAGCAATTACCTCATACTGCATCCAGCAATTATCTCATACTGCATCTAGCAATTACCTCATATTGCGTCTAGCAATTACCTCATACTGTATCTAGCAATTACCTCATACTGCATCTAGAAATTACCTCATACTGCATCTAGCAATAATCTCATACTGCATCTAGCAATTACCTCACACTGCATCCAGCAATTACCTCATACTGCATCCAGCAATTATCTCATACTGCATCTAGCAATTACCTCATACTGCATCCAGCAATTATCTCATACTGCATCTAGCAATTACCTCATATTGCATCTAGCAATTACCTCATACTGTATCTAGCAATTACCTCATACTGCATCTAGAAATTACCTCATACTGCATCTAGCAATTATCTCATACTGCATCTAGCAATTACCTCATACTGCATCCAGCAATTACCTCACACTGCATCCAGCAAATCCCTCATACTGCATCTAGGAATTACCTCATACTGAATCTAGCCATTACCTCATACTGTATCTAGCAATTACCTCATACTGTATCTAGCAATTACCTCATACTGCATCTAGGAATTACCTCATACTGCATCTAGCCATTACCTCATACTGTATCTAGCAATTACCTCATACTGTATCTAGCAATTATCTCATACTGCATCTAGGAATTACCTCATACTTCATCTAGGAATTACCTCATACTGCATCTAACCATTACCTCATACTGTATCTAACAATTACCTCATACTGTATCTAGCAATTACCTCATACTGCATCTAGAAATTAAATCATACTGAATCCAGGAATTACCTCATACTGCATCTAGCCATTACCTCATACTGTATCTAGCCATTACCTCATACTGTATCTAGCAATTATCTCATACCACATCTAGGAATTACCTCATACTGCATCTAGGAATTACCTCATACTGCATCTAGCAATTATCTCATACTGCATCTAGAAATTACCTCATACTGCATCCAGCAATTATCTCATACTGCATCTAGCAAATACCTTATACTGCTTCCAGCAAATACCTCACACTGCATCTAGGAATTACCTCATACTGCATCTAGCCATTACCTCATACTGTATCTAGCAATTACCTCATACTGTATCTAGCAATTACCTCATACTGCATCTTGAAATTACCTCATTCTGCATCTAGCAATTATCTCATACTGCATCTAGCAATTACCTCATACTGCATCCAGCAATTATCTCATACTGCATCTAGCAATTACCTCATATTGCATCTAGCAATTACTCATACTGTATCTAGCAATTACATCATACTGCATCTAGAAATTACCTCATACTGCTTCTAGCAATTATCTCATACTGCATCTAGCAATTACCTCATACTGCATCCAGCAATTACCTCATACTGCATCCAGCAATTATCTCGCACTGCATCTAGCAATTACCTCATACTGCATCTAGCAATTACCTCTTACTCTATCTAGCAATTACCTCATACTGCATCCAGGAAATACCTCATACTGCATCTAGCTATTACCTCATACTGCATCTAGCAATTACCTCATACTGCATTCAGCATTTATCTCATACTGCATCTAGCAATTATCTCATACTGCATCTAGCAATTACCTCATACTGCATCTAGCAATTAACTCATACTGCATCTAGCAATTACATCATACAGAATATAGCAATTACCTCATACTGCATCTAGCAATTACCTCACACTGCATCTAGCAATTATCTCATACTGCATCTAGCAATTACCTCATTCTGCATCTAGCCATTACCTCATACTGCATCTAGCCAATACCTCATACTACATCTAGCAATCACCTCATACTGCATCCAGCAATGACCTCATACTGCATCCAGAAATTACCTGATATTGCATCTAGCAATTACTTCATACTGCATCTAGCAATTACATCATACAGAATCTAGCTATTACCTCATACTGCATCTAGCAATTACCTCATACTGCATCTAACAATTACCTCATACTGCATCTAACAATTACATCATACAGAATGTAGTAATTACCTCATACTGCATCTAGCAATTACCTCATACTGCATCTAGCAAATACCTCATATTCCATCTAGCAATTACCTCATTCTACATCTAGTAATTACCTCACACTGCATCTCGCAATTACAACATACTGCATCTAGCAATTACTTAATTCTGAATTTTGAAATTACCTCAATCTGAATATAGCAAATACATCATACTGCATCTAGGAATTACTTCATTTTGCATCAAGCAATTGCCTCATACTGCATTTAGCAAATACCTCATACTGCATCTAGCAATTACCTCATATTGCAGCTATCAATTACTTAATTCTGAATTTAGCAATTACCTCATACTGAATTTAGCAAATACCTCATACTGCATCTAGCAATTACCTCACACTGCATCTACAATTACCTCATACTGAATATAGCAATTAGCTCACATTACATCTAGCAATTACTTCATACTACATCTAGCAATTACCTCATACTAAATCTAGCAATTACCTCATAATGCATCTAGCAATTACCTCATACAGCATCTATCAATTACTTAATTCTGAATTTATCAATTACCTCATACTGCATCTAGCAATGACCTCATACTGCACCTAGCAATTACCTCATACTGCATCTAGTAATTACCTCATACTGCATCTAGCAATTACCTCATACTGCATCTAGTAATTGCATCATACAGCTTCTAGCAATTACCTCATACTGAATACAGCAATTACCTCATACTGCACATAGCAATTACTTCAAACTGCATCTAGTAATTAACTCATACTGCATTTAGCAATTACCTCATACTGTAAATAGCATTTACCTCATACTGCACCTAGCAATTACCTCATACTGCATCTAGCAATTACCTAATACTTAAAATAGCAATTACCTCATACTGCACCTAGCAATTACCTCATACTTCATCTTGCAATTACCTCATTCTGCATCTAGCAATTACCTCATACCGCTTCTAGCAATTACATCATACTGAATCTAGTAATTATCTCATAATGCATCTAGTAATTTCCTCTTACTGCATCTAGCAATTACCTCATACTGCATCTAGCAATTACCTCATATTGCATCTAGCAATTACCATATACTGAATATAGAAATTACCTCATACTGCACATAGCAATTACCTCTTACTGCATCTAGCAATTACCTAATATTGCATCTAGCAATTACCTCATACTGCATCTAGCAATTACCCCATATTGCATCTAGCAATTACCTCATACTGCATCTAGTAATTACCTCACTCTGCATCTCGCAATTACATCATACTGCATCTAGCAATTACTTAATTCTGAATTTAGAAATTACCTCATACTGAATATTGCAATTACATCATACTGCATCTAGGAATTACTTCATTTTGCATCAAGCAATTACCTCATACTGCATTTAGAAAAAACCTCATACTGCATCTAGCAATTACCTCATATTGCATCTATCAATTACTTAATTCTGAATTTAGCAATTACCTCATACTGAATTTAGCAAATACCTCATACTGCATCTAGCAATTACCTCATACTGCATCTACAATTACCTCATACTGAATATAGCAATTAGCTCACATTGCATCTAGCAATTACTTCATACAGCATCTAGCAATTACCTCATACTACATCGAGCAATTACCTCATAATGCATCTAGCAATTACCTCATACTGCATCTATCAATTACTTAATTCTGAATTTAGCAATTACCTCACACTGCACCTAGCAATTACCTCAAACTGCATCTAGTAATAACCTCATACTGCATCTAGCAATTACCTCATACTTCATCTAGCAATTGCATCATACAGCTTCTAGCAATTACCTCATAATGAATACAGCAATTACCTCATACTGCACATAGCAATTACCTCATACTGCATCTAGTAATTAACTCATACTGCATTTAGCAATTACCTCATACTGAAAATAGCAATTACCTCATACTGCAGCTAGCAATTACCTCTTACTGCATCTAGCAATTACCTCATTCTGCATCTAGCAATTACCTCATACTGCATCTAGTGATTACATGATACTGCACATAGCAATTACCTCATACTGCATCCAGTAATTACCTCATACTGCATCTAGCAATTATCTCTTACTGCATCTAGCAATTACCTCATACTGCATATAGCAATTATCTCATACTGTATCTAGCAATTACCTCATACTGCATCTAGCAATTACCTCATACTGCATCCAGCCATTACCTCATACTGTATCTAACAATTACCTCATACTGTATCTTGCAATTACCTCATACTGCATCTAGAAATTACCTCATACTGCATCTAGGAATTACCTCATACTGCATCTAGCCATTACCTCATACTGTATCTAGCCATTACCTCATACTGTATCTAGCAATTATCTCATACTGCATCTAGGAATTACCTCATACTGCATCTAGGAATTACCTCATACTGCATCTAGCCATTACCTCATACTGTATCTAGCCATTACCTCATAGTGTATCTAGCCATTACCTCATACTTCATCTAGAAATTACCTCATACTGCATCTAGCAATTATCTCATACTGCATCTAGCAATTACCTCATACTGCATCCAGCAATTATCTCATACTGCATCTAGCAATTACCTCATATTGCATCTAGCAATTACCTCATACTGTATCTAGCAATTACCTCATACTGCATCTAGAAATTACCTCATACTGCATCTAGCAATTATCTCATACTGCATCTAGCAATACCTCATACTGCATCCAGCAATTACCTCATACTGCATCCAGCAATTATCTCATACTGCATCTAGCAATGACCTCATACTGCATCCAGCAAATACCTCACACTGCATCTAGGAATTACCTCATACTGCATCTAGCCATTACCTCATACTGTATCTAGCAATTACCTCATACTGTATCTAGCAATTACCTCATACTGCATCTAGAAATTACTTCAAACTGCATCTTGTAATTAACTCATACTGCATTTATCAATTACCTCATACTGTAAATAGCATTTACCTCTTACTGCACCTAGCAATTACCTCATACTGAATCTAGCAATTACCTAATACTGAAAATAGCAATTACCTCATACTGCACCTAGCAATTACCTCATACTGCATCTAGCAATTAACTCATAATGCATTTAGTAATTACCTCATACTGCATCTAGCAATTACCTCATACTGCATCTAGCAATTACCTCATATTGCATCTAGCAATTACCTTATATTGAATATAGCAATTACCTCATACTGCACATAGCAATTACCTCTTACTGCATCTAGCAATTACCTCATATTGCATCTAGCAATTACCTCATACTGCATCTAGCAATTACCTCATATTGCATCTAGCAATTACCTCATACTGTATCTAGTAATTTCCTCACTCTGCATCTCGCAATTACATCATACTGCATCTAGCAATTACTTAATTCTGAATTTAGAAATTACCTCATACTGAATATTGCAATTGCATCATACTGCATCTAGGAATTACTTCATTTTGCATCAAGCAATTACCTCATACTGCATTTAGAAAAAACCTCATACTGCATCTAGCAATTACCTCATATTGCATCTATCAATTACTTAATTCTGAATTTAGCAATTACCTCATACTGAATTTAGCAAATACCTCATACTGCATCTAGCAATTACCTCATTCTGCATCTACAAATACCTCATACTGAATATAGCAATTAGCTCACATTGCATCTAGCAATTACTTCATACAGCATCTAGCAATTACCTCATACTACATCTAGCAATTACCTCATAATGCATCTAGCAAATACCTCATACTGCATCTATCAATTACTTAATTCTGAATTTAGCAATTACCTCATACTGCATCTAGCAATGACCTCACACTGCACCTAGCAATTACCTCAAACTGCATCTAGAAATAACCTCATACTGCATCTAGCAATTACCTCATACTTCATCTAGCAATTGCATCATACAGCTTCTAGCAATTACCTCATAATGAATACAGCAATTACCTCATACTGCACATAGCAATTACCTCATACTGTATCTAGTAATTAACTCATACTGCATTTAGCAATTATCTCAAACTGAAAATAGCAATTACCTCATACTGCAGCTAGCAATTACCTCATACTGCATCTAGCGATTACATCATACTGCACATAGCAATTACCTAATACTGCATCTAGTAATTACCTCATACTGCATCTAGCAATTATCTCTTACTGCATCTAGCAAATACCTCATACTGCATCTAGCAATTATCTCATACTGCATATAGCAATTATCTCATACTGTATCTAGCAATTACCTCATACTGCATCTAGCCATTACCTCATACTGCATCTAGCCATTACCTCATACTGTATCTAACAATTACCTCATACTGTATCTAGCAATTACCTCATACTGCATCTAGAAATTACCTCATACTGCATCTAGGAATTACCTCATACTGCATCTAGCCATTACCTCATACTGTATCTAGCAATTACCTCATACTGTATCTAGCAATTATCTCATACTGCATCTAGAATTACCTCATACTGCATCTAGGAATTACCTCATACTGCATTTAGCCATTACCTCATACTGTATCTAGCAATTACCTCATACTGTATCTAGCCATTACCTCATACTGCATCTAGAAATTACCTCATACTGCATCTAGCAATTATCTCATACTGCATCTAGCAATTACCTCATACTGCATCCAGCAATTATCTCATACTGCATCTAGCAATTACCTCATATTGCATCTAGCAATTACCTCATACTGTATCTAGCAATTACCTCATACTGCATCTAGAAATAACCTCATACTGCATCTAGCAATTATCTCATACTGCATCTAGCAATACCTCATACTGCATCCAGCAATTGCCTCATACTGCATCCAGCAATTATCTCATACTGCATCTAGCAATGACCTCATACTGCATCCAGCAAATACCTCACACTGCATCTAGGAATTACCTCATACTGCATCTAGCCATTACCTCATACTGTATCTAGCAATTACCTCATACTGTATCTAGCAATCACCTCATACTACATCTAGAAATTACCTCATACTGCATCTAGCAATTATCTCATACTGCATCCAGCAATTATCTCATACTGCATTTAGCAATTACCTCATATTGCATCTAGCAATTACCTCATACTGTATCTAGCAATTACCTCATACTGCATCTAGAATTTCCTCATACTGCATCTCGCAATTATCTCATACTGCATCTAGCAATTATCTCATACTGCATCCAGCAATTACCTCATACTGCATCCAGCAATTATCTCATACTGCATCTAGCCATTACCTCATACTGTATCTAGCAATTACCTCATACTGTATCTAGCCATTACCTCATTCTGAATCTAGAAATTACCTCATACTGCATCTAGCAATTATCTCATACTGCTTCTAGCAATTACCTCATACTGCATCCAGCAATTATCTCATACTGCATCTAGAAATTACCTCATATTGCATCTAGCAATTACCTCATACTGTATCTAGCAATTACCTCATACTGCATCTAGAAATTACCTCATACTGCATCTAGCAATTATCTCATACTGCATCTAGCAATACCTCATGCTGCATCCAGCAATTACCTCATACTGCATCCAGCAATTATCTCATACTGCATCTAGCAATGACCTCATACTGCATCCAGCAAATACCTCACACTGCATCTAGGAATTACCTCATACTGCATCTAGCCATTACCTCATACTGTATCTAGCAATTACCTCATACTGTATCTAGCAATTACCTCATACTGCATCTAGAAATTACCTCATACTGCTTTATCTAGCAAATACCTCATACTGTATCTAGCAATTACCTCATACTGTATCTAGCAATTACCTCATACTGCATCTAGAAATAACCTCATACTGCATCTAGCAATTATCTCATACTGCACCCAGCAATTATCTCATACTGCATCCAGCAATTACCTCATACTGCATCTAGAAATTACCTCATACTGCTTTATCTAGCAAATACCTCATACTGTATCTAGCAATTACCTCATACTGTATCTAGCAATTACCTCATACTGCATCTAGAATTTCCTCATACTGCATCTAGCAATTTTCTCATACTGCATCTAGCAATTATCTCATACTGCATCCAGCAATTACCTCATACTGCATCCAGCAATTATCTCATACTGCATCTAGCCATTACCTCATACTGTATCTAGCCATTACCTCATACTGTATCTAGCCATTACCTCATACTGCATCTAGCAATTATCTCATACTGCATCTAGCAATTACCTCATACTGCATCCAGCAATTATCTCATACTGCATCTAGCAATTACCTCATATTGCATCTAGCAATTACCTCATACTGTATCTAGCAATTACCTCATACTGCATCTAGCAATTATCTCATACTGCATCCAGCAATTATCTCATACTGCATCTAGCAATTACCTCATATTGCATCTAGCAATTACCTTATACTGTATCTAGCAATTACCTCATACTGTATCTAGAATTTCCTCATACTGCAACTACCAATTATCTCATACTGCATCTAGCAATTATCTCATACTGCATCCAGCAATTACCTCATACTGCATCCAGCAATTATCTCATACTGCATCTAGCCATTACCTCATACTGTATCTAGCAATTACCTCATACTGTATCTAGCCATTACCTCATACTGCATCTAGAAATTACCTCATACTGCATCTAGCAATTATCTCATACTGCATCTAGCAATTACCTCATACTGCATCCAGCAATTATTTCATACTGCATCTAGCAATTACCTCATATTGCATCTAGCAATTACCTCATACTGTATCTAGCAATTACCTCATACTGCATCTAGAAATTACCTCATACTGCATCTAGCAATTATCTCATACTGCATCTTGCAATACCTCATACTGCATCCAGCAATTATCTCATACTGCATCTAGCAATTATCTCATACTGCATCTAGCAATTACCTCATACTGCATCCAGCAATTATTTCATACTGCATCTAGCAATTACCTCATATTGCATCTAGCAATTACCTCATACTGTATCTAGCAATTACCTCATACTGCATCTAGAAATTACCTCATACTGCATCTAGCAATTATCTCATACTGCATCTAGCAATACCTCATACTGCATCCAGCAATTACCTCATACTGCATCCAGCAATTATCTCATACTGCATCTAGCAATGACCTCATACTGCATAGAGCAAATACCTCACACTGCATCTAGGAATTACCTCATACTGCATCTAGCCATTACCTCATACTGTATCTAGCAATTACCTCATACTGTATCTAGCAATTACCTCATACTGCATCTAGAAATTACTTCAAACTGCATCTTGTAATTAACTCATACTGCATTTATCAATTACCTCATACTGTAAATAGCATTTACCTCATACTGCACCTAGCAATTACCTCATACTGAATCTAGCAATTACCTAATACTGAAAATAGCAATTACCTCATACTGCACCTAGCAATTACCTCATACTGCATCTAGCAATTACCTCATTCTGCATCTAGCAATTACCTCATACTGCTTCTAGCAATTACATCATACTGCATCTAGTAATTAACTCATAATGCATTTAGTAATTACCTCATACTGCATCTAGCAATTACCTCATACTGCATCTAGCAATTACCTCATATTGCATCTAGCAATTACCTTATACTGAATATAGCAATTACCTCATACTGCACATAGCAATTACCTCTTACTGCATCTAGCAATTACCTCATATTGCATCTAGCAATTACATCATACTGCATCTAGCAATTACCTCATATTGCATCTAGCAATTACCTCATACTGTATCTAGTAATTTCCTCACTCTGCATCTCGCAATTACATCATACTGCATCTAGCAATTACTTAATTCTGAATTTAGAAATTACCTCATACTGAATATTGCAATTACATCATACTGCATCTAGGAATTACTTCATTTTGCATCAAGCAATTACCTCATACTGCATTTAGAAAAAACCTCATACTGCATCTAGCAATTATCTCATATTGCATCTATCAATTACTTAATTCTGACTTTAGCAATTACCTCATACTGAATTTAGCAAATACCTCATACTGCATCTAGCAATTACCTCATTCTGCATCTACAAATACCTCATACTGAATATAGCAATTAGCTCACATTGCATCTAGCAATTACTTCATACAGCATCTAGCAATTACCTCATACTACATCTAGCAATTACCTCATAATGCATCTAGCAATTACCTCATACTGCATCTATCAATTACTTAAGTCTGAATTTAGCAATTACCTCATACTGCATCTAGCAATGACCTCACACTGCACCTAGCAATTACCTCAAACTGCATCTAGAAATAACCTCATACTGCATCTAGCAATTACCTCATACTTCATCTAGCAATTGCATCATACAGCTTCTAGCAATTACCTCATAATGAATACAGCAATTACCTCATACTGCACATAGCAATTACCTCATACTGTATCTAGTAATTAACTCATACTGTATTTTGCAATTATCTCATACTGAAAATAGCAATTACCTCATACTGCAGCTAGCAATTACCTCATACTGCATCCAGCAATTATCTCATACTGCATCTAGCAATGACCTCATACTGCATCCAGCAAATACCTCACACTGCATCTAGGAATTACCTCATACTGCATCTAGCCATTACCTCATACTGTATCTAGCAATTACCTCATACTGTATCTAGCAATTACCTCATACTGCATTTAGAAATTACCTCATACTGCTTTATCTAGCAAATACCTCATACTGTATCTAGCAATTACCTAATACTGTATCTAGCAATTACCTCATACTGCATCTAGAAATTACCTCATACTGCATCTAGCAATTATCTCATACTGCATCCAGCAATTATCTCATACTGCATCTAGCAATTACCTCATATTGCATCTAGCAATTACCTCATACTGTATCTAGCAATTACCTCATACTGCATCTAGAATTTCCTCATACTGCATCTAGCAATTATCTCATACTGCATCTAGCAATTATCTCATACTGCATCCAGCAATTACCTCATACTGCATCCAGCAATTACCTCATACTGCATCTAGCCATTACCTCATACTGTATCTAGCAATTACCTCATACTGTATCTAGCCATTACCTCATACTGCATCTAGAAATTACCTCATACTGCATCTAGCAATTATCTCATACTGCATCTAGCAATTACCTCATACTGCATCCAGCAATTATCTCATACTGCATCTAGCAATTACCTCATATTGCATCTAGCAATTACCTCATACTGTATCTAGCAATTACCTCATACTGCATCTAGAAATTACCTCATACTGCATCTAGCAATTATCTCATACTGCATCTAGCAATACCTCATTCTGCATCCAGCAATTACCTCATACTGCATCCAGCAATTATCTCATACTGCATCTCGCAATGACCTCATACTGCATCCAGCAAATACCTCACACTGCATCTAGGAATTACCTCATACTGCATCTAGCCATTACCTCATACTGTATCTAGCAATTACCTCATACTGTATCTAGCAATTACCTCATACTGCATCTAGAAATTACCTCATACTGCATCTAGCAATTATCTCATACTGCATCCAGCAATTACCTCATATTGCATCTAGCAATTACCTCATACTGTATCTAGCAATTACCTCATACTGCATCTAGAATTTCCTCATACTGCATCTAGCAATTATCTCATACTGCATCTAGCAATTATCTCATACTGCATCCAGCAATTACCTCATACTGCATCCAGCAATTATCTCAAACTGCTTCTAGCATTTACCTCATGCTGCATCTAGCAATTACCTCATACTTTATCTAGCAATTACCTCATACTGTATCTAGCAATTACCTCATACTGCATCTAGCCATTACTTCATACTGCATCTAGCCATTACCTCATACTGTATCTAACAATTACCTCATACTGCATCTAGAAATTACCTCATACTGCATCTAGGAATTACCTCTTACTGCATCTAGCCATTACCTCATTCTGTATCTAGCAATTACCTCATACTGTATCTAGCAATTATCTCATACTGCATCTAGGAATTACCTCATACTGCATCTAGGAATTATCTCATACTGCATCTAGCCATTACCTCATACTGTATCTAGCAATTATTTCATACTGTATCTAGCCATTACCTCATACTGCATCTAGAAATTACCTCATACTGCATCTAGCAATTATCTCATACTGCATCTAGCAATTACCTCATACTGCATCCAGCAATTATCTCATACTGCATCTAGCAATTACCTCATATTGCATATAGCAATTACCTCCTACTGTATCTAGCAATTACCTCATACTGCATCTAGAAATTACCTCATACTGCATCTAGCAATTATCTCATACTGCATCTAGCAATTACCTCATACTGCATCCAGCAATTACCTCATACTGCATCCAGCAATTATCTCATACTGCATCTAGCAATGACCTCATACTGCATCCAGCAAATACCTCACACTGCATCTAGGAATTACCTCATACTGCATCTAGCCATTACCTCATACTGTATCTAGCAATTACCTCATACTGTATCTAGCAATTACCTCATACTGCATCTAGAAATTACCTCATACTGCATCTAGCAATTATCTCATACTGCTTCCAGCAATTATCTCATACTGCATCTAGCAATTACCTCATATTGCATCTAGCAATTACCTTATACTGTATCTAGCAATTACCTCATACTGCATCTAGAATTTCCTCATACTGCAACTAGCAATTATCTCATACTGCATCTAGCAATTATCTCATACTGCATCCAGCAATTACCTCATACTGCATCCAGCAATTATCTCATACTGCATCTAGCCATTACCTCATATTGTATCTAGCAATTACCTCATACTGTATCTAGCCACTACCTCATACTGCATCTAGAAATTACCTCATACTGCATCTAGCAATTATCTCATACTGCATCTAGCAATTACCTCATACTGCATCCAGCAATTATTTCATACTGCATCTAGCAATTACCTCATATTTCATCTAGCAATTACCTCATACTGTATCTAGCAATTACCTCATACTGCATCTAGAAATTACCTCATACTGCATCTAGCAATTATCTCATACTGCATCTTGCAATACCTCATACTGCATCCAGCAATTATCTCATACTGCATCTAGCAATTATCTCATACTGTATCTAGCAATTACCTCATACTGCATCCAGCAATTATTTCATACTGCATCTAGCAATTACCTCATATTGCATCTAGCAATTACCTCATACTGTATCTAGCAATTACCTCATACTGCATCTAGAAATTACCTCATACTGCATCTAGCAATTATCTCATACTGCATCTAGCAATACCTCAGACTGCATCCAGCAATTACCTCATACTGCATCCAGCAATTATCTCATACTGCATCTAGCAATGACCTCATACTGCATACAGCAAATACCTCACACTGCATCTAGGAATTACCTCATACTGCATCTAGCCATTACCTCATTCTGTATCTAGCAATTACCTCATACTGTATCTAGCAATTACCTCATACTGCATCTAGAAATTACTTCAAACTGCATCTTGTAATTAACTCATACTGCATTTATCAATTACCTCATACTGTAAATAGCATTTACCTCATACTGCACCTAGCAATTACCTCATACTGAATCTAGCAATTACCTAATACTGAAAATAGCAATTACCTCATACTGCACCTAGCAATTACCTCATACTGCATCTAGCAATTACCTCATTCTGCATCTAGCAATTACCTCATACTGCTTCTAGCAATTACATCATACTGCATCTAGTAATTAACTCATAATGCATTTAGTAATTACCTCATACTGCATCTAGCAATTACCTCATACTGCATCTAGCAATTACCTCATATTGCATCTAGCAATTACCTTATACTGAATATAGCAATTACCTCATACTGCACATAGCAATTACCTCTTACTGCATCTAGCAATTACCTCATATTGCATCTAGCAATTAACTCATACTGCATCTAGCAATTACCTCATATTGCATCTAGCAATTACCTCATACTGTATCTAGTAATTTCCTCACTCTGCATCTCGCAATTACATCATACTGCATCTAGCAATTACTTAATTCTGAATTTAGAAATTACCTCATACTGAATATTGCAATTACATCATACTGCATCTAGGAATTACTTCAGTTTGCATCTACAAATACCTCATACTGCATTTAGATAAAACCTCATACTGCATCTAGCAATTATCTCATATTGCATCTATCAATTACTTAATTCTGAATATAGCAATTACCTCATACTGAATTTAGCAAATACCTCATACTGCATCTAGCAATTACCTCATTCTGCATCTACAAATACCTCATACTGAATATAGCAATTAGCTCACATTGCATCTAGCAATAACTTCATACAGCATCTAGAAATTACCTCATACTACATCTAGCAATTACCTCATAATGCATCTAGCAATTACCTCATACTGCATCTATCAATTACTTAATTCTGAATTTAGCAATTACCTCATACTGCATCTAGCAATGACCTCACACTGCACCTAGCAATTACCTCAAACTGCATCTAGAAATAACCTCATACTGCATCTAGCAATTACCTCATACTTCATCTAGCAATTGCATCATACAGCTTCTAGCAATTACCTCATAATGAATACAGCAATTACCTCATACTGCACATAGCAATTACCTCATACTGTATCTAGTAATTAACTCATACTGCATTTAGCAATTATCTCATACTGAAAATAGCAATTACCTCATACTGCAGCTAGCAATTACCTCATACTGCATGTAGCAATTACCTCATTCTGCATCTAGCAATTACCTCATACTGCATCTAGCGATTACATCATACTGCACATAGCAATTACCTCATACTGCATCTAGTAATTACCTCATACTGCATCTAGCAATTATCTCTTACTGCATCTAGCAAATACCTCATACTGCATCTAGCAATTACCTCATACTGCATATAGCAATTATCTCATACTGTATCTAGCAATTACCTCATACTGCATCTAGCCATTACCTCATACTGCATCTAGCCATTACCTCATACTGTATCTAACAATTACCTCATACTGTATCTAGCAATTACCTCATACTGCATCTAGAAATTACCTCATACTGCATCTAGGAATTACCTCATACTGCATCTAGCCATTACCTCATACTGTATCTAGCAATTACCTCATACTGTATCTAGTAATTATCTCATACTGCATCTAGGAATTACCTCATACTGCATCTAGGAATTACCTCATACTGCATCTAGCCATTACCTCATACTGTATCTAGCCATTACCTCATACTGTATCTAGCCATTACCTCATACTGCATCTAGAAATTACCTCATACTGCATCTAGCAATTATCTCATACTGCATCTAGCAATTACCTCATACTGCATCCAGCAATTATCTCATACTGCATCTAGCAATTACCTCATATTGCATCTAGCAATTACCTCATACTGTATCTAGCAATTACCTCATACTGCATCTAGAAATAACCTCATTCTGCATCTAGCAATTATCTCATACTGCATCTAGCAATACCTCATACTGCATCCAGCAATTACCTCATACTGCATCCAGCAATTATCTCATACTGCATCTAGCAATGACCTCATACTGCATCCAGCAAATACCTCACACTGCATCTAGGAATTACCTCATACTGCATCTAGCCATTACCTCATACTGTATCTAGCAATTACCTCATACTGTATCTAGCAATCACCTCATACTACATCTAGAAATTACCTCACACTGCATCTAGCAATTATCTCATACTGCATCCAGCAATTATCTCATACTGCATCTAGCAATTACCTCATATTGCATCTAGCAATTACCTCATACTGTATCTAGCAATTACCTCATACTGCATCTAGAATTTCCTCATACTGCATCTCGCAATTATCTCATACTGCATCTAGCAATTACCTCATACTGCATCCAGCAATTACCTCATACTGCATCCAGCAATTATCTCATACTGCATCTAGCCATTACCTCATACTGTATCTAGCAATTACCTCATACTGTATCTAGCCATTACCTCATTCTGCATCTAGAAATTACCTCATACTGCATCTAGCAATTATCTCATACTGCTTCTAGCAATTACCTCATACTGCATCCAGCAATTATCTCATACTGCATCTAGCAATTACCTCATATTGCATCTAGCAATTACCTCATACTGTATCTAGCAATTACCTCATACTGCATCTAGAAATTACCTCATACTGCATCTAGCAATTATCTCATACTGCATCTAGCAATACCTCATACTGCATCCAGCAATTACCTCATACTGCATCCAGCAATTATCTCATACTGCATCTAGCAATGACCTCATACTGCATCCAGCAAATACCTCACACTGCATCTAGGAATTACCTCATACTGCATCTAGCCATTACCTCTTACTGTATCTAGCAATTACCTCATACTGTATCTAGCAATTACCTCATTCTGCATCTAGAATTTACCTCATACTGCTTTATCTAGCAATTACCTCATACTGTATCTAGCAAATACCTCATACTGTATCTAGCAATTACCTCATACTGCATCTAGAAATTACCTCATACTGCATCTAGCAATTATCTCATACTGCATCCAGCAATTATCTCATACTGCATCTAGCAATTACCTCATATTGCATCTAGCAATTACCTCATACTGTATCTAGCAATTACCTCATACTGCATCTAGAATTTCCTCATACTGCATCTAGCAATTATCTCATACTGCATCTAGCAATTATCTCATACTGCATCCAGCAATTACCTCATACTGCATCCAGCAATTATCTCAAACTGCTTCTAGCAATTACCTCATGCTGCATCTAGCAATTACCTCATACTTTATCTAGCAATTACCTCATACTGTATCTAGCAATTACCTCATACTGCATCTAGCCATTACTTCATACTGCATCTAGCCATTACCTCATACTGTATCTAACAATTACCTCATACTGCATCTAGAAATTACCTCATACTGCATCTAGGAATTACCTCTTACTGCATCTAGCCATTACCTCATTCTGTATCTAGCAATTACCTCATACTGTATCTAGCAATTATCTCATACTGCATCTAGGAATTACCTCATACTGCATCTAGGAATTATCTCATACTGCATCTAGCCATTACCTCATACTGTATCTAGCCATTATTTCATACTGTATCTAGCCATTACCTCATACTGCATCTAGAAATTACCTCATACTGCATCTAGCAATTATCTCATACTGCATCTAGCAATTACCTCATACTGCATCCAGCAATTATCTCATACTGCATCTAGCAATTACCTCATATTGCATATAGCAATTACCTCCTACTGTATCTAGCAATTACCTCATACTGCATCTAGAAATTACCTCATACTGCATCTAGCAATTATCTCATACTGCATCTAGCAATTACCTCATACTGCATCCAGCAATTACCTCATACTGCATCCAGCAATTATCTCATACTGCATCTAGCAATGACCTCATACTGCATCCAGCAAATACCTCACACTGCATCTAGGAATTACCTCATACTGCATCTAGCCATTACCTCATACTGTATCTAGCAATTACCTCATACTGTATCTAGCAATTACCTCATACTGCATCTAGAAATTACCTCATACTGCATCTAGCAATTATCTCATACTGCTTCCAGCAATTATCTCATACTGCATCTAGCAATTACCTCATATTGCATCTAGCAATTACCTTATACTGTATCTAGCAATTACCTCATACTGCATCTAGAATTTCCTCATACTGCAACTAGCAATTATCTCATACTGCATCTAGCAATTATCTCATACTGCATCCAGCAATTACCTCATACTGCATCCAGCAATTATCTCATACTGCATCTAGCCATTACCTCATATTGTATCTAGCAATTACCTCATACTGTATCTAGCCACTACCTCATACTGCATCTAGAAATTACCTCATACTGCATCTAGCAATTATCTCATACTGCATCTAGCAATTACCTCATACTGCATCCAGCAATTATTTCATACTGCATCTAGCAATTACCTCATATTTCATCTAGCAATTACCTCATACTGTATCTAGCAATTACCTCATACTGCATCTAGAAATTACCTCATTCTGCATCTAGCAATTATCTCATACTGCATCTTGCAATACCTCATACTGCATCCAGCAATTATCTCATACTGCATCTAGCAATTATCTCATACTGTATCTAGCAATTACCTCATACTGCATCCAGCAATTATTTCATACTGCATCTAGCAATTACCTCATATTGCATCTAGCAATTACCTCATACTGTATCTAGCAATTACCTCATACTGCATCTAGAAATTACCTCATACTGCATCTAGCAATTATCTCATACTGCATCTAGCAATACCTCATACTGCATCCAGCAATTACCTCATACTGCATCCAGCAATTATCTCATACTGCATCTAGCAATGACCTCATACTGCATACAGCAAATACCTCACACTGCATCTAGGAATTACCTCATACTGCATCTAGCCATTACCTCATTCTGTATCTAGCAATTACCTCATACTGTATCTAGCAATTACCTCATACTGCATCTAGAAATTACTTCAAACTGCATCTTGTAATTAACTCATACTGCATTTATCAATTACCTCATACTGTAAATAGCATTTACCTCATACTGCACCTAGCAATTACCTCATACTGAATCTAGCAATTACCTAATACTGAAAATAGCAATTACCTCATACTGCACCTAGCAATTACCTCATACTGCATCTAGCAATTACCTCATTCTGCATCTAGCAATTACCTCATACTGCTTCTAGCAATTACATCATACTGCATCTAGTAATTAACTCATAATGCATTTAGTAATTACCTCATACTGCATCTAGCAATTACCTCATACTGCATCTAGCAATTACCTCATATTGCATCTAGCAATTACCTTATACTGAATATAGCAATTACCTCATACTGCACATAGCAATTACCTCTTACTGGATCTAGCAATTACCTCATATTGCATCTAGCAATTAACTCATACTGCATCTAGCAATTACCTCATATTGCATCTAGCAATTACCTCATACTGTATCTAGTAATTTCCTCACTCTGCATCTCGCAATTACATCATACTGCATCTAGCAATTACTTAATTCTGAATTTAGAAATTACCTCATACTGAATATTGCAATTACATCATACTGCATCTAGGAATTACTTCAGTTTGCATCTACAAATACCTCATACTGCATTTAGATAAAACCTCATACTGCATCTAGCAATTATCTCATATTGCATCTATCAATTACTTCATTCTGAATATAGCAATTACCTCATACTGAATTTAGCAAATACCTCATACTGCATCTAGCAATTACCTCATTCTGCATCTACAAATACCTCATACTGAATATAGCAATTAGCTCACATTGCATCTAGCAATAACTTCATACAGCATCTAGAAATTACCTCATACTACATCTAGCAATTACCTCATAATGCATCTAGCAATTACCTCATACTGCATCTATCAATTACTTAATTCTGAATTTAGCAATTACCTCATACTGCATCTAGCAATGACCTCACACTGCACCTAGCAATTACCTCAAACTGCATCTAGAAATAACCTCATACTGCATCTAGCAATTACCTCATACTTCATCTAGCAATTGCATCATACAGCTTCTAGCAATTACCTCATAATGAATACAGCAATTACCTCATACTGCACATAGCAATTACCTCATACTGTATCTAGTAATTAACTCATACTGCATTTAGCAATTATCTCATACTGAAAATAGCAATTACCTCATACTGCAGCTAGCAATTACCTCATACTGCATGTAGCAATTACCTCATTCTGCATCTAGCAATTACCTCATACTGCATCTAGCGATTACATCATACTGCACATAGCAATTACCTCATACTGCATCTAGTAATTACCTCATACTGCATCTAGCAATTATCTCTTACTGCATCTAGCAAATACCTCATACTGCATCTAGCAATTACCTCATACTGCATATAGCAATTATCTCATACTGTATCTAGCAATTACCTCATACTGCATCTAGCCATTACCTCATACTGCATCTAGCCATTACCTCATACTGTATCTAACAATTACCTCATACTGTATCTAGCAATTACCTCATACTGCATCTAGAAATTACCTCATACTGCATCTAGGAATTACCTCATACTGCATCTAGCCATTACCTCATACTGTATCTAGCAATTACCTCATACTGTATCTAGTAATTATCTCATACTGCATCTAGGAATTACCTCATACTGCATCTAGGAATTACCTCATACTGCATCTAGCCATTACCTCATACTGTATCTAGCCATTACCTCATACTGTATCTAGCCATTACCTCATACTGCATCTAGAAATTACCTCATACTGCATCTAGCAATTATCTCATACTGCATCTAGCAATTACCTCATACTGCATCCAGCAATTATCTCATACTGCATCTAGCAATTACCTCATATTGCATCTAGCAATTACCTCATACTGTATCTAGCAATTACCTCATACTGCATCTAGAAATAACCTCATTCTGCATCTAGCAATTATCTCATACTGCATCTAGCAATACCTCATACTGCATCCAGCAATTACCTCATACTGCATCCAGCAATTATCTCATACTGCATCTAGCAATGACCTCATACTGCATCCAGCAAATACCTCACACTGCATCTAGGAATTACCTCATACTGCATCTAGCCATTACCTCATACTGTATCTAGCAATTACCTCATACTGTATCTAGCAATCACCTCATACTACATCTAGAAATTACCTCATACTGCATCTAGCAATTATCTCATACTGCATCCAGCAATTATCTCATACTGCATCTAGCAATTACCTCATATTGCATCTAGCAATTACCTCATACTGTATCTAGCAATTACCTCATACTGCATCTAGAATTTCCTCATACTGCATCTCGCAATTATCTCATACTGCATCTAGCAATTACCTCATACTGCATCCAGCAATTACCTCATACTGCATCCAGCAATTATCTCATACTGCATCTAGCCATTACCTCATACTGTATCTAGCAATTACCTCATACTGTATCTAGCCATTACCTCATTCTGCATCTAGAAATTACCTCATACTGCATCTAGCAATTATCTCATACTGCTTCTAGCAATTACCTCATACTGCATCCAGCAATTATCTCATACTGCATCTAGCAATTACCTCATATTGCATCTAGCAATTACCTCATACTGTATCTAGCAATTACCTCATACTGCATCTAGAAATTACCTCATACTGCATCTAGCAATTATCTCATACTGCATCTAGCAATACCTCATACTGCATCCAGCAATTACCTCATACTGCATCCAGCAATTATCTCATACTGCATCTAGCAATGACCTCATACTGCATCCAGCAAATACCTCACACTGCATCTAGGAATTACCTCATACTGCATCTAGCCATTACCTCTTACTGTATCTAGCAATTACCTCATACTGTATCTAGCAATTACCTCATTCTGCATCTAGAAATTACCTCATACTGCATCTAGTAATTACCTCATACTGCATCTAGCAATTATCTCTTACTGCATCTAGCAAATACCTCATACTGCATCTAGCAATTACCTCATACTGCATATAGCAATTATCTCATACTGTATCTAGCAATTACCTCATACTGCATCTAGCCATTACCTCATACTGCATCTAGCCATTACCTCATACTGTATCTAACAATTACCTCATACTGTATCTAGCAATTACCTCATACTGCATCTAGAAATTACCTCATACTGCATCTAGGAATTACCTCATACTGCATCTAGCCATTACCTCATACTGTATCTAGCAATTACCTCATACTGTATCTAGTAATTATCTCATACTGCATCTAGGAATTACCTCATACTGCATCTAGGAATTACCTCATACTGCATCTAGCCATTACCTCATACTGTATCTAGCCATTACCTCATACTGTATCTAGCCATTACCTCATACTGCATCTAGAAATTACCTCATACTGCATCTAGCAATTATCTCATACTGCATCTAGCAATTACCTCATACTGCATCCAGCAATTATCTCATACTGCATCTAGCAATTACCTCATATTGCATCTAGCAATTACCTCATACTGTATCTAGCAATTACCTCATACTGCATCTAGAAATAACCTCATTCTGCATCTAGCAATTATCTCATACTGCATCTAGCAATACCTCATACTGCATCCAGCAATTACCTCATACTGCATCCAGCAATTATCTCATACTGCATCTAGCAATGACCTCATACTGCATCCAGCAAATACCTCACACTGCATCTAGGAATTACCTCATACTGCATCTAGCCATTACCTCATACTGTATCTAGCAATTACCTCATACTGTATCTAGCAATCACCTCATACTACATCTAGAAATTACCTCATACTGCATCTAGCAATTATCTCATACTGCATCCAGCAATTATCTCATACTGCATCTAGCAATTACCTCATATTGCATCTAGCAATTACCTCATACTGTATCTAGCAATTACCTCATACTGCATCTAGAATTTCCTCATACTGCATCTCGCAATTATCTCATACTGCATCTAGCAATTACCTCATACTGCATCCAGCAATTACCTCATACTGCATCCAGCAATTATCTCATACTGCATCTAGCCATTACCTCATACTGTATCTAGCAATTACCTCATACTGTATCTAGCCATTACCTCATTCTGCATCTAGAAATTACCTCATACTGCATCTAGCAATTATCTCATACTGCTTCTAGCAATTACCTCATACTGCATCCAGCAATTATCTCATACTGCATCTAGCAATTACCTCATATTGCATCTAGCAATTACCTCATACTGTATCTAGCAATTACCTCATACTGCATCTAGAAATTACCTCATACTGCATCTAGCAATTATCTCATACTGCATCTAGCAATACCTCATACTGCATCCAGCAATTACCTCATACTGCATCCAGCAATTATCTCATACTGCATCTAGCAATGACCTCATACTGCATCCAGCAAATACCTCACACTGCATCTAGGAATTACCTCATACTGCATCTAGCCATTACCTCTTACTGTATCTAGCAATTACCTCATACTGTATCTAGCAATTACCTCATTCTGCATCTAGAAATTACCTCATACTGCTTTATCTAGCAATTACCTCATACTGTATCTAGCAATTACCTCATACTGTATCTAGCAATTACCTCATACTGCATCTAGAAATTACCTCATACTGCATCTAGCAATTATCTCATACTGCATCCAGCAATTATCTCATACTGCATCTAGCAATTACCTCATATTGCATCTAGCAATTACCTCATACTATATCTAGCCATTACCTCATACTGCATCTAGAAATTACCTCATACTGCATCTAGCAATTATCTCATACTGCATCTAGCAATTACCTCATACTGCATCCAGCAATTATCTCATACTGCATCTAGCAATTACCTCATATTGCATCTAGCAATTACCTCATACTGTATCTAGCAATTACCTCATACTGCATCTAGAAATTACCTCATACTGTATCTAGCAATTATCTCATACTGCATCTAGCAATACCTCATACTGCATCCAGCAATTACCTCATACTGCATCCAGCAATTATCTCATACTGCATCTCGCAATGACCTCATACTGCATCCAGCAAATACCTCACACTGCATCTAGGAATTACCTCATACTGCATCTAGCCATTACCTCATACTGTATCTAGCAATTAACTCATACTGTATCTAGCAATTACCTCATACTGCATCTAGAAATTACCTCATACTGCATCTAGCAATTATCTCATACTGCATCCAGCAATTATCTCATACTGCATCTAGCAATTACCTCATATTGCATCTAGCAATTACCTCATACTGTATCTAGCAATTACCTCATACTGCATCTAGAATTTCCTCATACTGCGTCTAGCAATTATCTCATACTGCATCTAGCAATTATCTCATACTGCTTCCAGCAATTACCTCATACTGCATCCAGCAATTATCTCAAACTGCATCTAGCAATTACCTCATGCTGCATCTAGCAATTACCTCATACTTTATCTAGCAATTACCTCATACTGTATCTAGCAATTACCTCATACTGCATCTAGCCATTACTTCATACTGCATCTAGCCATTACCTCATACTGTATCTAACAATTACCTCATACTGTATCTAGCAATTACCTCATACTGCATCTAGAAATTACCTCATACTGCATCTAGGAATTACCTCTTACTGCATCTAGCCATTACCTCATTCTGTATCTAGCAATTACCTCATACTGTATCTAGCAATTATCTCATACTGCATCTAGGAATTACCTCATACTGCATCTAGGAATTATCTCATACTGCATCTAGCCATTACCTCATACTGTATCTAGCTATTATTTCATACTGTATCTAGCCATTACCTCATACTGCATCTAGAAATTACCTCATACTGCATCTAGCAATTATCTCATACTGCATCTAGCAATTACCTCATACTGCATCCAGTAATTATCTCATACTGCATCTAGCAATTACCTCATATTGCATCTAGCAATTACCTCATACTGTATCTAGCAATTACCTCATACTGCATCTAGAAATTATCTCATACTGCATCTAGCAATTATGTCATACTGTATCTAGCAATTACCTCATACTGCATCCAGCAATTACCTCATACTGCATCCAGCAATTATCTCATACTGCATCTAGCAATGACCTCATACTGCATACAGCAAATACCTCACACTGCATCTAGGAATTACCTCATACTGCATCTAGCCATTACCTCATACTGTATCTAGCAATTACCTCATACTGTATCTAGCAATTACCTCATACTGCATCTAGAAATTACCTCATACTGCATCTAGCAATTATCTCATACTGCATCCAGCAATTATCTCATACTGCATCTAGCAATTACCTCATATTGCATCTAGCAATTACCTTATACTGTATCTAGCAATTACCTCATACTGCATCTAGAATTTCCTCATACTGCAACAAGCAATTATCTCATACTGCATCTAGCAATTATCTCATACTGCATCCAGCAATTACCTCATACTGCATCCAGCAATTATCTCATACTGCATCTAGCCATTAACTCATACTGTATCTAGCAATTACCTCATAATGTATCTAGCCATTACCTCATACTGCATCTAGAAATTACCTCATACTGCATCTAGCAATTATCTCATACTGCATCTAGCAATTACCTCATACTGCATCCAGCAATTATTTCATACTGCATCTAGCAATTACCTCATATTGCATCTAGCAATTACCTCATACTGTATCTAGCAATTACCTCATACTGCATCTAGAAATTACCTCATACTGCATCTAGCAATTATCTCATACTGCATCTTGCAATACCTCATACTGCAACAAGCAATTATCTCATACTGCATCTAGCAATTATCTCATACTGCATCCAGCAATTACCTCATACTGCATCCAGCAATTATCTCATACTGCATCTAGCAATTACCTCATGCTGCATCTAGCAATTACCTCATACTCTATCTAGCAATGCCCTCATACTGTATCCAGCAATTACCTCATACTGCATCCAGCAAATACCTCATACTGCATCTAGCAATTACCTCATACTGCATCTAGCAATTACCTCATACTGCATTCAGCAATTATCTCATACTGCATCTAGCAATTATCTCATACTGCATCTAGCAATTACCTCATACTGCATCTAGCAATTAACTCATACTGCATCTAGCAATTACATCATACAGAATATAGCAATTACCTCATACTGCATCTAGCAATTACCTCACACTGCATCTAGCAATTATCTCATACTGCATCTAGCCATTACCTCATTCTGCATCTAGCCATTAGCTCATACTGCATCTAGCCATTACCTCATACTACATCTAGCAATCACCTCATACTGCATCCAGCAATGACCTCATACTGCATCCAGAAATGACCTGATATTGCATCTAGCAATTACTTCATACTGCATCCAGCAATTACATCATACAGAATCTAGCTATTACCTCATACTGCATCTAGCAATTACCTCATACTGCATCTAACAATTACCTCATACTGCATCTAACAATTACATCATACAGAATCTACCAATTACCTCATACTGCATCTAGCAATTACCTCATACTGCATTTAGCAAATACCTCATATTGCATCTAGCAATTACCTCATACTGCATCTAATAATTACCTCACACTGCATCTCGCAATTACATCATACAGCATCTAGCAATTACTTAATTCTGAATTTTGAAATTACCTCAATCTGAATATAGCAAATACATCATACTGCATCTAGGAATTACTTCATTTTGCATCAAGCAATTGCCTCATACTGCATTTAGCAAATACCTCATACTGCATCTAGCAATTACCTCATATTGCAGCTATCAATTACTTAATTCTGAATTTAGCAATTACCTCATACTGAATTTAGCAAATACCTCATACTGCATCTAGCAATTACCTCACACTGCATCTACAATTACCTCATACTGAATATAGCAATTACCTCATAATGCATCTAGCAATTACCTCATACTGCATCTATCAATTACTTAATTCTGAATTTATCAAATACCTCATACTGCATCTAGCAATGACCTCATATTGCACCTAGCAATTACCTCATACTGCATCTAGTAATTACCTCATACTGCATCTAGCAATTACCTCATACTGCATCTAGTAATTGCATCATACAGCTTCTAGCAATTACCTCATAATGAATACAGCAATTACCTCATACTGCACATAGCAATTACTTCAAACTGCATCTAGTAATTAACTCATTCTGCATTTAGCAATTACCTCATACTGTAAATAGCTTTTACCTCATACTGCACCTAGCAATTACCTCATACTGCATCTAGCAATTACCTAATACTGAAAATAGCAATTACCTCATACTGCACCTAGCAAATACCTCATACTGCATCTAGCAATTACCTCATTCTGCATCTAGCAATTACCTCATACTGCTTCTAGCAATTACATCATACTGAATCTAGTAATTAACTCATAATGCATCTAGTAATTACCTCATACTGCATCTAGCAATTACCTCATACTGCATCTAGCAATTACCTCATATTGCATCTAGCAATTACCTTATACTGAATATAGCAATTACCTCATACTGCACATAGCAATTACCTCTTACTGCATCTAGCAATTACCTCATATTGCATCTAGCAATTACCTCATACTGCATCTAGCAATTACCTCATATTGCATCTAGCAATTACCTCATACTGCATCTAGTAATTACCTCACTCTGCATCTCGCAATTACATCATACTGCATCTAGCAATTTCTTAATTCTGAATTTAGAAATTACCTCATACTGAAAATAGCAATTACCTCATACTGCAGCTAGCAATTACCTCATACTGCATCTAGCAATTCCCTCATTCTGCATCTAGCAATTACCTCATACTGCATCTAGCGATTACATCATACTGCACATAGCAATTACCTCATACTGCAATTTGTAATTACCTCATACTGCATCTAGCAATTATCTCTTACTGCATCTAGCAATTACCTCATACTGCATCTAGCAATTACCTCATACTGCATATAGCAATTATCTCATACTGTATCTAGCAATTACCTCATACTGCATCTAGCAATTACCTCATACTGCATCTAGCCATTACCTCATACTGTATCTAACAATTATCTCATACTGTATCTAGCAATTACCTCATACTGCAATTAGAAATTACCTCATACTGCATCTAGGAATTACCTCATACTGCATCTAGCCATTACCTCATACTGTATCTAGCAATTACCTCATACTGTATCTAGCAATTATCTCATACTGCATCTAGGAATTACCTCATACTGCATCTAGGAATTACCTCATACTGCATATAGCAATTATCTCATACTGTATCTAGCAATTACCTCATACTGCATATAGCAATTATCTCATACTGTATCTAGCAATTACCTCATACTGCATCTAGCAATTACCTCATTCTGCATCTAGCAATTACCTCATACTGCTTCTAGCAATTACATCATACTGAATCTAGTAATTAACTCATAATGCATCTAGTAATTACCTCATACTGCATCTAGCAATTACCTCATACTGCATCTAGCAATTACCTCATATTGCATCTAGCAATTACCTTATACTGAATATATCAATTACCTCATACTGCACATAGCAATTACCTCTTACTGCATCTATCAATTACCTCATATTGCATCTAGCAATTACCTCATACTGCATCTAGCAATTACCTCATATTGCATCTAGCAATTACCTCATACTGCATCTAGTAATTACCTCACTCTGCATCTCGCAATTACATCATACTGCATCTAGCAATTACTTAATTCTGAATTTAGAAATGACCTCATACTGAATATTGCAATTACATCATACTGCATCTAGGAATTACTTCATTTTGCATCAAGCAATTACCTCATACTGCATTTAGAAAAAACCTCATACTGCATCTAGCAATTACCTCATACTGCATCTAGCAATTATCTCATACTGAATATAGCAATTAGCTCACATTGCATCTAGCATTTACTTCATACAGCATCTAGCAATTACCTCATACTACATCTAGCAATTACCTCATAATGCATCTTGCAATTACCTCATACTGCATCTATCAATTACTTAATTCTGAATTTAGCAATTACCTCATACTGCATCTAGCAATGACCTCACACTGCACCTAGCAATTACCTCAAACTGCATCTAGTAATAACCTCATACTGCATCTAGCAATTACCTCATACTTCATCTAGCAATTGCATCATACAGCTTCTAGCAATTACCTCATAATGAATACCGCAATTACCTCATACTGCACATAGCAATTACCTCATACTGCATCTAGTAATTAACTCATACTGCATTTAGCAATTACCTCATACTGAAAATAGCAATTACCTCATACTGCAGCTAGCAATTACCTCATACTGCATCTAGCAATTACCTCATTCTGCATCTAGCAATTACCTCATACTGCATCTAGCGATTACATCATACTGCACATAGCAATTACCTCATACTGCAATTTGCAATTACCTCATACTGCATCTAGCAATTATCTCTTACTGCATCTAGCAATTACCTCATACTGCATCTAGCAATTACCTCATACTGCATATAGCAATTATCTCATACTGTATCTAGCAATTACCTCATACTGCATCTAGCAATTACCTCATACTGCATCTAGCCATTACCTCATACTGTATCTAACAATTACCTCATACTGTATCTAGCAATTACCTCATACCGCATCTAGAAATTACCTCATACTGCATCTAGGAATTACCTCATACTGCATCTAGCCATTACCTCATACTGTATCTTGCAATTACCTCATACTGTATCTAGCAATTATCTCATACTGCATCTAGGATTTACCTCATACTGCATCTAGGAATTACCTCATACTGCATCTAGCCATTACCTCATACTGTATCTAGCAATTACCTCATACTGTATCTAGCCATTACCTCATACTGCATCTAGAAATTACCTCATACTGCATCTAGCAATTATCTCATACTGCATCTAGCAATTTCCTCATACTGCATCCAGCAATTATCTCATACTGCATCTAGCAATTACCTCATATTGCATCTAGCAATTACCTCATACTGTATCTAGCAATTACCTCATACTGCATCTAGAAATTACCTCATACTGCATCTAGCAATTATCTCATACTGCATCTTGCAATACCTCATACTGCATCCAGCAATTACCTCATACTGCATCCAACAATTATCTCATACTGCATTTAGCATTGACCTCATACTGCATCCAGCAAATACCTCACACTGCATCTAGGAATTACCTCATACTGCATCTAGCCATTACCTCATACTGTATCTAGCAATTACCTCATACTGTATCTAGCAATTACCTCATACTGCATCTAGAAATTACCTCATACTGCATCTAGCACTTATCTCATTCTGCATCCAGCAATTATCTCATACTGCATCTAGCAATTACCTCATATTGCATCTAGCAATTACCTCATACTGTATCTAGCAATTACCTCATACTGCATCTAGAATTTCCTCATACTGCATCTAGCAATTATCTCATACTGCATCTATCAATTATCTCATACTGCATCCAGCAATTACCTCATACTGCATCCTGCAATTATCTCATACTGCATCTAGCAATTACCTCATGCTGCATCTAGCAATTACCTCATACTCTATCTAGCAATTACCTCATACTGTATCCAGCAATTACCTCATACTGCATCTAGCAATTACCTCATACTGCATCTAGCAATTACCTCATACTGCATTCAGCAATTATCTCATACTGCATCTAGCAATTATCTCATACTGCATCTAGCAATTACCTCATACTGCATCTAGCAATTAACTCATACTGCATCTAGCAATTACATCATACAGAATAAAGCAATTACCTCATACTGCATCTATCAATTACCTCACACTGCATCTAGCAATTATCTCATACTGCATCTAGCCATTACCTCATTCTGCATCTAGCCATTACCTCATACTGCATCTAGCCATTACCTCATACTACATCTAGCAATCACCTCATACTGCATCCAGCAATGACCTCATACTGCATCCAGAAATTACCTGATATTGCATCTAGCAATTACTTCATACTGCATCTAGCAATTACATCATACAGAATCTAGCTATTACCTCATACTGCATCTAGCAATTACCTCATACTGCATCTAACAATTACTTCATACTGCATCTAACAATTACATCATACAGAATCTAGTAATTACCTCATACTGCATCTAGCAATTACCTCATACTGCATCTAGCAAATACCTCATATTGCATCTAGTAATTACCTCACACTGCATCTCGCAATTACATCATACTGCATCTAGCAATTACTTAATTCTGAATTTTGAAATTACCTCAATCTGAATATAGCAAATACATCATACTGCATCTAGGAATTACTTCATTTTGCATCAAGCAATTGCCTCATACTGCATTTAGCAAATACCTCATACTGCATCTAGCAATTACCTCATATTGCAGCTATCAATTACTTAATTCTGAATTTAGCAATTACCTCATACTGAATTTAGCAAATACCTCATACTGCATCTAGCAATTACCTCACACTGCATCTACAATTACCTCATACTGAATATAGCAATTAGCTCACATTACATCTAGCAATTACCTCATACTGCATCTAGCAATTACCTGCTACTGCATCTAGCCATTACCTCATACTGTATCTAACAATTACCTCATACTGTATCTAGCAATTACCTCATACTGCATCTAGAAATTACCTCATACTGCATCTAGGAATTACCTCATACTGCATCTAGCCATTACCTCATACTGTAACTAGCAATTACCTCATACTGTATCTAGCAATTATCTCATACTGCATCTAGGAATTACCTCATACTGCATCTAGGAATTACCTCATACTGCATCTAGCCATTACCTCATACTGTATCTAGCAATTACCTCATACTGTATCTAGCCATTACCTCATACTGCATCTAGAAATGACCTCATACTGCATCTAGCAATTATCTCATACTGCATCTAGCAATAACCTCATACTGCATCCAGCAATTATCTCATACTGCATCTAGCAATTATCTCATATTGCATCTAGCAATTACCTCATACTGTATCTAGCAATTACCTCATACTGCAACTAGAAATTACCTCATACTGCATCTAGCAATTATCTCATAATGCATCTAGCAATACCTCATACTGCATCCAGCAATTACCTCATACTGCATCCAGCAATTATCTCATACTGCATCTAGCAATGACCTCATACTGCATCCAGCAAATACCTCACACTGCATCTAGGAATTACCTCATACTGCATCTAGCCGTTACCTCATACTGCATCCAGCAATTATCTCATACTGCATCTAGCAATTACCTCATATTGCATCTAGCAATTACCTCATACTGTATCTAGCAATTACCTCATACTGCATCTAGCAATGACCTCACACTGCACCTAGCAATTACCTCAAACTGCATCTAGTAATAACCTCATACTGCATCTAGCAATTACCTCATACTTCATCTAGCAATTGCATCATACAGCTTCTAGCAATTACCTCAAAATGAATACAGCAATTACCTCATACTGCACATAGCAATTACCTCATACTGCATCTAGTAATTAACTCATACTGCATTTAGCAATTACCTCATACTGAAAATAGCAATTACCTCATACTGCAGCTAGCAATTACCTCATACTGCATCTAGCAATTACCTCATTCAGCATCTAGCAATTACCACATACTGCATCTAGCGATTACATCATACAGCACATAGCAATTACCTCATACTGCATCTAGTAATTACCTCATACTGCATCTAGCAATTATCTCTTACTGCATCTAGCAATTACCTCATACTGCATCTAGCAATTACCTCATACTGCATATAGCAATTATCTCATACTGTATCTAGCAATTACCTCAAACTGCATCCAGCAATTATCTCATACTGCATCTAGCAATGACCTCATACTGCATCCAGCAAATACCTCACACTGCATCTAGGAATTATCTCATACTGCATCTAGCCATTACCTCATACTGCATCCAGCAATTATCTCATACTGCATCTAGCAATTACCTCATATTGCATCCAGCAATTACCTCATACTGCATCCAGCAATTATCTCATACTGCATCTAGCAATGACCTCATACTGCATCCAGCAAATACCTCACACTGCATCTAGGAATTACCTCATACTGCATCTAGCCATTACCTCATACTGTTTATAGCAATTACCTCATACTGTATCTAGCAATTACCTCATACTGCATCTAGAAATTACCTCATACTGCATCTAGCAATTATCTCATACTGCATCCAGCAATTATCTCATACTGCATCTAGCAATTACCTCATATTGCATCTAGCAATTACCTCATACTGTATCTAGCAATTACCTCATACTGCATCTAGAATTTCCTCATACTGCATCTAGCAATTATCTCATACTGCATCTAGCAATTATCTCATACTGCATCCAGCAATTATCTCATACTGCATCTAGCCATTACCTCATACTGTATCTAGCAATTACCTCATACTGCATCTAGCCATTACCTCATACTGCATCTAGAAATTACCTCATACTGCATCTAGCAATTATCTCATAATGCATCTAGCAATTACCTCATACTGCATCCAACAATTATCTCATACTGCATCTAGCAATTACCTCATATTGCATCTAGCAATTACCTCATACTGTATCTAGCAATTACCTCATACTGCATCTAGAAATTACCTCATACTGCATCTAGCAATTATCTCATACTGCATCTTGCAATACCTCATACTGCATCCAGCAATTACCTCATACTGCATCCAGCAATTATCTCATACTGCATCTAGCAATGACCTCATACTGCATCCAGCAAATACCTCACACTGCATCTAGGAATTACCTCATACTGCATCTAGCCATTACCTCATACTGTATCTAGCAATTACCTCATACTGTATCTAGCAATTACCTCATACTGCATCTAGCAATGACCTCACACTGCACCTAGCAATTACCTCAAACTGCATCTAGTAATAACCTCATACTGCATCTAGCAATTACCTCATACTTCATCTAGCAATTGCATCATACAGCTTCTAGCAATTACCTCAAAATGAATACAGCAATTACCTCATACTGGACATAGCAATTACCTTATACTGCATCTAGTAATTAACTCATACTGCATTTAGCAATTACCTCATACTGAAAATAGCAATTACCTCATACTGCAGCTAGCAATTACCTCATACTGCATCTAGCAATTACCTCATTCAGCATCTAGCAATTACCTCATACTGCATCTAGCGATTACATCATACAGCACATAGCAATTACCTATTACTGCATCTAGTAATTACCTCATACTGCATCTAGCAATTATCTCTTACTGCATCTAGCAATTACTTCATACTGCATCTAGCAATTACCTCATACTGCATATAGCAATTATCTCATACTGTATCTAGCAATTACCTCATACTGCATCCAGCAATTATCTCATACTGCATCTAGCAATGACCTCATACTGCATCCAGCAAATACCTCACACTGCATCTAGGAATTACCTCATACTGCATCTAGCCATTACATCATACTGCATCCAGCAATTATCTCATACTGCATCTAGCAATTACCTCATATTGCATCCAGCAATTACCTCATACTGCATCCAGCAATTATCTCATACTGCATCTAGCAATGACCTCATACTGCATCCAGCAAATACCTCACACTGCATCTAGGAATTACCTCATACTGCATCTAGCCATTACCTCATACTGTATATAGCAATTACCTCATACTGTATCTAGCAATTACCTCATACTGCATCTAGCAATGACCTCACACTGCACCTAGCAATTACCTCAAACTGCATCTAGTAATAACCTCATACTGCATCTAGCAATTACCTCATACTTCATCTAGCAATTGCATCATACAGCTTCTAGCAATTACCTCAAAATGAATACAGCAATTACCTCATACTGGACATAGCAATTACCTTATACTGCATCTAGTAATTAACTCATACTGCATTTAGCAATTACCTCATACTGAAAATAGCAATTACCTCATACTGCAGCTAGCAATTACCTCATACTGCATCTAGCAATTACCTCATTCAGCATCTAGCAATTACCTCATACTGCATCTAGCGATTACATCATACAGCACATAGCAATTACCTCATACTGCATCTAGTAATTACCTCATACTGCATCTAGCAATTATCTCTTACTGCATCTAGCAATTACTTCATACTGCATCTAGCAATTACCTCATACTGCATATAGCAATTATCTCATACTGTATCTAGCAATTACCTCATACTGCATCCAGCAATTATCTCATACTGCATCTAGCAATGACCTCATACTGCATCCAGCAAATACCTCACACTGCATCTAGGAATTACCTCATACTGCATCTAGCCATTACATCATACTGCATCCAGCAATTATCTCATACTGCATCTAGCAATTACCTCATATTGCATCCAGCAATTACCTCATACTGCATCCAGCAATTATCTCATACTGCATCTAGCAATGACCTCATACTGCATCCAGCAAATACCTCACACTGCATCTAGGAATTACCTCATACTGCATCTAGCCATTACCTCATACTGTATCTAGCAATTACCTCATACTGTATCTAGCAATTACCTCATACTGCATCTAGAAATTACCTCATACTGCCTCTAGCAATTATCTCATACTGCATCCAGCAATTATCTCATACTGCATCTAGCAATTACCTCATATTGCATCTAGCAATTACCTCATACTGTATCTAGCAATTACCTCATACTGCATTTAGAATTTCCTCATACTGCATCTAGCAATTATCTCATACTGCATCTAGCAATTATCTCATACTGCATCCAGCAATTACCTCATACTGCATCCAGCAATTATCTCATACTTCATCTAGCAATTACCTCATACTGCATCTAGCAATTACCTCATACTGCATATAGCCATTACCTCATACTGTATCTAACAATTACCTCATCCTGTATCTAGCAATTACCTCATACTGCATCTGGAAATTACCTCATACTGCATCTAGGAATTACCTCATACTGCATCTAGCCATTACCTCATACTGTATCTAGCAATTACCTCATACTGTATCTAGCAATTATCTCATACTGCATCTAGGAATTACCTCATACTGCATCTAGGAATTACCTCATACTGCATCTAGCCATTATCTCATACTGTATCTAGCAATTACCTCATACTGTATCTAGCCATTACCTCATACTGCATCTAGAAATTACCTCTTACTGCATCTAGCAATTATCTCATACTGCATCTAGCAATTACCTCATACTGCATCCAGCAATTATCTCATACTGCATCTAGCAATTACCTCATACTGCATCTATCAATTACTTAATTCTGAATTTAGCAATTACCTCATACTGCATCTAGAAATGACCTCACACTGCACCTAGCAATTACCTCAAACTGCATCTAGTAATAACCTCATACTGCATCTAGCAATTACCTCATACTTCATCTAGCAATTGCATCATACAGCTTCTAGCAATTACCTCATAATGAATACTGCAATTACCTCATACTGCACATAGCAAATACCTCATACTGCATCTAGTAATTAACTCATACTGCATTTAGCAATTACCTCATACTGAAAATAGCAATTACCTCATACTGCAGCTAGCAATTACCTCATACTGCATTTAGCAATTACCTCAATCTGCATCTAGCAATTACCTCAAACTGCATCTAGCGATTACATCATACTGCACATAGCAATTACCTCATACTGCATCTAGTAATTACCTCATACTGCATCTAGCAATTATCTCTTACTGCATCTAGCAATTACCTCATACTGCATCTAGCAATTACCTCATACTGCATATAGCAATTATCTCATACTGTATCTAGCAATTACCTCATACTGCATCTAGCAATTACCTCCTACTGCATCTAGCCATTACCTCATACTGTATCTAACAATTACCTCATACTGTATCTAGCAATTACCTCATACTGCATCTAGAAATTACCTCATACTGCATCTAGGAATTACCTCATACTGCATCTAGCCATTACCTCATACTGTATCTAGCAATTACATCATACTGTATCTAGCAATTATCTCATACTGCATCTAGGAATTACCTCATACTGCATCTAGGAATTACGTCATACTGCATCTAGCCATTACCTCATACTGTATCTAGCAATTACCTCATACTGTATCTAGCCATTACCTCATACTGCATCTAGAAATTACCTCATACTGCATCTAGCAATTATCTCATACTGCATCTAGCAATTACCTCATACTGCAACCAGCAATTATCTAATACTGCATCTAGCAATTACCTCATATTGCATCTAGCAATTACCTCATACTGTATCTAGCAATTACCTCATACTGCATCTAGCAATACCTCATACTGCATCCAGCAATTACCTCATACTGCATCCAGCAATTATCTCATACTGTATCTAGCAATTATCTCATACTGCATCTAGGAATTACCTCATACTGCATCTAGGAATTACCTCATACTGCATCTTGCCATTACCTCATACTGTATCTAGCAATTACCTCATACTGTATCTAGCCATTACCTCATACTGCATCTAGAAATTACCTCATACTGCATCTAGCAATTATCTCATACTGCATCTAGCAATTACCTCATACTGCAACCAGCAATTATCTAATACTGCATCTAGCAATTACCTCATATTGCATCTAGCAATTACCTCATACTGTATCTAGCAATTACCTCATACTGCATCTAGCAATACCTCATACTGCATCCAGCAATTACCTCATACTGCATCCAGCAATTATCTCATACTGCATCTAGCAATGACCTCATACTGCATCCAGCAAATACCTCACACTGCATCTAGGAATTACCTCATACTGCATCTAGCCATTACCTCATACTGCATCCAGCAATTATCTCATACTGCATCTAGCAATTACCTCATATTGCATCTAGCAATTACCTCATACTGTATCTAGCAATTATCTCATACTGCATCTAGCAATTACCTCATATTGCATCAAGCAATTACCTCATACTGTATCTAGCAATTACCTCATACTGCATCTAGAAATTACCTCATACTGCATCTAGCAATTATCTCATACTGCATCTAGCAATACCTCATACTGCATCCAGCAATTACCTCATACTGCATCCAGCAATTATCTCACACTGCATCTAGCAATGACCTCATACTGCATCCAGCAAATACCTCACACTGCATCTAGGAATTACCTCATACTGCATCTAGCCATTACCTCATACTGTATCTAGCAATTACCTCATACTGTATCTAGCAATTACCTCATACTGCATCTAGAAATTACCTCATACTGCATCTAGCAATTATCTCATACTGCATCCAGCAATTATCTCATAGTGCATCTAGCAATTACCTCATATTGCATCTAGCAATTACCTCATACTGTATCTAGCAATTACCTCATACTGCATCTAGAATTTCCTCATATTGCATCTAGCAATTATCTCATACTGCATCTAGCAATTATCTCATACTGCATCCAGCAATTATCTCATACTGCATCTAGCCATTACCTCATACTGTATCTAGCAATTACCTCATACTGTATCTAGCCACTACCTCATACTGCATCTAGAAATTACCTCATACTGCATCTAGCAATTATCTCATACTGCATCTAGCAATTACCTCATACTGCATCAAGCAATTATCTCATACTGCATCTAGCAATTAACTCATATTGCATCTAGCAATTACCTCATACTGTATCTAGCAATTACTTCTTACTGCATCTAGAAATTACCTCATACTGCATCTAGCAATTATCTCATACTGCATCTAGCAATACCTCATACTGCATCCAGCAATTACCTCATACTGCACCCAGCAATTATCTCATACTGCATCTAGCAATGACCTCATACTGCATCCAGCAAATACCTCACACTGCATCTAGGAATTACCTCATACTGCATCTAGCCATTACCTCATACTGTATCTAGCAATTACCTCATACTGCATCTAGAAATTACCTCATACTGCATCTAGGAATTATCTCATACTGCAACCAGCAATTATCTCATACTGCATCTAGCAATTACCTCATATTGCATCTAGCAATTACCTCATACTGTATCTAGCAATTACCTCATACTGCATCTAGAATTTCCTCATACTGCATCTAGCAATTATCTCATACTGCATCTAGCAATTATCTCATACTGCATCCAGCAATTACCTTATACTGCATCCAGCAATTATCTCATACTGCATCTAGCAATTACCTCATGCTGCATCTAGCAATTACCTCATACTTTATCTAGCATTTACCTCATACTGTATCTAGCAATTACCTCATACTGCATCTAGCAATTACCTCATACTGCATCTAGCCATTACCTCATACTGTATCTAACAATTACCTCATACTGTATCTAGCTATTACCTCATACTGCATCTAGAAATTACCTCATACTGTATCTAGGAATTACCTCATACTGCATCTAGCCATTACCTCATACTGTATCTAGCAATTACCTCATACTGTATCTAGCAATTATCTCATACTGCATCTAGGAATTACCTCATACTGCATCTAGGAATTACCTCATACTGCATCTTGCCATTACCTCATACTGTATCTAGCCATTACCTCATACTGTATCTAGCCATTACCTCATACTGCATCTAGAAATTACCTCATACTGCATCTAGCAATTATCTCATACTGCATCTAGCAATTACCTCATACTGCATCCAGCAATTATCTCATACTGCATCTAGCAATTACCTCATATTGCATCTAGCAATTACCTCATATTGCATCTAGCAATTACCTAATACTGTATCTAGCAATTACCTCATACTGCATCTAGAAATTACCTCATACTGCATCTTGCAATTATCTCATACTGCATCTAGCAATACCTCATTCTGCATCCAGCAATTACCTCATACTGCATCCAGCAATTATCTCATACTGCATCTAGCAATGACCTCATACTGCATCTAGCAAATACCTCACACTGCATCTAGGAATTACCTCATACTGCATCTAGCCATTACCTCATACTGTATCTAGCAATTACCTCATACTGTATCTAGCAATTACCTCATACTGCATCTAGAAATTACCTCATACTGCATCTAGCCATTACCTCATACTGCATCTAGTAATTACCTCACACTGCATCTCGCAATTACATCATACTGCATCTAGCAATTACTTAATTCTGAATTTTGAAAATACCTCAATCTGAATATAGCAAATACATCATACTGCATCTAGGAATTACTTCATTTTGCATCAAGCAATTACCTCATACTGCATTTAGCAAATACCTCATACTGCATCTAGCAATTACCTCATATTGCATCTATCAATTACTTAATTCTGAATTTAGCAATTACCTCATACTGAATTTAGCAAATACCTCATACTGCATCTAGCAATTACTTCATACTACATCTAGCAATTACCTCATACTACATCTAGCAATTAACTCATAATGCATCTAGCAATTACCTCATACTGCATCTATCAATTACTTAATTCTGATTTTAGCAATTACCTCATACTGCATCTAGCAATGACCTCATACTGCACCTAGCAATTACCTCATACTGCATCTAGCAATTATCTCATACTGGAACCAGCAATTATCTCATACTGCATCTAGCAATTACCTCATATTGCATCTAGCAATTACCTCATACTGTATCTAGCAATTACCTCATACTGCATCTAGAAATTACCTCATACTGCTTCTAGGAATTACCTCATACTGCATCTAGCCATTACCTCATACTGTATCTAGCAATTACCTCATACTGTATCTAGCAATTATCTCATACTGCATCTAGGAATTACCTCATACTGCATCTAGGAATTACCTCATACTGTATCTAGCAATTACCTCATACTGCATCCAGAAATTACCTCATACTGCATCTAGCAATTATCTCATACTGGAACCAGCAATTATCTCATACTGCATCTAGCAATTACCTCATATTGCATCTAGCAATTACCTCATACTGTATCAAGCAATTACCTCATACTGCATCTAGCCATTACCTCATACTGCATCTAATAATTACCTCACACTGAATTTTGAAAATACCTCAATCTGAATATAGCAAATACATCATACTGCATCTAGGAATGACCTCACACTGCACCTAGCAATTACCTCAAACTGCATCTAGTAATAACCTCATACTGCATCTAGCAATTACCTCATACTTCATCTAGCAATTGCATCATACAGCTTCTAGCAATTACCTCAAAATGAATACAGCAATTACCTCATACTGCACATAGCAATTACCTCATACTGCATCTAGCAATTATCTCATACTGCAACCAGCAATTATCTCATACTGCATCTAGCAATTACCTCATACTGCAGCTAGCAATTACCTCATACTGCATCTAGCAATTACCTCATACTGCATCTAGAATTTCCTCATACTGCATCTAGCGATTACATCATACAGCACATAGCAATTACCTCATACTGCATCTAGTAATTACCTCATACTGCATCCAGCAATTATCTCATACTGCATCTAGCAATTACCTCATGCTGCATCTAGCAATTACCTCATACTGCATCTAGCAATTACCTCATACTGTATCTAGCAATTACCTCATACTGCATCTAGCAATTACCTCATACTGCATCTAGCCATTACCTCATACTGTATCTAACAATTACCTCATACTGTATCTAGAAATTACCTCATACTGCATCTTGCAATTATCTCATACTGCATCTAGCAATACCTCATTCTGCATCCAGAAAATTACCTCATACTGCATCCAGCAATTATCTCATACTGCATCTAGCAATGACCTCATACTGCATCTAGCAAATACCTCACACTGCATCTAGGAATTACCTCATACTGCATCTAGCCATTACCTCATACTGTATCTAGCAATTACCTCATACTGTATCTAGCAATTACCTCATACTGCATCTAGAAAATTACCTCATACTGCATCTAGCCATTACCTCATACTGCATCTAGTAATTACCTCACACTGCATCTCGCAATTACATCATACTGCATCTAGCAATTACTTAATTCTGAATTTTGAAAATACCTCAATCTGAATATAGCAAATACATCATACTGCATCTAGGAATTACTTCATTTTGCATCAAGCAATTACCTCATACTGCATTTAGCAAATACCTCATACTGCATCTAGCAATTACCTCATATTGCATCTATCAATTACTTAATTCTGAATTTAGCAATTACCTCATACTGAATTTAGCAAATACCTCATACTGCATCTAGCAATTACTTCATACTACATCTAGCAATTACCTCATACTACATCTAGCAATTAACTCATAATGCATCTAGCAATTACCTCACTGCATCTATCAATTACTTAATTCTGAATTTAGCAATTACCTCATACTGCATCTAGCAATGACCTCATACTGCACCTAGCAATTACCTCATACTGCATCTAGCAATTATCTCATACTGGAACCAGCAATTATCTCATACTGCATCTAGCAATTACCTCATATTGCATCTAGCAATTACCTCATACTGTATCTAGCAATTACCTCATACTGCATCTAGAAATTACCTCATACTGCATCTAGGAATTACCTCATACTGCATCTAGCCATTACCTCATACTGTATCTAGCAATTACCTCATACTGTATCTAGCAATTATCTCATACTGCATCTAGGAATTACCTCATACTGCATCTAGGAATTACCTCATACTGTATCTAGCAATTACCTCATACTGCATCCAGAAATTACCTCATACTGCATCTAGCAATTATCTCATACTGGAACCAGCAATTATCTCATACTGCATCTAGCAATTACCTCATATTGCATCTAGCAATTACCTCATACTGTATCTAGCAATTACCTCATACTGCATCTAGCCATTACCTCATACTGCATCTAATAATTACCTCACACTGAATTTTGAAAATACCTCAATCTGAATATAGCAAATACATCATACTGCATCTAGGAATGACCTCACACTGCACCTAGCAATTACCTCAAACTGCATCTAGTAATAACCTCATACTGCATCTAGCAATTACCTCATACTTCATCTAGCAATTGCATCATACAGCTTCTAGCAATTACCTCAAAATGAATACAGCAATTACCTCATACTGCACATAGCAATTACCTCATACTGCATCTAGCAATTATCTCATACTGCAACCAGCAATTATCTCATACTGCATCTAGCAATTACCTCATACTGCAGCTAGCAATTACCTCATACTGCATCTAGCAATTACCTCATACTGCATCTAGAATTTCCTCATACTGCATCTAGCAATTACATCATACAGCACATAGCAATTACCTCATACTGCATCTAGTAATTACCTCATCCTGCATCCAGCAATTATCTCATACTGCATCTAGCAATTACCTCATGCTGCATCTAGCAATTACCTCATACTTTATCTAGCAATTACCTCATACTGTATCTAGCAATTACCTCATACTGCATCTAGCAATTACCTCATACTGCATCTAGCCATTACCTCATACTGTATCTAACAATTACCTCATACTGTATCTAGCAATTACCTCATACTGCATCTAGAAATTACCTCATACTGCATCTAGTAATTACCTCATACTGCATCTAGCCATTACCTCATACTGTATCTAGCAATTACCTCATACTGTATCTAGCAATTATCTCATACTGCATCTAGGAATTACCTCATACTGCATCTAGGCATTACCTCATACTGCATCTAGCCATTACCTCATACTGTATCTAGCAATTACCTCATACTGTATCTAGCCATTACCTCATACTGCATCTAGAAATTACCTCATACTGCATCTAGCAATTATCTCATACTGCATCTAGCAATTACCTCATACTGCATCCAGCAATTATCTCATACTGCATCTAGCAATTACCTCATATTGCATCTAGCAATTACCTCATACTGTATCTAGCAATTACCTCATACTGCATCTAGAAATTACCTCATACTTCATCTTGGAATTATCTCATACTGCATCTAGCAATACCTCATACTGCATCCAGCAATTACCTCATACTGCATCCAGCAATTATCTCATACTGCATCTAGCAATGACCTCATACTGCATCCTGCAAATACCTCACACTGCATCTAGGAATTACCTCATACTGCCTCTAGCCATTACCTCATACTGTATCTAGCAATTACCTCATACTGTATCTAGCAATTACCTCATACTGCATCTAGAAATTACCTCATACTGCAATTAGCAATTATCTCATACTGCATCCAGCAATTACCTCATACTGCATCTAGCCATTACCTCATACTGCATCTAGTAATTACCTCACACTGCACCTAGCAATTACTTAATTCTGAATTTTGAAAATACCTCAATCTGAATATAGCAAATACATCATACTGCATCTAGGAATTACTTCATTTTGCATCAAGCAATTACCTCATACTGCATTTAGCAAATACCTCATACTGCATCTAGCAATTACCTCATATTGCATCTATCAATTACTTAATTCTGAATTTAGCAATTACCTCATACTGAATTTAGCAAATACCTCATACTGCATCTAGCAATTACTTCATACTACATCTAGCAATTACCTCATACTACATCTAGCAATTACCTCATAATGCATCTAGCAATTACCTCATACTGCATCTATCAATTACTTATTTCTGAATTTAGCAATTACCTCATACTGCATCTAGCAATGACCTCATACTGCACCTAGCAATTACCTCATACTGCATTTAGTAATTACCTCATACTGCATCTAGCAATTACCTTATACTGCATCTAGTAATTGCATCATACAGCTTCTAGCCATTACCTCATACTGAATACAGCAATTACCTCATACTGCACATAGCAATTACCTCATACTGCATCTAGTAATTAACTCATACTGCATTTAGCAATTACCTCATACTGTAAATAGCAATTACCTCATACTGCATCTAGCAATTACCTCATACTGCATCTAGCAATTACCTCATACTGAATATAGCAATTAGCTCACATTGTATCTAGCAATTACTTCATACTGCATCTAGCAATTACCTCATACTACATCTAGCAATTACCTCATAATGCATCTAGCAATTACCTCATACTGCATCTATCTATTACTTAATTCTGAATTTAGCAATTACCTCATACTGCATCTAGCAATGACCTCACACTGCACCTAGCAATTACCTCATACTGCATCTAGTAATTACCTCATACTGCATCTAGCAATTACCTCATACTTCATCTAGCAATTGCATCATACAGCTTCTAGCAATTACCTCATAATGAATACAGCAATTACCTCATACTGCACATAGCAATTACCTCATACTGCATCTAGTAATTAACTCATACTGCATTTAGCAATTACCTCATACTGAAAATAGCAATTACCTCATACTGCACCTAGCAATTACCTCATACTGCATCTAGCAATTACCTCATTCTGCATCTAGCAATTACCTCATACTGCATCTAGCGATTACATCATACTGCACATAGCAATTACCTCATACTGCATCTAGTAATTACCTCATACTGCATCTAGCAATTATCTCTTACTGCATCTAGCAATTACCTCATACTGCATTTAGCAATTACCTCATACTGCATATAGCAATTATCTCATACTGTATCTAGCAATTACCTCATACTGCATCTAGCAATTACCTCATACTGCATCTAGTAATTACCTCATTCTGCATCTAGCAATTATCTCTTACTGCATCTAGCAATTACCTCATATTGCATCTAGCAATTACCTCATACTGCATCTATCAATTACTTAATTCTGAAATTATCAATTACCTCATACTGCATCTAGCAATTAACTCATACTGCATCTATCAATTACTTAATTCTGAAATTAACAATTACCTCATTCTGAATATAGCAATTACTTCATACTACATATATTGCAATTACCACATAATGCATCTAGCAATTACCTCATACTGCATCTATCAACTACTTAAATCTTAATTTAGCAATTACCTCATACTGTGTATAGCAATTTTCTCATGCTGCATCTAGAAATTACCTCATACTGAATATAACAATTACTTAATTCTGCATCTAGCAATTACCTCATACTCCTTCTGGTAATTACCTCATACTGCATCTTGAAATTACCTCATACTGCATCTAGCCATTACCTCATACTGAATATATAGCAATTACTTCATTCTGCATCTAGCAATTGCCTCATACTGCATCTAGCAATTGCCTCACCCTTCATCTTATAATTACCTCACCCTGCATCTAGCAATTAACTCATACTGCATCTATCAATTACCTCACACTGAATATATAGCAATTACTTCATTCTGCCTCTAGAAATTACCTCTTACTGCATCTAGCAATTACCTCATACTGCATCTTATAACTACCTCACCCTGCATCTAGAAATTACCTCATACTGCATCTTATAATTACCTCACCCTGCATCTAAAAATTACCTCATACTGCATCTTATAATTACCTCACCCTGTATCTAGAAATTACCTCATACTGCATCTTTGCAAATGTATACTTCAGAGTCATTCGCATCTCAGCTTTTTCTCTGCAGCCACTATATGGACTTTTGGATCTCAACTGAGCTGTAACAATGTAAGCACATACGAGAGATCTGCATTGTGGGAGTGTAGCCAGAGTCGTGTCCTATTCTAAGCCTTCTGTTTGTATAATGGCCGACAAATTCAGACACCTAGTACAAGGTAGGGCTAAGTGGTAATTATAGGGGTTTGATATGTATTACCACCGGCTGCATGGCCGGCGGTTCAAATCCCGACAGCGGCTGGCCGACAGAGGAGGAAATCCCAATAGTCCCTAGGTAAGTATAAAGTAACCTATTTTTCCCCCTAACCCTCCTTTAGGGTGCCTAACTCTAACCTCCCCCCACTGTGCCTAACCCTAACCCCCCCTCTAAGTGCCTAAACCTAACCCCCACTTCCCCGCTTCCTAAACCTAAGTCCCCCGGGGGTTGTATAACCATAACCTCCCCCGGGGGTGCCTAACACTAACCCTCCCTCCCCCTAGCCTAACCCTAACCTCCCAGGGGGGTGCCTAACCCTACGTCCCCCCCGGGAGCCCTAAACCTAACCCTACCCCCCGCGGCTGCTTGTTGCGGTGCCCGGCATCTGCTTGATCGGGATGCCGGGTGCTGGTCTTCCGACGTCGGTCAAATGACAGGTGTCTAGATTTAGAGTGCCTGGAAGCTGGCTGTCGGCATTTAGACCGTCGGCTTCCGGCCTACATCCCGATTATAGTGATGATGGCTGCTCTGATGGGCAGAGTAGTAGGTCAGTACGATTGCTTAGATACATACAATGCAGAGTACAGGTGCATAGTTACATTATCGTTTAATTGTAGCGGGTGTCCAGAATTACTTTTGCATTTTGAATCAGTGCCATAGTTGCTGAAAAAGCACTAAATGGATCAGAGACATGGGACAAATGATGTAATATCATGTTAGAAGCTCACTTACTGTAGGTTGAGTGCACACTCACATTAGCTATATATTTTATATGCATGGCAAAATACATGCAGTAACATATAAACATGTTATTGTGTTATGTTCATGTTTTATATGAATTGATTATGCATTTTCAATCAATTTCAGTCTGTGATGGTGATTTTTAAAGATCCACTTGAGATAAAACAGAACAGATATTATCAGGACAAAAGATTGTATAAATGCTTCTTAATCCCATCTCATTGCTTTACCAGTTTGCACCAATTGAGACAAATGTTAGTTTGAACGCATCGGCGCACATTAGGTGCACTGAAATAACACACAAGAATGCGATAAAAATTTGCATAGAAAACCTTCACAACACAAGTCTAATAAATGGAAATATAAATATGTATCATTAACTATAATGTTATTTTTTTATATCCAGCTCTGGACTATACACTGTGTGAAAACATGCAAGATACGCCCCACAAAACTGACTTTCATTCAGCATCAGCCACTTGAGAATAAGAGATTTATATATTACAAAAAGTACAATACAGTTCACAAGTTTTCTGTCCAGTGCATTCTTTTAAATTGGTCTCAGGCAGCTCACGCTTCTCAGATTGAGATTATTCTTCAATATTACATTTACAATGAACATAAGAAGCTGGACAAAAACATGTTGGAATTAGAAATGTTCTCCACGCAGCATACAAAATAACAGTATACAATACAGTAAGTATCTGTTCCTGTATAGAGCACTAATGAAAATGGTAAAATAGATGTAAAGTACTATGAATAAAAAAAAAACATATGTGGAACTTTGTAAAAAAGAATGCTAATGTACAGTAACGAACAGAGCCGTAACTAGACTTTTTAGCGCTCTGTGCCAGAGAGAGCATTGGTGCATTTTTTAAATAGGGACATAAGATAGTGCACCTGAAAAAGGGCCATGTCCTCATGGGGAAGGGCCAGGGAAGAGATAGGTGAGGCCAGGAGATGCTGGGGATAAAAGAAGAGGAAGCTACAAGTGAGAATGATAATACACAGGAAAATTGACCGGCCCAAACAGCGATCCCTGCCCTTCGGTGCCCTGTGCCATGGCACTGGTCGTACCACCCTAGTTACGGTCCTGGTAATGAACAATAGCTTATAAGCTTTGATAATTTAATATACTGTAAGTTAGACAATGAAAGTGAATATTTTGTTGGTTGCTGTTATACATTGTACACTTTGTGTTGCTATGATTTGATTATTTCTGTTTGTTTAGTTACAGATAGCTCAATGGAAATAAGCAATATGAGCATGTTTGTTATAATAGGATTCTCAGATTTACCAGATATGGAGATGTCTATTTTCTTCTTCTTTCTCTTCTCCTATTTTGTCACATTAATTACAAATCTATTTCTCATTGTACTTATCTATCTGAGCCCCTTGATGAAATCCCCCATGTACTTTTTCCTGTGTAACCTGTCTGGAGTGGACATTTTAGGTGCATCGTCCATTGCTCCAAAACTGATGTATCTATTCCTTGTATCCAGTGGTACGATATCATTCTCAGAGTGTATGACACAGTTCTTCTTTACTACCACATCTACAGAGGCTGAGTATCTTGTACTCACTGTTATGTCCTATGACCGATATGTTGCTGTCTGTAAACCGTTACATTATTCTCAGATCCTGAGCACACATTTTTGCGCAACATCATCCCTTGCGGCCTGGATGACGGCATTTGTAGTTTCAATAGTTTCAACTGTTTGCTTCTTATTCAATGTCTTTTGTTTTTCTAATGTTATTGATCATTTTTTTTGTGACTTTAGTTCATTGTTAGAAATTAGCTGCAGTTACACCTCAGTTATTCAGGCCATAGCGTATGCAGATGGGGTCATATTTTTTATCTCCTTCCTCCTTACTGCCGCCTCTTACACCTTTATCATTACATCTGTCCTTAAAATTCAATCTCTACGTGGAATATATAAAGTCTTCTCCACTTGTGCATCCCACCTAACTTCTGTTATTCTATTCTATTTGGCACTTTTCATTCTCTACCTAATGCCAAATGCAGTAATTACACAGAAGCAGAGGAAACTCATTTCTGTTCTTTATACAAATGTCATTCCCATGTTAAACCCTTTTATCTACAGTTTAAGAAATAAAGATGTAAAGACAGCTCTACGCGCTCTTATTAGGCAGGTTCAACTGAGATGCTTTGTGAAGTGACCAATCACATGTTTAGTGAACATAAAATATCTCAATCAATAGGCAGCAGCCATTAAAAGCATTTAAAAACTTTATTTAATTGCTGTCCATTTATTTTTGAGAATCATGTAATATCGATCAGTGGTCCAACAAAATATGTTGTGCTGTTAAAGGAACATCTAAACCACTTTGCTCTAATCATGAAAACCATTTACCCCAAAATAATAACAAACATAACGTCTATTTACTAAGCTCTGGATGGAAATAAAGTTAAAGGAGATAAAGTACCAGCCAATCAGCTCCTAACTGCTATATCACAGGCTGTGTTTGAGAAATGACAGATAGGAGCTGGTTGGTTGGTACTTTATCTCCATCCACTTTATCTCCATCCAAGGCTTAGCAAATACAGTAGACCCCTTAGGGGTTTATGTATCAAGATTACATAAACCCTAGCAGAAATGTACGTTAATGGCACCAAAGCTGCACATTTATATACAGCAACTGTGTGAAAATATGACATTTTGCAGCCGCTGAGAGTTGTATGGAGACACTCACTGGCGACTTTCCAAATCCAAACAACTGCGCACAAAGTACAGCACCAGTCACAGATCAGTCGGTTATTGGAGTAGTGAATAACCCTATGGAGGCAGGAAGGAGAGAAGACACAGAAAAGCTATTGTAGGATGCATTCAAATAGTACATACATATAAAGTCTAATTTTATTAGGTACAGTATATATTAAGGTATCTCCCATATACTTCCGATGGATCACACAAAACACACAATTGTAATACAGGTTGAGTCTCCCATATCCAAAATGCTTGCGACCAGGGGTAATTTAGATAACGGAATATTCCGTGTTTTGGAATAATTGCATACCGTAATGAAATATCTGGGGAATAGGACCCATATATACACAGAGAATGCATTTATGTGTTATATACACCTTATACACACAGCCTGCAGGTAATTTTATACAATATATTCAATAATTTTGTGTCTCAAACAAAGTTTGTGTACAGAAATGAAATTCATTTATGTTTCATATACACCTTATACACACAGCCTGAAGGTAATTTTATACAATACTTTTAATAATTTGTGCCTTAGACAAAGTTTGTGTACATTAAACCATCAAAAATCAAAGGTTTCATTATCTCAGTCATGCCAAAAAAATTCTGTATTTCGGAATATTTGGATATGGGAGACTCAACCTGTATATAATTTATCAAAATGTGTATTAATTATTCAATAAATAACCTAATGTCACTCTTTGAGACTGCTTCCATTCAGAAACGAAACTAGTTAGAGACTGACGGAATCATCGTAATCTCCATTCTAGTGCTGGAAATTGCACATTCAGGCCCTCATTCAGAGCCGTGCGCTCTGAGCAGAGCGCACGCTCTGAATGAGGGCCGCCCTCCATAAAAATGGAGCGTCCTCCTGGACGCTCGTATAGCTGTGGGTCACCACCCACAGCCTATACGAGCGTGCATTTTGATGGGCGCGATGGTCGTGACCATCGCGACCATCGAAACTGCGAGCCGGAGCCTGCGGTTGAGGTTTTCAACCGCAAGCTCCGGAGTGATTTTGGCTCTATCAGAGCCAAAATCACTCCCACTGACATCACTAGTGATGTCAGTGGGCCGGCTTCTGACGGGAGGCGTTCCCATGGGAACGCCCCCGTCAGGGAGGCACGCCCCCGGCACGCCCACCATCGACAGCACGCCCCCCTTGAAGAGACACTACGAGCGAAGGAAAATCCTTCGCTCGTCGCGTCTGGCGCATGCGCACGACGGAGCTCCCTCCGTCGTGCGCATGCTCAGTGCAGAACATCGACCCACTTGCGAGCGGACAGCCGCTCGCGAGTGGGTCTGAATCAGGCCCTCAGTCCACTAAACAGCCATACAGACTTGTGCTTTCAATCAATTCTGCTTTCAATCAATCAAAAAAGCCGCATGACAATTCACTTGTGAGCTCACATCAGATTCAGAATCAAAGGGAAGCAGCATTGGGACTCCCAACAGTTTCTGTATATGGATCTCCAGTTAGGGAGTACTTTTATTATCTACACCAGACATTTGTTGGTAATTAACTCCTTGTATATGGCTGGATTGCAACATATTTAACATGCAGCAAATGACTCTAGTAGTTAATATATTGGGACTGTCCATCATCCAGCATAATGGATTTACAGTTCACTGCATTGTCCATGGTCTATTAGTGGTTCTAAGTACATATGCAGTATGCTTATATATATATATATATATATATATATATATATATATCTAAAAAGGGGGTGAGAATCAGGCACTCTCTGGTGTAGTATTTTCAATTATAGGAATTATAAAGGTAAATATTGTGCATACCGCAAACAAGTGATTCAAAGGCACACTGGGGGGGTGTCTTTTATGGAGCTAGTAGGGTCATCCCTCACGGTGTTAATTCCGGCTGTGACAGGTACATTTTGTCTAGATGCACCTGGAGTTGTGATTTTCACTTTGGTCCCCAAAGATTGCTCCCTGTAGGTTTCAATTTGGAAGCTCAATAACGTGTCACATGTGGATATATGAAAGAAATTGCGCTCTCATATTGCAGTACTTTACTATGAGTTTTTAATAAATTTTCCACATATACACCACAAAATGTACAAAAAGAATAAAAGCTCTCACATACAGATGGAATATCTAGAAGAGACTGTGTGTAACACCCACACAACACCTCAATGTATTTAGTCACCTACACCCACTTCTCTGGGTTGGACTTCGTCAGGAGGATGAGTTTATGCTGTGGGCCTGATTCAGACCCACTCGCAAGCGCTCATGAGCAGGTCGATGGTGTGCACTGCGCACGCGCAGTGGCAGTACTGCATTTGCGCAAGCCCCGGAGTGAGAGAGAAAATCTCTTGCTCCGTGGCTCACTACTAAAGGGGCGACTGTCGATGTTGTTCGACAGCTCACCCCGTTTTGTAGGCGTGGCTGGGGGGTGGCTTCACAAACGGAAGCGTTCCCAAGCGAATACCTGCCATTTGTGGGCGGCCCCACTGACATCAACAGTGATGTCAGTGAGAGAGCTTCCAGCTCTATTAGAGCAAGAAGCTCTCTGGGGCTTGCGGCCATGAGACCCTACCACAAGGGTCTCGTCACAAGCCCAATGGTCGTGATGGTCTTGACAGGAGGCTGCACAAAGAAAAAAAAAAAACCCAGATTCAGAGCAAGCGCTCTTTCAGAGCGTCCGTCTCTGAATCAGGGCCTGTGTACATACCCTTTATATAGCAGAGAACCTAATTCCACATACCATCTACGGCATTTCCGGGCACAGTTGCTGGGCGCCGCCATTTTGAGCCATACTGCGCATGCATGAGATCCCTAAATCTAGGTGTAGTGCAGTGATCGATTTGTAATCGCTATTTGCGCTGCTCCCTGTCTGTTCACAGTGCACAGTGGGAGGGCGAGCATACTTAGGTGGCCAAAGGGACTTAGTAAACACTTGATCCCTGCAATAAAGGACACCGTGTGTGTCTATAATCATAGATCACTCCAAGTGTCGGTGCCCATTTTCTTGGAGCCCTACCAAACAGTGTGGATATCGCCATCTTGTTTGTGGGCAGGGAATGTAATGTTAATCATAACCAGGCATATTATAGTGGTATCAATATTCTAAACACATAATAACGATATAAAAAGTGAACATTTAATAATAATAAGGTTATCTAAAAATTGAAGACCATATAGCTAACAATGATAGTTCATATGTGTAGGCTCTCTGCTAATATGGTTCAGAGATAAAAAACACCAAATATATCTATCATAAATACATGCGGTAAGAGTATATAAATCAGATATATATACACATACTCAAACCCTATAATACTAAAATTTTGCAGGCACCCATATAAATAAAAAGAAAAACATAAATAAAAAATATACAATCAATAGATTAAACATCGATAGATAGACAATCGATGGATTAAAAACGACTGATAAACAATCAGGGAACCATAAACTGTACAATACATTATTTAGAATTCATAAATGAGGTAGAGAAAATTAATGAAGATACAGTATTCAAAGAGAGCATCAAAATCATAATCATAAAAAAGGTGTAATTTCATACGACTCATTTAATCCATAGTGTTTAGTGTCTAAGGGCCTCATTCAGAAGCGGTCGGAGGATGCAAGCGGTCGCTCAGAAACTGGGCGGCCACTTCCATCCTGACCGCCCGCCTCTGTTGCGGTCATTAGGCTGTGGGTTAACACCCACAGCTCTAACGACCGCTCGGGTGAAGGTCACGATGGTCATTGACCATCGCAACCATAGGGGCTTACGACGAGACCCTAGGGTAGGGTCTCACTTGTTGTAAGCCCTGGAGAGCTTCTGGCTCTGTCTGAGCCGGAAGCTCTCCACTGACATCACTAGTGATGTCAGTGGGGCCTCCCCCAAACGGCAGGCGTTCCCATGGGAACGCCTCCGTTTGGGCTGCCACCCCCCCAGCCGCCTTCCAAACGGGGCGAGCTGTCAATCAACATCGACAACTCGCCCCCTTTGGAAAGAGACCCGCTACGACCAGCGCTGTCGGTCGTAGCGGGTCTCACACATGCGCACGAGGGAGCCGGCTCCCTCGTGCGCATGCGCACTAGACAAACATCGAGGCAGCCGTGCAGTCGTAGACCGTACGGCCACCTCTGAATACAGCCCTATATCCGAAACAGCTCTCTTTGACAGAGTTTTTCTCTCGATCTACCCCCATTCTGCCCAGCTGTACATGCTCAATGGCCTTATATTTTAACTGTGTGGGGTCTTAGTTATGATATTTAAGGAAATGTTTAGGGACTGGATGGTTATCCAATTTATTTTTAATGCTCCTTACATGTTCCTGTATGCGTAACTTCAGTATAATATTGTTTTGCCAACATATTTTAAATGACATGGGCATTCCAACTAATATATAACAAAGGCAGTTACGCAATTCATACAGTCTTTTATTTTATACTCCTTAGTATCATTAAAATTACTAAACTTATAGTTTACAGGACTCACATATTTACAGACATTACATGTGTTACATTTAAAAAAAAACTTTTTTATTGCCAAGCCAGGGTTTAATGCTGCCATCAATAGGTTTAAGTAGGATGGGTGCCAGATGATTCTTTAAATTCCTCGCTCTCCTAAAAAGCTACCTGTGGTTTTTCTGGCAAATAGGAACTAAGAACTGGATCTGTTTTTAAAATCTTTCAATGCTTATTAAGAGTATTCCTGATCTCTATCTCTCTGTCGTTATATTGTGTCACAAATATGACTTGATTCTTGTCATTTGTAGTTTTATTTTTATATGTAAGGAGGTCTTCTTGGTCTATTTACTTTACCCATTCCTCTGCTTGTGAAATTAATACATCTGGGTAACCCATACTCCAAAACCTATCTGAATAAATTTGTAGCTGTTCATCAAAATCAATATTAGAACTACAGTTTCTATGAATCCTACAATATTGTGAATACGGGATATTGGTTTTCCATTTTTTTCATTTGCCCACTCTTATAGTGGACATAGCTATTTGCATCCACCGTTTTCACAAAATTGTGACTGATGACACCATTATTTTCTCCACTTAGTATCAAATCTAAATATTCCACTTCTTTTTCACTAATCTTGTATGTGAATGATAGATTGTACTCATTATCCTTCAGATACATCATGAAGGTATCAAACTCTTCTGTTGTACAATTCCAAATCATAATGATGTCGTCTATATATCTATAGTAAGAGATAATGCATCAAAACACTTACTTAAATAGCAAAAGACACCCATAGTGCAAGGAAAGGCCACTCATCTACGATGGCAGCGCACGCCGGTGACATAATCTGACCAAATTCACAAAGGAAGAGCACATCAATGATGCATCCGCATCCTGCTGATAACCAGGTTGGGTTACCTATTAAAATTGACTACACAATAATAACAGACATACCACCATACAAAAAGGACCAGAAAAAGAAATTGAAAAGTAAATCCAGAAAACATGGCTAAAAAAGAGAGAGTAGCAGAACATCGCTACATAGACATAGCAGAAATGCATCTCAAAGGTAAATATGCATGAATAAACAGTATAATCAAAATACATTAATCAGGACATACTGTAAGTAGAAGCATTACAAAAATTACAAAAAAACAACCAAATGATTGATACTCATTCAGGCCAAATGGGTGAACTGTATTTACTGTAATTTATGAATCCATTTGGCTTCTACTTCTCTATCACCTCAATGGGTACATGATCTATCATTTTGTACCTAATGTCTGCCAAGTTATGTTTACATTCCCTGAAATATTATGCCACTGGTTGATCATTAGCCTTACCATCCAGTGCCACTCTAATGGAGGGCTCTTCTTTCTTTGAATTTCCTGGAAGTTTTGCCCACATGCAAAAGCCTGTGTGTAATATAATACACAACAAAATTACTGGAACAGGTAAGGACATGTCTAATATTCAGTCTTCCAGAATGTGGGTGAAAGAAACTTTTCACCAGGTTCCAGGTAACTGCATGCAACACAGCCAGTACAGTGGTAGTTCCCTGCTTTTATAGTAAAAAAATTACCTGAAGAGGGCACCTGATAGCCTGTAATATCCGCATGAACTACAAAATCGAATTTAACTTTCCCATTGGTAACAAGACATGATGCAGTATCTTTCAAGGCCTTCAAATCAGGGTCACCACTAATGATGGGCCAATAATGTTTAGCTGTATTCATGATGATACTGCTTGAGGACATAAATGTATTCGGATGCACCATATTGTTAACACCTTTAGTACACAGCCGTCTTTCTGATAATGAAGCATTTAGGGCTGGCGCTCCCACTAGGCAAGTTTAGGCAGCTTCCTAGTAGAGCTGACCACTAGAGGGGGCACTTATGAGCCCGCCCGGCCCTCCGATCGCACCCCGCATTTGCCGGGTGCTTGCTGAGCTTGTGTTACCAGCGGGCGCTCGGCTCCTCTCTCCCTCCCCGGCTTCCGGGTCCCGCAGTGCACTATGGGAGTGACATCATGACGTCACTCCCATAGTTCTGAGGAGCAGGCACTGGGGACAGACGACAGCAGGCACTGGAGCAGGGTTTAAGGTTAGTATTGGTTTTTTTTTTATGTGTGTGCATGTGTGTGTGGGGGGCTTACTACTGGGGGCACTACAGGGGGCATTACAGGGGCCTTACTACTGGGGGCACTGCAGGGGCCTTGCTACTGGGGGCACTACAGGGGCCTTACTATTGGGGCACTACTGGCGGCACTACAGGGGCCTTACTACTGAGGGCACTACTGGGGGCACTATAGGGGCCTAACTATTGGGGGTATCATATGGGGCACTACAGGGGCCTTACTATTGGGGGCACTATAGGGGTCTTACTACTGGGGGCACTACTGGGTACACTACAGGGGCCTTGCTACTGGGGGCACTACAGGGACCTTACTACTGGGGGCACTACTGGGGGCACTACAGGGGCCTTACTACTGGGGGCACTACTGGGGGCACTACAGGGGCCTTACTACTGGGGGCACTACAAGGGCCTTACTACTGGGGGCACTACAGAGGCATTACTACTGTGGGCACTACAGGGGCCTTACTACTGGGGGCACTACAGGGGCCTTACTACTAGGGGCACTACAGGGGCCTTACTACTGGGGGCTCTAGAGGGGCAGCACTACTGGGGGCATTGTATGGGGGCACTACAGTGGCCTTACTACTGGAGGCATCATATGGGGGCACTACAGTGGCCTTACTACTGGGGGCACTACAGGGGCTCTTACTACTGGAGGCACTTCAAGTGGCATTACTACTGGGGCACTTCAGGGAGCATTACTACTTGGGGCACTACAAGGGCATTACAGTAGTCCTTACTACTGGGGGCACTGCAGGGTGCATTACTACTGGGGCACTACTACAGGGGGCATTACTTTTAGGGGCATTGTTACCAGGGGCATTACTACTGGGGGCATTGCATAAGGGGCACCATTACAGTGGGCATTTAGTGCTTTAGGGGAATTACTACTGTGGGCATTGTGTAAGACCTAAGTTAGGGGGGCCCTTAAAAATGTTGCTAAGGGGCCCAAAAAGTTCTAGTTACGCTCCTGATACTGTATATATATATATATATATATATATATATATATATGTTTTTTTTGTATATATATATATATATATATATATATGTGTGTGTGTGTGTATATATACAATCTTCTGCCTGCGCCCTCCACTTCATACTCATTTAGCCCCTCATGTGAAAATGACTTTGCACAGGTGGAGTGGAGTGCCGGATAAGTTTTGTGTTATATTTATATATATATATATATATATATATATATATACATTGTAGGGTAGAATTTCCAAAAGGAAGGACGCACTCGCTGTTTAAAATAACATTCAGAGTTTATTCATCTTTAGAACATCTTAGTAGTACAGAAAAAATCTGTGTTCATGGTCGTCCTTTCGGTACAATGATGTACCTTTCTCAAGTTCTCAGTTCAACAAGTCATAAATGGGGAATACTGGAAAACTGATGAAACCAAATCTGTGAAACATGAAAGAAACAAACAATGATCTGTCTATCAGGCTCCCATATGTCAGATGTGATTGAAAATTCATCAATCACTGTAAGCCACAACCTTGATGTTAAATCACCAATGTGCAGACAAATTCATAAATTAGTGCACCCACAGTATGCAAAAACACACCAATCAAGTAAACCAGTATGTCTGCACCAGATGCATACCTGTACTTCACTGAAAAAATTACATAAGGATCTAAAAAATTTAACATATATGAAGTGGATAAATTATTAATGGTGAAAATCATAATATGGATGCCACTGTGTAACAAGACTAAACCACAAGTACCTGAATGTATATGAGAAAACCACAAGCACCTGAATGTATATGAGAAAAAATGCAGCCCGATAAGCAAGGTCCATTGGAATAATCAGGACCTAAAATATATCACCACGGTATAATAAGTGGCAAGGTAAGGCAGATGAAAAGATATCATATCAGGTGTGTGGTAACCTGGCTTACCTGGTGTGGTTTTAGCATGTGGGGACCCCAAACAGCCGCAGCGCCTGGCGTGTCTGGATACACGCTGAACCAGACTGCATGTGGGATACAGAGTCTGGTCACGGCTAAAAACCGCCGGACCAGAAGCATGTGGGTATCACGTTTTCACTTCCGTGTGTGTCAATGACACGCACGCGGAAGGCAGTAACTAGGCAACAGATGGAAGCTGGTTGGATGCGTGTGGGTCTATGCACTGTCTCTGATTACAGCACAAAGGCTGCGCTGGATACCAACTCTATTTATATGTGTTGGTGACAGCTAGGGAACCTGATATGACTGACAAAAATGTATATCATAATGTTGGTATACATGTCAAACAATGTATACATGGCGGACATAGTGATATTGAATATTACACACTCTTGTTTTAAAGATAATATAAAAATTCAAGATTGCAAAATAATATCAACAATGTCTTCATGTATAGTTACATAAATAATATAGAAGGAGAAGGAAGCCAAATAATAAAAGCCAAATAATGAAACATAATAAATCATGAAACATAATAAATCAAGGTGAGACCGCTAGTTGCAAGGCTTATAGAAAGACATTTAACGGATTGTGTTCATTTAAGCCTCTCGGTATAACAGTGTCCAATTTATGGATCCAGTAACTTTCCCTACGTTTCAGACTTAAGAGCCTATCGCAGCCTAACTTTGGGGGAATCCAATCGATTAGTTTGCATCTCAGAGATGCAGCTTGATGTGTTTTTTCATAAAAATGCCTAGCAACAGGCATTTTGCCAGTCTGCAGTGCCGCCCTAATTGAGGCACGGTGATTGGCCATCCTATCCCTGAAGCGTCGTGTTGTGAGGCCTACATAATACAGACCACACGGACAGATAAGGATATAGATTAGATGGTCCAAGGCACAATGTAGCCTGTATTTAATGGCTATCTTTCTGCCTGAATGTGGATGTGGAAAAGTGGGACCAATTATCATGGAAGTGCAAGTAATGCAATTTCCACATGAATAGCTGCCTGGTCTTAATAAGAAGAACTCAGAAATATCACTCTTTCTGTTGGGGTACATTGTATATATATATATATATATATATATATATATAGTATACATATATATATATACATATATATATATATATATATTTATATGTAAAAAAAAATTTTTAACACAAAACTTATCCGCCACTCCACCTGTGCAAAGTCATTTTCACCTGAGAGGCTAAATGAGTACAGGGGGGGAGGGGTGGGGCGCATGCAGAAGTTTTGCCTAGGGTGCCTAGTGGTCTAGCCCTGGCCCTGGAAGCATGCCTGTAGATAGATAGAGCCTAATGTTTAGCTTCACGTAGCAAGCTAGAATGATAACCATGTGCAAGGATTCACACATCATAAGGTCCAGTTTAGCTGAAGCATCATCCTCATTGCTGCATATTCTCCTAATGTGCATGAACTGGGAGGAAGGTAGACCTCTCTTCAAGGACAGCGGCTGATGGCTATTAAATTGCAACAAGGTATTTCTGTCAGTTGGTTTCTGATATAGTGTAGTTTGCAAACTGTGGTCTACCTTATGATCTTAACATCCAGAATGTGAAATTCAGTCTCTCATATCAAAGGTAAATTTGGTGTTGGCATCAGATACATTAATGAATTCAAAAGCTTGCACAACTGTATCTCTGGTACCTGATCAAATAATAAGGATGTTATCTATGTATCTGGTAAATAAAAGAAGATGAGTAGATATCCAAGGTTGGAAAAAAAAATCCCTTTCAACATCCAACATAAATGAATTTAGTACATTCTTGCATCTGCAAATAAAAATAAGCAGTGATAATAGAATGTAGACAAAAATGCGCAATAAAATAAAGAGAGCAGCCACTAATCGTGTAAACAGGTAAACATCCACTAATTACCCAAGACTTACAAAGAAAAATATAGAAGTATTACACCAAATAGTAAAGCGCTCTCTAAATACCACATGCAATAAAATTGAAAAAATAATCACCCAGAATGATTAATCCTGTACAGATGTCTAGGATAAATGGTCACAAGGTTTGCTTCTCCTTTTAATTATAGATATCTTCAAAACCTATCTCCCATAGCACTGCATATAATCAAATATACATGTGCAGGTGGGCAATAAGAAGAAAACAGAACATAGTGTAGAACACCTTTGACATATAACAAGCATTTTAATAGAACAGGTTTACACTCACAAACATAGATGGAAATCAGGCATATAAATGAAATCCTGGGATGTCCGCACTGCAGCAAATGGGATGTAAACTCTGGCAGTCCTCAGGTGTTTAAAAGTACAATTCCTGGTCAGAGCTCCGGACACTCCAGCCAGAATCCAGAATGTATTCACCAAACAACAAGTGCAGTAAAGCAGGAGTCCAAACAACATAGAGCCACGCTTAACGCGTTTCAGACTTTCCAAGTCCTTTGTCAGAAGCGTGTACTCGGCTCTTAGATAGAAACATAAATACCCTCCCTAAATACTTACACAAATGTAACTAATCAACTCTAATCAGTGTCCATGTCATGCTGTTAATACAATGATCTCTACACAAACAGGAACCAAGATGGCTGCCATGCGTTCCACCTGTGTTCCAGCAACCAGGAAGTTGTTATACTGAAATCCATGCTTCTGCAGTGATCTCCACAAAAACCAGAACTAAGATGCCCGCCATGCGTTCCACTTGTATTCCAGCAACCAGGAAGTAGATACAAAGCAGGGAAATAAAGGAATAACTTCACAGTAGTCTTTCTCCATGTTAATCGAGCACAGCCATCATATCATAACAGTAGTTCTCATGGATAATATAAATAAATGTCCATCATTCATAAAACGTCCTCAAAGTAAAAATGAAAACACATAAAAACAATAATTAAAAACACATAATAAAATAGGATAAAAAATACTGACATGCTCAAAAAAGTGCAAGATGCATATATAAAAGGTGCAGGATGCATAAATATAAAAAGATATAGAATGTCCAGTAGTATGAAGTGAGGAAACATTTTAACTCAAAGTCCCCGTTCAGTCCCCCGGGAACAAGGGTTCCCAAACGGTAGATCCATTTCATCTCAGCTTGAGATAGCCTTTTTTCAATATCCCTAGTGCGCCATTTTGGGGTAATTACCTGAATACCCCAAAAATTAATAATGAAACATTCTTTTGACTCATGATGACTTTTAAAATGGGCAGAGACAGTATGTGTCTCTCTGCCTTTACGGATGTTATAGACATGTTCTGCCAATCGTGTTTTCAAATTTCTACATGTTTTCCGACATAGCTTAAGCCACATGCACACTCTAGAATATATATAACATTTTTTGAGTGGCAAGTGACAAAATCCTTAATTATGTAGGTTGTTCCATTAACCGCAAAATGGGATAGTTTACGCATGTTTGATTTACATGTTCTGCACATCAGGCAATCACCACAACGGTGAAAGCCCTTGGTTCTCACGCTTTGTTTAATCTCCGTGTCCAGACTACTTTTAACTAACAGATTTTTTAAAGCTGGCGCCCTTCTATAAACAAAGGTGGGTCTATCCGGAATAATGGGACCTATTATGGAGTCTTGTTTTAACAGTTTCCAATTCCTATTAAAAACCTTCTCAATATCTTTGAACGATGTACTATATTGACTTATAAAGGCCCACTGAAACTTATCATTTTTCTCTGCACCCAGTGTATTATCTTTTGTTTTTAATAAATCAGACCTCTCTATAGAGTTAACTTTCTCTCTAGCTTTATTAAGGAGGGCATTTCAATAACCTTTAGCTCTAACCCTTTCTGAGACTTCATCTAGTTGCCTTTCACATACATTATTCTCAGTACAGTTTCTTTTCACCCGTATTAATTGGCTAAAAGAAATCCCATCAAGCCAATTCGCATGGTGCAAACTGGTTCTCTCTATAAAACTATTAGAGTCTGTTAATTTTCTAAAAGTTTGAGTATTCACTTTATCATCCTTGACATAAATACTAAGATCTAAAAACGATACTTCCATGTCATTAAAAGTAAAAGTGAGTTTGATAGAGAGGGTATTGGTATTCAGCTTGTCACAAAAAGACACCAAAGACTCCCTACTACATCTCCAAACAAAAAATACGTCATCTATATACCGTTGCCAGGACACCAGGTTCACCTCCAGAACACTATTATGCCAAATATGATGCTCCTCCCAGTACACCATAAACAAATTTGCATAACTGGGAGTGAACCTGGTGCCCATAGCTGTGCCAACCTGCTGAATATAGAACGATCCATCAAAGTAGAAGTAATTATTAAGTAAAATAAATTTTATACTTTCAAGAATAAAACCTTTTAAATTATCACTAAAATCACTCAATTCTAAAAAATAGGAGAGTGTCGTGAAGCCATTATCCAACCCAATAATAGTATATAATGTCATGACATCTGCACTACATAGATAGTCACCTTTCACCCAAGTATATTCATTAAGCTTTCTAAGGACATCTCCTGTGTCTTTAAGATAGGCCTTCATATTTTTCACAAGAGGCTGTAAATAAAAATCTACAATCACTGATAGATTGCTAGTGAGGCTGTTGCATCCCGAAATTATCGGTCTGCCTGGAGGGTGGAGGGGGTCCTTATGCACTTTAGGAAGCACATATATCGTTGGAGTAGATGGTTCTTTAATATTCAGGAAATCGAACTCACTCTTTGTTATTACATTAGTATTTAAGGCTCTTGTACTCAAATCAAAAAGAGCCTTTGTAATCTTATCATATCAGTGGGGTCACATTTAAGTTTCTGGTAAGTGACTCCATCAGTGAGTTGTTTATAGATTTCCTGCATATATACTTCTTTTCTCATAAGGACCACCCCTCCTCCCTTATCAGCTGGTTTGATAATTAAATCTTTATCCTCTCTCAAGGACTTTATTGCCTCAAATTCCCTTTTAGATAAATTAAGATTCCTTTTACTACTTTTATTAGTGATTTCTGAAGTTTTTCCTATAATCTGTCTGATTTCTTCTGACACTACTTTATTAAAGCAGTCCAAACAACTACCCTTTGACTGTAGTGGGTAAAAAGTAGAAGGGGGTTTAAACATGGACCTTTCTAGTTGTGACTCTTGCGACCCTTCTTCTTTTTCTTTATTCAAGAAAAAGCGCTTTATAGTCAATTTTCGTATGAATTTTTTGACATCCAAAAATACATCAAATGAATTAGGCTTATTAGTAGGTGCAAATTTTAACCCCTTTTTTAAAACTTGCGTTTCAGACTCCGTAAGTATTCTATCAGACAAATTAAAGATTTTACCCTCAATTGAATTTTCAGCATCCAATATATTCATATCGGAAGTAGGAACAGGAATTATAATTTTTTCTTTTATTTTCCTATTCTGTTTAGATTTCTTCCAAGTTCCTCCCCTTTTACCTCTTTTTGATCCTTTTCTAGTACTCAAAATCTGCTTCTCCTTGGGGTTCTGGGGTCCCTTCCTAAAAAAGATCTATTGGATGTCCTTGGTTCCTCCAAACTAATAAAAGTAGTAAAAGGAATCTTAATTTATCTAAAAGGGAATTTGAGGCAATAAAGTCATTGAGAGAGGATAAAGTTTTAATTATCAAACCAGCTAATAAGGGTGGAGGGGTGGTCCTTATGAAAAAAGAAGTATATATGCAGGAAATCTATAAACAACTCACTGATGGAGTCACTTACCAGAAACTTAAATGTGACCCCACTGATATGATAGGATTACAAAGGCTCTTTTTGATTTGAGTACAAGAGACTTAAATACTAATGTAATAATAAAGAGTGAGTTCGATTCCCTGAATATTAAAGAACCATCTATTCAAATGATATATGTGCTTCCTAAAGTGCATAAGGACCCCCTCCACCCTCCAGGCAGACCGATAATTTCGGGATGCAACATCCTCACTAGCAATCTTTCAGCGATTGTAGATTTTTATTTACAGCCTCTTGTGAAAAATACGAAGGCCTATCTTAAAGACACAGGAGATGTCCTTAGAAAGCTTAATGAATATACTTGGGTGAAAGGTGACTATCTATGTAGTGCAGATGTCACAACATTATATACTATTATTGGGTTGGATAATGGCATCACGGCAGTCTCCTATTTTTTAGAATTGAGTAATTTTAGTGATAATTTAAAAGGTTTTATTCTTGAAAGTATAAAATTTATTTTACTTAATAATTATATCTACTTTGATGGATCGTTCTATATTCAGTGGGTTGGCACAGCTATGGGCACCAGGTTCGCCCCCAGTTATGCAAATCTGTTTATGGCATACTGGGAGGACCATCATATTTGGCATAATGGTGTTCTGGAGGCGAACCTGGTGTCTTGGCAACGGTTTATAGATGACATATTTTTTGTTTGGAGAGGTAGTAGGGAGTCTTTGGTGTCTTTTTGTGACAAGCTGAATACCAATACACTCTCTATCAAACTCATTTTTACTTTTAATGAAATGGAAGTATCGTTTTTAGATCTTAGTATTTATGTCAAGGATGATAAAGTGAATACTCAAACTTTTAGAAAATTAACAGACTCTAATAGTTTTATAGAGAGAACCAGTTTGCACCATGCGAATTGGCTTGATGGGATTCCTTTTAGCCAATTAATACGGGTGAAAAGAAACTGTACTGAGAATAATGTATGTGAAAGGCAACTAGATGAAGTCTCAGAAAGGGTTAGAGCTAAAGGTTATTGAAATGCCCTCCTTAATAAAGCTAGAGAGAAAGTTAACTGTATAGATAGGTCTGATTTATTAAAAACAAAAGATAATACACTGGGTGCAGAGAAAAATGATAAGTTTCAGTGGGCCTTTATAAGTCAATATAGTACATTGTTCAAAGATATTGAGAAGGTTTTTAATAGGAATTGGAAACTGTTAAAACAAGACTCCATAATAGGTCCCATTATTCCGGATAGACCCACCTTTGTTTATAGAAGGGCGCCAGCTTTAAAAAATCTGTTAGTTAAAAGTAGTCTGGACACAGAGATTAAACAAAGCGTGAGAACCAAGGGCTTTCACCATTGTGGTGATTGCCTGATGTGCAGAACATGTAAATCAAACATGCGTAAACTATTCCATTTTGCGGTTAATGGAACAACCTACATAATTAAGGATTTTGTCACTTGCCACTCAAAAAATGTTATATATATTCTAGAGTGTGCATGTGGCTTAAGCTATGTCGGAAAACATGTAGAAATTTGAAAACACGATTGGCAGAACATGTCTGTAACATCTGTAAAGGCAGAGAGACACATACTGTCTCTGCCCATTTTAAAAGTCATCATGAGTCAAAAGAATGTTTCATTATTAATTTTTGGGGTATTCAGGTAATTACCCCAAAATGGCGCACTAGGGATATTGAAAAAAGGCTATCTCAAGCTGAGATGAAATGGATCTACCGTTTGGGAACCCTTGTTCCCGGGGGACTGAACGGGGACTTTGAGTTAAAATGTTTCCTCACTTCATACTACTGGACATTCTATATCTTTTTATATTTATGCATCCTGCACCTTTTATATATGCATCTTGCACTTTTTTGAGCATGTCAGTATTTTTTATCCTATTTTATTATGTGTTTTTAATTATTGTTTTTATGTGTTTTCATTTTTACTTTGAGGACGTTTTATGAATGATGGACATTTATTTATATTATCCATGAGAACTACTGTTATGATATGATGGCTGTGCTCGATTAACATGGAGAAAGACTACTGTGAAGTTATTCCTTTATTTCCCTGCTTTGTATCTACTTCCTGGTTGCTGGAATACAAGTGGAACGCATGGCGGGCATCTTAGTTCTGGTTTTTGTGGAGATCACTGCAGAAGCATGGATTTCAGTATAACAACTTCCTGGTTGCTGGAACACAGGTGGAACGCATGGCAGCCATCTTGGTTCCTGTTTGTGTAGAGATCATTGTATTAACAGCATGATATGGACACTGATTAGAGTTGATTAGTTACATTTGTGTAAGTATTTAGGGAGGGTATTTATGTTTCTATCTAAGAGCCGAGTACACGCTTCTGACGAAGGACTTGGAAAGTCTGAAATGCGTTAAGCGTGGCTCTATGTTGTTTGGACTCCTGCTTTACTGCACTTGTTGTTTGGTGAATACATTCTGGATTCTGGCTGGAGTGTCCGGAGCTCTGACCAGGAATTGTCCGTTTAAACACCTGAGGACTGCCAGAGTTTACATCCCATTTGCTGCAGTGCGGACATCCCAGGATTTCATTTATATGCCTGATTTCCATCTATGTTTGTGAGTGTAAACCTGTTCTATTAAAACGCTTGTTATATGTCAAAGGTGTTCTACACTATGTTCTGTTTTCTTCTTATTGCCCACCTGCACATGTATATTTGATTATATGCAGTGCTATGGGAGTTAGGTTTTGAAGATATCTATAATTAAAAGGAGAAGCAAACCCTGTGACCATTTATCCTAGACATCTGTACAGGATTAATCATTCTGGGTGATTATTTTTTCAATTTTATTGCATGTGGTATTTAGAGAGCGCTTTACTATTTGGTGTAATCCTTCTATATTTTTCTAAATAAAAATAAGCATCAAACATAAAATAATTTCAATTAAGGGTTAACTCCAAAAGGTTAAAGTAAAAGTCAGCAACAGTATACTTGAAGCTGTTACATAAAACAAAAAGAAAAAAAACAGCTGGCGCTAATACAGTAGAAGTAGAATAAATGAGATATGGTCAACTTAGTATCTGTTCAACAGTGGAAAACTGCAAGTCCACAAAAGGAAAGAAATAAAAAACAACTAAGATATTGATTTAAACTGCGCTTTGGTGACCATATCACACACAAACTGCAAACACAATTATATAACATTAATTATTGTAAAAATGTTTTCAAAACACACATAAAAACTTCACAAATAAGCAACAATCTTTCATAATAATCAACTCATATGAGTTATAGTGTAACCCTTATTCAATGGTATCTCTTTCATGGAATCCTTGGAATCAATGTCCCAAAGAGCAATAGATAAACACAGTCCCGGCTGTTATAGACCATATCCACACTGTTCAATCCGCAATAAAGTGAAATAATGAAAAAGTTCCAAGATTGGATGTCAATATCTGTGTCCCCCTATGGCAAAATATCTTACCACTCCGTTGGTTTAAGAAAAAGTCTCTGCTGGACACCATACGCCGGAGTCTTTGTGACTGACTCGTGTCCTCGCTAGCCTCCTGGATGAGACCGACGTCTCTACCCTGGAGGACACAGGGGATGCTGGATGTTGTAGTCACAAGTCTGGTGGTGCTGTAGATGAACAGAACCAATTCATATAGCGGTTAAGTTATAGATACCAATGGTTATAACATCAACAGATGGTAGAAGCGGGCTTCCTTGAAGGGTCCCCATGTTGAGCAGCTTGTAGATAGATTACTGTGGGTGATTTCCGTGGTATTACCAATGAGTAATAGTAATAGAAACCAGGCTGTGCAATAGCAGTCTTCCTAACATGTTTCTTTACACCAGGTAATTTCATCAGTCATTTAATGGATTCCAAAACCATTTGATGAGGAATGCTTGTGTACAAGCTGGCTACATCCATAGTGCAAAGCCAGCAGGGTTCAGACAATGTTGGTAGTGCTTGCAATTTCAGAATTAAGCTAGTAGTATCCTATAGAAATGTATTGTTTGTCTGTTCCAAGGGCTGAAGATAGTAGTCAAGAAACTGGGAAATTTTGTAAAAAAGAGAGTGTGGTCTGATGACATCATTGGCGTGCACTGCTGCCGTGAACAGGCGGCCTTTCCTTGCTCTATGGGTGTCTTTTGCTATTTAGGTAAGTACTTTGGTGCATTATGTTATTATTTGCCCTGAAGAACCTCATTAAAACTAAAATGTCAAACACATTTATGCTGTGAAAGTGTGGTGCTTCTTACCTGTACAAGTCCCTTGTGTGCCGTCCATCTTTCCTGCATTTGTGTACTACCTTATGGGAAGGTACCAGGGCATGGGAAGGTACCAGGCCACCTACACCATGTGACTCTGGACGCTGACGCTGGAGTGCTGGATTTTTAATATTTGTATAAATAGTATTGTGCCACAAGAAAATAGTAAGTAGTAGTTCAGGATACTGTGTATAGTAACCAAAAGTTTCAAATTTGTTACTATTAACTGACTATGTAGCCACTTTACACCGTGTTCAATAGGCAGTACAATAAAATTGTTAGTTTGTAATAACATTCTTAAATAGAGTCTACACAGTGTTAGTGGAGTTAATAAAACACATTAACTGAACTATGTGTATTAGAAGAAATTTATTTTATTGAAAAATAAAATTTACCATAAATTATGATAATAAGGATCCCATACAATGATTAGATGAAATTATTTTAATATTTACAACTTTCAGTTATGCTTGCTTATTGTAATAAACATATTTAGGTATTAATGGGCAGATCTTATATTATATAATGGTGAACATTAATATCACATATATTTGATATCAGCATATAAATGTGTGATTTAATCTAGTTGTCTTCTCTTATAGATTGAAACATAGTATCAGTGATTACTTAGTATCCACAATGTCTGTCACAAAGAACATTATTGTAAAGGTCTCCATATGGGTGATCCGTCTCATGTGTAACTCTCAGAATTTAAATATCAGTAATCACTATTCAGAATAACACCATATTATAATTCAGTGTTGGCAGACAACCTAATGAAAAAAAGATGGTTCTATAATGGTCCCCACATTATTGAAACAAATAGCCGGATCAGAGCATGGTTTTAAATCTCTGCTAGTACTTAGCACCCAATGCTAGTCTGGCATTTTCCACAATGATAATCAGCTGGTCAGACTAATAACTGCTATTGTGGTCTAATAATGTGGTTAAATATTTATCACAACGCTCTGTCCCCCATGTAAGAATGCATGTAGCCCTATTATTATTACTATAGTGGTAATATGCTGATTAAAATGTGAGGATCTGGTAGTTTAAACGCCAGTTTAAAGAGCGGATAGCCCAGCATAGTAGTGCCATTCGGGCAGCTCTGCAAACTGGTTGTAGTGAACAGCCAGTGGCATGGCACTTTGCCACCCTCAAGCACAGTATGGCGACATTGAGGTACAAGATAGTAGATCATGTTCCTTGTCACCTAAGGGGTGGCAATAGGTCTAGGGAACTTCTCCAATTAGGGAACTTCTCCAATTAGAATCAAGGTGGATCCATCGCCTGGGCACGTTACATCCTAGGGGTCTGAATGACTCCCTAGGTTTGTATGATTTTCTTTAAATCTAATTATTGACATCTCTGCTATTTCACAGCCTTTTCTCTGTATGTTATTATAGGATGTGGTTTTCTATCATTGATTTTTAGTGTAATCTCTGTTGCTATTGGGCATTATGGATACAGTTATTGTATTATTAATAATGATTTAGTAGCCCTGATGAGGGACGTATTTTACGGAGCTAAGTATATATGTCTGATATTAACTATGGCCTCTAGTACATCCTGTTGCTGCAGTATTATTTTGACCATAGTATGTTAATTGATGTAGGTGATTTAATATATATTTATATTTTTGCATATTTTTTCAGATAGGCTTTTTTATAGGATCACTTACATATTTATTATTATATATTTATTATATTTTTTAATCACATCACTTTTTGGTCGCCAAGTTTCATATTTACTCACGTTGTAATTTTATTTAGTATTTTGTCTAGATTAACTTAATATGTTAAGAGATATCAGTACGCGATATTTTTGTCCAATTGTGTATTTATTATTTGTACACCACTTAATCCAGTAGCATTTTTATTGTTTAGCTCCTGGTCTTCATTAGCATACAATCACTCATGTATTCACTTTTTTGGTTTGTGTACAGTGCTGCCTTGGCAACCAGCCGAGCGCCGTGAGCATCACTTCTGGTGCGCCTCTGGTCCCTCTTGGATGGAGATACACGCCGGAAGATCAGGCTGAGTGGTCGGGGCAGACACAACACTTCAAGATAGGTAAGCCTATTTAAGAGCATGTTTTTGTTTGTTATGTTCACTGTATTCTGTTCCTGATGACGAGGTTACAGACCTCGAAACGTTGAAATGTTGATTTCACACTAAAAGTTCTTCTTGGTATCGAGTCTCTGAGTGACGCCTTATTTGTCCTATGTATTTGGAGCTGTTGGCCCCTTAAAGGAAGGCACCAGAGCAAGTTACCCCTAAGGGGTTCCGGAGTGCCAGGATTATTGGACTGTATATATATATATATATATATATATATATATATATATATACAGTGCATCCAGAAAGTATTCACAGCACTTTACTTTTTCCACATTTTGTTATGTTACCGCCTTATTCCAAAATGGAATAAATTCATTCTGGTCCTCAAAATTCTGCACACAATTCCCCATAATGACAACATGTAAAAAGTTGGTTTGAGATTTTTGCTAATTTAATAAAAAAGAAAAAAAAATTAAGAAATCACATGTACATACAGTCAGGTCCATAAATATTGGGACATTGACAGAATTTTCATATTTTGTCCTCTATTCACCACCACAATGGCTTTGAAATGAAACAAACAAGATGTGATTTAACTGCAGACTTTCAGATTTGATTTGAGGGTATTTACATCCAAATCAGGTGAACGGTGTAGGAATTACAACGGTTTCTATATGTGCCTCCCACTTTTTAAGGGGCCAAAAGTAATGGGACAAACTAAACAATCCTAAATCTAACTTTCACTTTTTAATACTTTGTTGCAAATCCTTTGCAGACAATTACAGCCTGAAGTCTGGAATGCATAGATATCACCAGACACTGGGTTTCATCCCTGGTGATGCTCTGCCAGGCCTCTACTGCAAATGTCTTCAGTTCCTGCTTGTTCTTGGGGCATTTTCCCTTCAGTTTTGTCTTCATAAAGTGAAATGCATGCTCAGTCGGATTCCGGTCAGGGGATTGACTTGGCCATTGCATAACATTCCACTTTTTAGCCTTACAAAACTCTTTGGTTGCTTTTGCAGTATGCTTCGGGTCATTGTCCATCTGCACTGTGAAGCTCCGTCCAATGAGTTCTGAAGCATTTGACTGAATATGAGCATATAATATTGCCCGAAACACTTCAGAATTCATTCTGCTGCTTTTGTCAGCAGTCACATCATCAATAAATACAAGGGAACCAGTTCCATTGGCAGCCATACATGCCCACACCATGACACTACCACCACCATGCTTCACTGATGAGGTGGTATGTTTTGGATCATGAGCAGTTCCTTTCCTTCTCTTATCTTCCCATCACTCTGGTACAAGTTGATCTTTGTCTCATCTGTCAATAGGATGTTGTTCCAGAACTGTAATGGCTTTTTTAGATGTTGTTTGGCAAACTCTAATCTGGTCTTCCGGTTTTTGTGGCTCACCAATGGTTTGCATCTTGTGGTGAACCCTCTATATTCACTCTTGTGAAGTCTTCTCTTGATTGTTGACTTTGACACATATACATCTACCTCCTGGAGAGTGTTCTTGATTTGGCCAACTGTTGTGAAGGGGTTTTTCTTCACCAGAGAAATAATTATTTTGTCATCCACCACAGTTGTTTTCCATGGTCTTCCAGGTCTTTTGGTGTTGCTGAGTTCTCCGGTGCGTTCTTTCTTTTTAAGAATGTTCCAAACAGTTGATTTGGCCACACCTAATGTTTTTGCTATCTCTCTGATGGGTTTGTTTTGATTTTTCAGCCTAATGATAGCTTGCTTCACTGATAGTGACAGCTCTTTGGATCTCATATTGAGAGTTGACAGCAACTGATTCCAAATGCAAATGTCACACCTAGAATCAACTCCAGACCTTTTACCTGCTTAATTGATAATGAAATAATGAGGGAATAGCCCACACCTGTCCATGAAATAGGCTTTGAGTTGATAGTCCCATTACTTTTGGCCCCTTAAAAAGTGGGAGGCACATATTGAAACTGTTGTAATTCCTACACCATTCACCCAATTTGGATGTAATTACCCTCAAATTAAATCTGAAAGTCTGCAGTTAAAGCACATCTTGTTTGTTTCATTTCAAAGCCATTGTGGTGGTGAATAGAGGCCAAAATCTGAAAAGTCTGTCAATGTCCCAATATTTATGGACCTGACTGTAAGTATTCACAGCCTTTGCTCAATACTTTGTTGATGCACCTTTGGAAGCAATTACAGCCTCAAGTATTTTTGAATATGATGTCACAAGCTTGTCACACCTATCTTTGGGCTGTTTCGCTCATTCCTCTTTGCAGCAACTCTCAAGCTCCATCAGGTTGGATGGGAAGCGTCGGTGCACAGCCTCCCGAGATGTTCAATCGGATTCAAGTCTGGGCTCTGTCTGGGTCACTCAAGGACATTCACAGAGTTGTCCTGAAGCCACTCTTTTGATATCTTGGCTGTGTGTTTAGGGTTGTTGTCCTGCTGAAAGATAAACCGTCGCCCAAGTCTGAGGTCAAGAGCGCTATGGAGCAAGTTTTCATCAAGGATGTCTCTGTACATTGCTGCATTCATCTTTCCCTCTATCCTGACTAGTCTCCCAGTTCCTGCTGCTGAAACACATCCCCACAGCATGATGCTGCCACCACCATGCTTCACTGTAGGGATGGTTTTGGCCCGGTGATGAGCAGTGCCTGGTTTCCTCCAAACATAATGCCTGGCATTCACACCAAAGAGTTAAATGGTTGTCTCAGCAGACCAGAGAATTTTGTTTCTCATGGTCTGAGAGTCCTTCAGGTGCATTTTGGAAAACTCCAGGCGGGCTGCCATATGCTTTTTACTAAGGAGTGGCTTCCGTCTGGCCACTCTACCAAACATGCCTGATTGGTGGATTGCTACAGAGATGGTTGTCCTTCTGGAAGGTTCTCCTCTCTCCACAGAGAAATGCAGTAGCTCTGTCAGAGTGACCATCAGGTTCTTGGTCACCTCCCTGACTGGGGCCCTTCTCTCCCGATTGCTCAGTTTAGATGGCCGGCCAACTGTAGGAAGAGTCCTGGTGGTTCCGAACTTCTTCCATTTATGGATGATGGAGGCCACTGTGCTCATTGTGACCTTCAAAGCAGCAGATATTTTTCTGTACCCTTCCCCAGATTTGTGCCTTGAGACAATCCTGTCTCGGAGGTCTACAGACAATTCCTTGGACGTCATGCTTGGTTTGTGCTCTGACATGCACTGTCAAGTGTGGGACCTTATATAGACAGGTGTATGCCTTTCAAAATCACGTCCAATTAACTGAATTTACCACAGGTGACTCCAGTTAAGCTGTATGAACATCTCAAAGATGATCAGTGGAAACAGGATACACCTGAGCTCAATTTTGAGCTTCATGGCAAGGCTGTGAATACTTATGTACATGTGATTTCTTGGGGGTTTTTTTAATTAAATTTGCAAAAATCTCAAAAAAACTTCTTACACTTTGTCATTATGGGGTATTGTGTGTAGAATTTTGAGGACAAAAATGAATATATTACATTTTGGAATAAGGCTGTAAAATAACAAAATGTGGAAAAAGTGAAGCGCTGTGAATACTTTCTGGATGCACTGCCTATATATATATATGTATATATATATATATATATATATATATACATATATATACAGGTTGAGTCTCCCATATCCAAATATTTGATGGTTTAATGTACACAAACTTTGTCTAAGGCACAAATTATTGAAAATATTGTATAAATTTACCTTCAGGCTGTGTGTATAAGGTGTATATGAAACAAATTAATTTCATGTATGTACACAAACTTTGTTTGAGCCACAAAATTATTGAATATATTGTATAAAATTACCTGCAGGCTGTGTGTATAAGGTGTATATAACACATAAATGCATTCTGTGTGTATATTTGGGTCCTATTCCCAAGATATTTCATTACAGTATGCAAATATTTCAAAATACGGAATAATCCGTTACCCAAAATACCCCTGGTATTCTCAACCGGTATATATATATTTAATTTTATACATGTAAAGATTGAGTATTATTAATGTGACAACTCCTCTTAATAACATAATGATTGATATATATAAGGTCTATACATATATGACAAAGAGTATACTAGTGAAGAGAAAAACTATATACAACAAGCAGGGCTGTTAGGACCTTCCCTGGTTTATCACTTAAGTCAATGCTCATTGTGATATTTATGAGCAAACATATTCTTAATGAATTATTATTATGGTTGTTCATTCATCAACCATCATCTGTCATTTGGCCATGCCCCTCCCCCATCTCCGCTGCCTCTACTGATAGTGTACTGGTGGTTGGCAGACCGGCAGTACACACAGCACAATGGACAGATATATCTGCCATTGGCTGTGTAGCACAGCCGACGAGATGTCTGTGAATGGTATTATTCACAGACATTTCGCTGGTACACACTGGCCAACGGGCACGCAATACATTTGCCAATCAATTGATCAGCCAATATATCTCCCAGTGTGTACCTTGCTTAAGTTATATCAATTTTATGTGTATTTATTTATGTGATTAATACAAGGGGCACCACTATCAGCTAATAGTCAGTTCAGGCAAAACGGTTTTCCATATGGTTGCACCAAAGACTATAAAAAAATCAGCTATTACATTCCTTCTTTGAGATGAGTTTCTTTTGTTCTCTCAAGTTATCAAGATCGATATTACATAACTCCAAAGGTTAACTTTTTATTAGCAAAAGAAGTAAAAATAAAAACACACAACATGGAGCAAGGGTCTCTGAGTTCCATTTATTAGTGTTATTAAATAGATGGTACCTATATATTGAGGCCTATTGTTATATTCACACTTACTGCGCATTAATCCTCACAACCATACATTGAAAGAAATCACCAAACACCATCTTTACAAGATTGTTTTTATGAATCCTCATCATAGTACTGAGATACCAGGTGCTATCTAAGGCATCATTTTTGCCAGTAAGGAGGATTATGGGTCTGATTCTGAAATTAAAGCAAGTAAATTTCCGAACTTATCTTATGCATTTATGCATTGTACATGCATTGGAATAAAGCTTGCAAAACTGTAGTCTATGCAGAGTCATGCGCATTACAGTCATATCTCCACTTACTTCAGCGTAGGTGTAAGTAGGCTATAACTCACATAGGCTATGCTTAGTGAGAGCAAGTAGATCAAATTGTGGGTTGTGCAGACTGAAGCATATATTTCTGATGTCATTTTTGGGATGTAGTTAACAGACCGGCGGACTGAATGCCGCCAGTCTAAATCCCGATGGTGCAAGCCAGCCACAGGAATTAAGATAGGCGTTGAAATACAGCCGCCTATCTTAATCCTTATAATCCTTACCTTACCTTATAATGCAGAACATATTGTGGCTGACTTCACAAACCAAATCAATTTTACACGTCTATTAAAACTTTGCTGTGCTCCTTTAACATCTTTATTCCTTAAACTGTAGATAAAAGGGTTTAATATGGGAATAACATTTGTATAAAGAACAGACATAAGTTTTCTCTGCTTTTTTGTAATTTTTACATTTGGTATTAAGTAGAGAATGAAAAGTACCAAGTATAATAGTGTCACAGCAGACAGGTGGGATGCACAGGTGGAGAAGGCTTTATACATTCCTTGTAAAGACTGAATTTTAAGGACTGATGAAACAATAAAAACGTAGGAGGTTGCAGTAAGGAGGAAGGAGATAAAAAATTGGACCCCTTCTGCAAACGCTATGGCCTGAATAACTGAGGTGTAACTGCAGCAAAGTTCTAACAATGAACTAAAGTCACAAAAAAAATTATCAATAACATTAGAGACACAGAAGTCATTAAATAAAAAGCTAACAACTAAAACTAGTGAATCTACAAATGCCACCATCCAAACGCCAAATGCTGATTTTATACAAAAATTTCTGCTCAGGATCTGAGAATAATGTAATGGTTTACAGACAGCAACATATCGGTCATAGGACATAACAGTTAGAAGAAGATACCCAACCTCTGTAGATGTGGTAGAAAAGAAGAACTGTGTCATACACTCTGAGAATGATATTGTACCACTGGATACAAGGAATAGATACATCAGTTTTGGAGAAATGGACGATGCACTCAAGATGTCCACTCCAGATAGGTTACACAGGAAAAAGTACATGGGGGATTTTATCAAGGGGCTCACATAAATAAGTGTGATGAGGAATAGATTTGTAACCAAAGTTATTATATAGGAGAGGAGAAAGAACACGAGAATGGACATCTCCATGTCTGGGAAATCGGAGAATCCTATAATAATAAATAAGCATATATTTCGTGTTTCCATTAATCTACTGTACAGTATCTAGAACAGAAGAATGAGAAATGATCACATCATAGCAATACAAATGGTATAATTAGAATTTTCAATGAAAACAGGCAGCAACCAGCAAGTAATTCACTACTTACTGTAGTTTTGATTAATCAAAGACAATTGACATTTAGTTGCTGTGGATTACAGCATATTTGCTTTCATTTTGCAGTTTTCTACCTCAATTAATTTTTTTTATTCACAATACCTTTTTTTTGTAAATGCTCATAAATGTTTTTCATTAAGGTGCACATCCACATGCCGACTAGGGAAATACAGTATGATTCCGACATCATAATCGTACCGTCGTTCCCCATCCCCTGCAGTGCCTACACTGAACGATCAGTCGTTCAGTGTAGGCACCCTCCATCATCCCCGAACATGGTCAATCTGTCGTTATTGGCAGATTGACAGGTATGTTTGGGCGATGATTGATAGAAGAACTTTTCACATCTTTTTTTCTACCAAGCACCTGCTCATTGCGGGTAACCTAGGGCCAGTTAATATGCTGAAGTTAAATTTGTATCTAACAACCATGGCCTGTATGTTATCAATTAAAGAGAACAGTTTCTAAACTCTATTTCTCATGTTTTAAAATACAGATGTCATGTGGTCCTGCAAGTTATAATGCTTCTTATTAAGAATTAACTTAATAGGAATTAATTGTAGGCTAAAGAATACTTTGAATTAATAAAATACACTTAAAAGATGAAAGAATTATAAGTATATTCACCTGTGTTTTTGATTTGGTTCCAAATTCATAGTCATGTTTTGGCTTTGGCAAAACGGGATGCAGTCATATGACCGGCGGCTCAAAATCCCGATGGCAGAATGCTGGCTAGGGATTATTGATAGGCATCGAAATACCGATGCCTATCAGAACGATGCTTGACTGAACAAGGTAAGTATGGCCCGTGCATCCTCATAGCCACGGAGGGGGAGGGTTAGCTATAGGGCACTCCGGGGGAATTTAGGGTTAAACAACCCCCCGGGAGGGTTAGGATTAGGCTAGGGAAAGGGGGGGTTAGGGTTAGGCACCCCCAGGGGAAGGTTAGGGTTAGGCACCTCCCCTGGAGGGTTAGGTTTAGGGAGTGGGGAGTAAGGGTTAGGTTTAGGCACCCCAGGGGGGAGGTTAGGGTTAGGCACTAAGAGGGGAAGTTAGGGTTAGGCTCCCCTAAAGGAGGGTTAGGGTTGGAGGAGAGGGGAGGGTTCAGTAGTTTACTCACCTCCATCAGGATCTCTGCTGTTCGGCCTGCCAGCATCGGGATTTCGACTTCCAGGCTCTCATCCAGCGGTCATTCATACCAATCCCAGCGAAACCACCCACATTATTTTAGTTTTAAATTTTTTTTAAAAGTGATTAAAAACAGCAAAATATTATGTAATTTGGACCTGTTTTTGTTCCTACAGTATTATTAACATCAATTCCTAGTAATTTCCAGTCAATTTTGACCACCTCACAGCTATTTCATCAATATTGGCCAAAGGCTAGAGTGAGCTGGCTGGCTAAACTAAGTGGGTTGAGTATGAGATCATGGCGGTCTGGATGCCTGTGGTCAGGACACCGACAGTGGCATCCTGACATTCAGAATGCCAACACCCAAAGGTAAGTAGCCTAACCCTAACCTCTAACCCTCCACTATACTCAACCCACCTTTCCCACAGCCTAACCCTCCCCCTCCCCTCTGCAGCCTAAACCTAACCTTCCCACCCACAGCCTAACCCTTAACCCCCACCTGCAACCTAACCCTCCCCCTAGTGCCTTTCCCTAATCCTTACCGTTAGGATACCAGCGGTCAGGATTCCAACTGCTGTCAGAATTCTGGTGCCGGGATTCCAACTACATCCCAACTAAGCAACAGGGCAGCAGCACAAACACGTGGCAGTTTACAAGAATATGAAATGAACATCTATGAAACATAGTGGCACAGCATTGGCAAACAGGATGGCAGTTAATTAAACTATACTACCCTAACATGTGTTTATTAAACAAGAAGCCTATTAAAAATATATAATATATTTCAAAATCACAGGCTTCAGGCCAATAGAAACTGACTTCATTGGATACAATTTCAAATGGTTTCAGTAGTTGCATAATACCAAGAGTATTCTCCAGTGTGTTGCACTAAGGTGGTAACATGTCATCCTCTTCGTTTCTCATGGATTGATGTGTATGTTATGATAGCTTGTTGCCATTCCTCCAGTCACTGAAGCATATAAAGGGTGTCATTCCACCTGGTTACTACCTCTTGCTAAATTTGTTGGCATGGCAAATGGAACTGTTCTTGCAACTGCTGCAATCTTCTACATATGGTTAATGAATCCCAAAAATGCCCAGAACTTTTACAGGCCACACTCAGCATCTCCTGCATGCACCTGCTATGTTTTAGGAAATGATGAACAACCAAGTTTACTGTGTGCACAAAAAATGGTACGTGTTAAAATTCACCCAGTTGTAATTATCATTCAATGTTTCCTGTTTTATTAGACATGACAAATCCTGAAGAGAGCCTAAGCAGGGTAAGCCACTTTGCTAACACATGCCTGAATTTTTCCCCACAGATTGACACAAGTATGCCTCTTAGCAAAGCCAGTGATACAGAGAGCAGCCTACCAGTGAATGAGCTAGCACTGTGTGTTAGGTACTGCTGCTGCTGAAGGCTATACACCCACCCAGTGGGCTGTTACAGTCATGTAATCTTTGGTTTGATCAGTACCGCATGTCCACATGTCTGTAGTTAAGTGGATAGATGATACAATGGCATTTTATATGCAAATAATCACTTTTTCATCCCAGTACACTTTAATTATTTAACATATGGCTAACGGGGACACAACAGCCAGAGTAAGTACAATAATATATTCTAACTCTCTAAGACACACACTCTTGAAATACTTTTTAAATTGACTGTATTCTAATTGTGGTAACTCCTGTTATTGTTCAACTTATATGTTACAATAGTCATGCCATCATTGTTACTTATCGGTAGTATACAGTACTTCTCATCTGCTTATTCTCCTGTAAACAGAGACAAAATAAATCAGATCCTTTTATTAAAACTATCAAAAAAAACATACAAAAACAAAAAACACTACCAGAAAGGTGTATAAATCACAGGTCCTCATGTTCTCATATATACGGTAATAGATGAAAAATAAAAAAAGATTAAGAATATATCAGTTTATATGAAATAACAAGGTGCTATCTGCATCCTCTCACTGATCCATGAGTTTACCTGTATAATAAGAGGAAACTTTCCACCTTATTTAAAAAATAAAATCGATAATATAAATAATGGTCATGCTGGATCAGAGGAGGTTCTTGAAGCTTTTTAAAATATAAATCCTTGGAAAGGACAGTTACAGCATCCTGTGTCTGATGAATCCTGGATGGTTACACCACTAGTTAGCTTTGGTATTAATACTGATTATAATCCCACATGATTAATTAGCATTAAATCCTTTATGAATAATAAAACACATTAGGACTTTGGGGCTGTTTTAAACATTAGGACAATGCAATTTAATTGTGGCATCTAAGAAAAATTGTACTTCATATTGTAGTAAACAATTATTTAATGAAGTTTTTGTGACCTTTAAGAAAGAAAAATTAGCAAAAGGTACAATAGCTTGAATGTAGGTCTCAAAATTAGAGGCGCGTGAAAACCCCCCTGTGTTTTGGCTTTGGTTATTTCTAAATCATCATTGTGTTTTGGTTTTGCAAAAACACCCACAAATATTTTTGGTTTTGGATCTGGAATTTGATACCTTTAATAGTTGATGGAAACAGCTAAAATCATGCAACGTGGACCTATTTTTGTCCTACTGTATTATTAACATCATAAGATTAATTTCCAGTCATTTACAGTCAATTTTGACCACTTTGCAACTCACAATATTCTTTTCACCAATGTTGGCCAAAGGCTGCAGAGAGCTGGCTGGCTAAACTCAGCAAATGAGCAGTGGCACAAACACATGGCAGTTTAAAAGAATATACTTTATAGTAGCAAATCTGTGATACATAGTGGCATAGTAGTGTTAGATAAGATGTACTTTAATAAACTATACCACCATATAGAATGTTTCATTAATCAAGAACTAATAGCCTAAAATTAAAAGCCTAGTTTAAAATATAATATATTACCAACACACTTTTCCAACCAGCAAATCACAGGCCTCAGTCTAATACAAATGACTGGAGGTAGAGTATTAAGTATTCAGTGATGTGGAAAATCTATCAACAAATATCCAAGTGTGAGTTTACAAACACTGAATCCAACAAGCAAATAACAGTCTTTAGCTTATAAAAGTGATTGGAGCTAGAGTACTAAGCTGCCGGATACAAGGCCTATTTACCTCAATGAAAAGCTGGTGATGGATGGTATTGCAATATACAGAACATCAATGCCCCAGTAATGTACAGTAATATATGTTGCTTGTCAAACATACACACAGTCCTTGCAAAGTCCATAATGAAAGTGGTGCACAATGGAATTGTCCTTAGGCCCTCTCACCGACCTTATGTTGTATATTAAAGAGACCATTCATAGTTTTACCAAACACTTCAGCGACAGGGACTGCCACATTTGTGGCTGAAGTACTTGGCTTTTTTGGGCCCTCACAAAATAAAATATCTTTGTGGTTTAGTCAAACTAAGCTATGAATGGGCTTAAGGCAAATAACAGTGTTGTTAATCATCCTCACAGTTGTAATATGTCCTCATCTTCATCAACACCCTAATTACTGTTGTTAATATCAAATGTTTGTTGTAATTGGCAGCAATGGTCTTCCTAATAGAATTTGTAGTTCATTTTGATGAGCATCAGTTTTTCTGAATTTGTTAGAAGTAGCCTTCTGTGCTGATCATTCACAAGGTTTGGCTTTGCTAAACACTCTTTCCAAGTACACACTAGAGGATGGGCAGGTTAATTACACCATACCTAGTTGGTACAAGGAGCTAATTTTTACATTATCATTAAAGTAATCCTCCACCATTCTATTGATGCTAATTGTATCAGATAGAGTCCTTATGGAGATCAATATATTTGGGCAATTGTTTTAAACCTGATCAGATATCATAATGTTTCACTTTGGTGTGCTGAGTTGACTAATCATCATCAGAGGGTCTCTTGGAAAAGCTCAGTTTTTACCTGGCAGCAGCATTTGCAGGAGAAATTAAATCAGGAGATGTTGTAATGTCATGTGACACTTGAGCTGACAATCTGCTCGCAAGAAGCTCTATGTATCTCTTAAGATCTGTCTCAGATAGAAAGATAGACATCACATAGGACTTACAACTAGGTTCAATCATGGTTGTGAAAATGTACTGATCCAATTGCAAGATGTTGAAAACCCTTTGGTCCTAAAGAACTTGATGTACAAATCTAACAAACTTAATGGAATTGCTTCAATTCATCTCCTCCTTCAACTTCTCTAGCTGCTTTTATAGTTGTTTAATCAAAGATATGACCAGACTCGGGCTGGCAGTATCTGTACTCACTTTATTGGTTACAATTTCTCATGGTTTCTTTCAATAGCTGGCATAAAACCAAGGGTATTCTCCAGTGTGTTGCAGTAAGGTAACACGTCCCCCTTCTACCTTTCTCGTAGCTTGATGGGTATTTACCATTTCAGTCACTGAAGCATATGAAAGCTGAAATTTTACCTGGTTACAACCTCTTGCTTCAGTTAGTGGCATTGCAAATTGAACTGTTCTTGCAGCTACTAGAAAGTTCTACATACGGTTGCTGAATTCTGAAAATGCCCAGAAAGTTTACAGCCCACAGTCAGCATCTCCTGCACAAAGTATTGAACCACCAAGTTTGTTTTGTGCACAAAACATGGTACGTACTGAGATTAACCTAGTTTAAATGCTCGTACAATGTTAGTTATATTATCGGAAATGAGAAATCATTTCCGATAATATAGGGTAAGCCAAGTAATACAGGGTAAGCCATGTTGGCATTACATCCATGAGGCATGCTTCTTAGTCAAGCCAGTGACACAGAGCATAGCCTGCCTGTGAATGAGCTGGCATTGTCTGTTCTATAATACTGATGAAGGCAATACACCCTCCCATTGAGCTGTCACTGTCCTATGAACTGTAGTTTGACCAGTATGTGTATGGAGTAGAATTCTATTTGTGACCTAGACTTGTTTGTCATAATATAGATAGGACAGACAAACACAAATAAAAGACCAACATGTGTATTTTAGAAGTATTTAGAGCAAATGTGGGGAGACCACACAGGAAAAATGACTTCCCATACAGAGATGTGCACATACATAGGGCCTGAACCTGTCCTGCTAAAACTGAATGCCACTGCAATCACTGTACCTCATACTGCGTCTAGTAATTACCTTATACTGCATCTAGCAATTACCTCATACTGCATCTAGCAATTACCTTATACTGCATCTAGCAATTATCTCATACTGCATCTAGCAATTACCTCATACTACATCTAGCAATTACCCCATACTGAATCTAGCAATTACCTCATACTGCATCTAGCAATTACCTTATACTGCATCTAGCAATTATCTCATACTGCATCTAGCAATGTTCCTCATATTGCATCTAGCAATTACCCCATACTGCATCTAGCAATTACCTCATACTGCATCTAGTAATTAGTACCTTATACTGCATCTAGCAATTACATCATACTACATCTGGCAATTACCTCATACTGCATTTAGCAATGTTCCTCATACTGCCACCAGAAATTACGATCTAGCAATTACCTCATACTGCATCTAGCAATTAATTAAATCAAAAGCAGTAACATAAACCTGTGCTTCTATGGATTCAGCAGCTAGTACAACCTTAGAAAGCAGACCCTGAGAGCCTGGAGATAATATGTATAAAGGAAAAAGACAGGTGAATCATCTCTAGCTCGTGGAAATATGAGTATACTACACAATCAGGGGTATTCAATATGGGAGCGAAAAGTCCATGCTGGACTTTTCACTCCACATCAGAGCTTTTCCTTGAATAAAGTATCGGGCGTGCGCGCTTTATCCCCGTATTCAATTAAAAAGCTTCGAAAACAGGAGCCGGCGAAATAGGATCGGCGAAAAAAAACGGGATTTACCTGGAATAAATTATAGGACCTCCCTAAAGCTGTCAAAACATGGGGGATCTCTATGGGTACCCCCGTTTTAGCCTGCAAATGAAAGTCTTGGGTTTTAAATAGCCACGGCAGGTGTTTTTTTCCCAACATTGAAGAAGTGATGCACATTTAAGTGGTCCCCTCAAATTTGGGGTACATGAGAATGGGTACTAGCATATTTTTAAGTCCCTAAAGTGTTTTGTTTTAAATTCTGCAAAAATGCACCTGCCGCAAATAATCTATTCTAGAAAACACCTGCTGCATATTTGCAGAATAGCCCTGAACCTATTTCCCTATTTTTAAACACTTTTTTTCCTTTTTTTTCTTTACCCCAAATTTTAAATTAATTTTTTGGGGTGTCCCTATTTTTTTAAAAAACTTTTTTTGACACAGATATTTTTTAAATGTCATTCCCAGGGGTGCAGGCTATTTTTTTTATGCCTGCACCCCTAAACCCCAATTCTGCACTTTTTTTTTGCCACCTATTCAGTGGTAAAAAGCTAACCCCGGTTTTTTTTCAAAGACTTTTCGAACCTGCGAAAAGTCTTTGAAATTGAATACGGGGATAATTGAAATCGGCGAAAATGACAAAATTTTTGCTCCAAATTGAATACCCCTGAATGTGTTGAATATAATCCTGCTTGTATCTTTTAGTTCTGAGGGGGTGAAAGACTGAGACTTACATTAAAATTCTCCCCAGAATGTCCACAAAGGTATCTTTCCTTTCCTCTCTCTTATTTTCACACTCACAGGCTAGAATCAGATGACACAACAGATATAAATCTTAAAAAGGAGACACTTACATTAGTATTCTGTCTCGAGTGCCTGTAACAGTTTCTTCAATCTTTAGCTCCTGGAGATGCGGTATTGAACTGGTATTTCGGAGGGCCGTAAGAAGGTCTTAAGTGTTTTAAACATCGCATGTGGCTGGAGCAGGCTTTTTTTTAAAACCAGTAATACCAGACTCAATAAGTTAAACGCATTTTTCCCCAAAAAAATATAATTTAGCATGGAAATTCAGTAATTGTTTTTCGCCAGAGTACGCGACTTATGATTTTTTTTCCCGCTAAAGTATCATTAGGCTGTCCAAAGGGTTCTGAAAGAAATCCCCACATTTTTACCCAAAAATAGGGATTTTGCTAATTTTTCTCCATTTTTACATGAAAAATCGTCGATAAACCATCACTGATGCCATAATATTACCGAAAAATCGTCGAAAATGTTTTGTGTGCGAATATCGCTGCTAATTCAATACGGCCCTTAGGGCGGTATTCAATTCGTTTTGTATTTGAGGAAAAGTTTTGCATGCTGGACTTTCCTCCAACAACACGTGTTTTGGAGGCAGAACTTATCGTGCATGTCCCCGCTATTCACCCTATTCAGTTCCAAAACACACAAAAATGGGAAGTCATGAAGTCAGAACAGGCGGAAAGTGCTGTCAGAATTGGGGAAATCAGCCTGAACCCACCAAAAAGATGCACTAACATTAGGGATTATTGTAGATGTGCCCGAATAGCCCTAATAAAACTTTCTGGGGTACTTAAGTTCTTTCAATAGCTTCTAATTAGCATCTTTGCATAAGTTTATTATACTGTATTTTTGGGAGAGAATAAAGGCAAATTTAGGGTACTTTAAAATGGGTGCTACCATATTTTAATGTCTCTAAAGTGAAGTTTTAGAGAAAGTGAAATTCCTCCATCATAAAAGCACCTGCAATCCCAAAAACACTTGGCCCTTCTTAGAACACCCCCAGAACATTATTTTGCTAGTTTTTGAAGTTGTCCCCCCACTTTGTGCTTACAGCAAATTGTGTTTGGCCAGAAGGTTACGGAAAATTTAATATTCTTTTCAAACTTCCAAAATGACAAAGTGTTCATGGAAGGGGTGCTTAGTCCTTTAAACACTACTCCACCCATCATAGTTACATTGGTCACCAAATATGACTCTTTTGCTGCACACTGAAATGTGCCTTGTGTTCTGAGTTTATTGTTTCTGTTCCAATGCCATCGGTACATCAACATATTTTCCATTTTTCCATTTGAGTCTTTCCGCTCCAGTCTCTGCAAAATTTCCCCAGGTGTCCAGGCATAACTAATAATTACCCAAACACAACATAACATCAAAAGGATATACAGCTTCATTTCACTTCCTAAATAGACACCATTATTTTCTTGCAATGTGATGCGTGCACCCAGGTGTCCCTTCCTTCCAATTTCACAGCTATGGATGTAGTCAATATTACTTGGTAGGGACCATCATATCTGGGTTCCAAAGCCTTCCGCACATGTCTTTTTAAATACACAAAGTCCCCAGGCTTGTATTTTCAATTTCAATGTTCCATTAAGACGTACTATTCATCCTGAGGTTTGTGGCCTATAGGGGGTGTGAAATGCTTGTGAGATTCCCAAGTCTTTCATTATATGTTGCATTATTTCCCCTGTAAAATGAGTTCCTCTATCTGACTCTATAGTTTCTGGAACTCTATATCTACAGACCACTTCAGACAATATTTTCTTAGCTGTACTTTTAGCATTTGCTTTGGCTACTGGCCAAGCTTCTGGCCAGTGACTAAATAAGTTGGTGGATACCAGTACATATTCATATGGGCCACATTTGGGCAACTGTATATAGTCAATTTGTAGTCTTTGAAAAGGGTAATATGGTCTTGGAGTATTTCACTTTTTGACCTGGATTACTTATTCCACATATCCAGCAGGCTGCTGTTACTCTTGTCACCACAGAATTGAATCCGGGAGCAATCCAGTGTTCCTGAACTGCTCTTGTCATTGGTTCCTTTGCTACATGTGTAGGTCCATGTGTTATGGATGCCATTACTGGATATAGGACTGTTGGTAAACATAGTTTTCCATCTTTTTCCAGATTCCTTCTTTATTAAGAGTTGCTCCAATCTTGAGCCAAGTCTTTTGCTCTGCTGGTGTGGCCTGTTCCTGGAATGTTCTAAGAGTTTGAAATGTTACTGGAACATCTGGAATTTAGATGAGTCTTCTACTTGTGCCATGTAAGCAGGAACTTTCTGTAGTGCTGTTTGTTTAGCTGTTGTGTCTGCTAAGGCATTTCCTTTAACTTCTGGAGTCTGTTCTTTAGTATGGGCTTGAATTTTGACTATGGCTACTTGTTTTGGAAGTTGCAAAGCTGTAAATAGTTGTGTAATAAGCTCTGCATGCTAGATGGGCTTTCCATTTGATCCCATAAAGTTCCTGCTTTTCCATATAGGGCCATAGTCACAAGAAACGCCGCAAGCATATCTAGAGTCTGTGTATTTATTGGCTGTGTGGTTTTCTGCCATTATACAAGCTTCGGTTAGTGCTTTTATTTCAGCTTCTTGAGCTGAGCAGTGTGGTGTAAGAGCTGCTGTGAGTAAAACCTCTAATTGAGTTGTTACTTCATATTCAGTTCATGGACTTCCATCCACATAATATCTGGAACCATCTATAAAGAGAGTCATGACCGCATTCTGCAAAGGGGTATATGTAACATGTTCCATAAGCTGCAGACAATCATGTGGAGGATGTGAAGAAGAATAATTTTGTTTGTGTATTTTGCCTATACTTTCTTCTTCATCTTTTTCTTCATATTCTGAAGATTAATTTTCATTATAGTATACTCTCCCTTCTTTTGAATCTTCAGTCGGAAGTAATGTGGCTGGATTGAGGACTGTGCATCTTTTACTAGTGACTGAGGATTTGCTGAGTAAGGCTACCTCATATTTTATCAGTCTAGCCGCTGACAGGTGTTTTGTTCTGGCTTGATTGAGTATTTCAGTGACTGAGTGGGGTACCTGAATACACAAGGGATGTCCAAGGATGATATCAGCTATTTTGTAAAGAAGCGTTGCTGCTGCTGCTACTGCCTAGATACAGGATGGAGATCCTAAAATAATGGGATTCAGTTGTGTTGAATAATATGCTACTTGTCTTTGTTTAGTCCCATGTATCTGTGTAAGGTCTCCTGTTGCATGTCCATTGTTTTCATGGCAGAAGAGTGTAAATGATTTCTGGTAGTCTGGACTCCCCAGGGCTGGGGCTGAAGTAATGATTTCCTTTAAAATCTGAAAAGCTTCCTTGAATACTTGCAGCTGTTGTGTCTTATCATAGTCCTTTTTAGTGCATCATACAAAGGTTGCATAAGTAATGATGCATTTGGTATCCATTCATGACAGTACCCAATCAGTCCTAGAAATGTTCTTATTTGTTTCAATGTAGTGGGCAAGGGGTGATTGGAGATAGCCTGTACTCTGTTTACAGTTGGATGTTCGCATCCTTGTGAAAGGCAATGTCCCAAGAATATTACCTTGGTTTGACAGTCTTGTAATTTATCTTTAGACACCCTACAATTCTGTTCTGCCAAGAAATTCAAGAGTGAGACAGTTTCTGATTGGCAAATGTCCTCCGAATCCGTAACCAAAAGAAAATCATCAACATATTGAATAAGTTGTGTAGTTTCACATCTTGATCTCCATGCTTGAATAATGAGACTCATAGCTTCTGAGAATTCAGAGGGGCTTGTTGCTCCTCCCTGAGGTAATCAAGTCCAGCAATATTGATTTCCTCTGTGTGTGAAGGCAAGATACAGTATCTCTGGCTTCTTTTGGTAATAGGTACAGAGAAGAAAGCATTGGCTAGGTCAATTACTGTGAAGTAGGTTGAGGTACTTGGAATCATATTAAGGAGAGTATGAGGATTTGGGACAATGGGTGTGTTTTGCAAATGTCTTTTGTTAACTTCTCTGAGATCATGAGCCATCCTGAAAGTATCACTGGTCTCTGTAGAGGTTCTTTTCTTCTTCATTGGGAATACAGAGATCTACATTTAGTTAATACCCCTGTATCCAAATTGTGTTATACTTGTGCGTCAATAGCCTGGGTTTGCTGTTGATTCAAAGGGTATTGTTTAATACTGACTGGTACCTCCCTTTCTTTCAATATGGTCCGGGCTGCTCCAGTGTCAATGAGGCAAGTGAGCATTTCTCAGTAGGGAGACTTAAGATGGTTATTCCTTGTTGAGGATCTGGGTTTTCTGGAGTGGTGACAGGGAGGCACAACATTGGACTACCATTATCCTATGCAGTATCTTCTATTTTTGACAGCCATCTTTTGTATTCTTGACAATCCTTTTTTATGTGCCCTTTTAGCTTACAAAAGAAACACATGCTGTTTTTCTTCATGTCTTCTGTGGTGTAGTTACTTTTCTTTGTGAAGTTCCTCTTCCTTGGGATGGCTTCTTCCTCTGGATCAGGGATGAAGTACACTGTCACCTTAGGAGCATTTTTCCTCTCTCTTTCTTTTCTTTGTTTTTCTTGACTTATTTCTTCTTTACCGTCTAGTACAGTTAGTATTGCAGTTACCTCCATACTTCCACATTCCAGTCTTATGGCAAATAACTGACATCTGTTTTCTTCCGTGAGGCCATTTAAAAATTTTGTTTTGAAGAGCCGTAAATGCTGTTGATTGTTGTGTTGAAAACCTTCATCTTCATGATTCTGACTGAGTTTGTCATAATAAGATCTTACTGTTTCTATTTTTCCTTGTTTGATATCTGGCTGTGCTGGGACCAAGTTTGCTTGACCATTACACCAAAGTTGCAGTTTAGCCTTGTATTGCACTCCACTGTCAACTGTTTTTCTGTTCCCTTCCTGGACATCAATCACAATTCTGACATTACCTGCATAGTTCTGTGCTGCTAGTGCTTCAATGGTGGCTGTAGTTCCTGGACCCAACAAGGAGCAACATAATTGACTAGAATCAACCAAGCTATGGGTCCATATTGTGGGGAGTCTGGTAATATAGGTCATGAAGGCTTGTAGATTCTTTCTAGGGTGTGGTGCTTTAGCTATAATGTTTTGTAATTCAGCTGCAGTCCAAGCCTTATGTTGTTCTTGCTGCCTTTCCAGTACTCCATTGGCATCTAATGTACGCTTTATGGTTACTGGCAGAACATGGAGCGACTGACTAACACATTGGTTACAATGACATGTAATTCCTTAATTCTTAATACAAGGTTGGTGTCTTTGGTGTGTTCTTTGTCCTATGGTCATAGCATTCTGAAGCTGGTCTATCAGTGTATGCATAAATCCAGGAGAATATGTAGACCATCTTGTCCTGCTTTGTGTTTCTTGATTGGCAGAGTTTGAGGGACTGCATGGAGGTACATCTGGAGAAACAAAATTTCCACAAAAGGGACACTTCATGTATCCCTCTGGCACACATAGTCCATCTGTTGGGCATATTCTTTGGGGATAATGAATATGAGACTGTTGAAAAGGGGGTACTGTTTCCCAACTATTGGGACCCACTTTTCTCATTGGTATGTTACTGGTTGTATTGGCATCTGTGGTGCCTCTGTTGTATATTCATATCTATGTGGTGGAACTTATAGGTGTGTTGTGATTAGCTAGATCTGGGTAGTAGAAGAGTAGTGTTGTTGGCAAAAATGGATTATTAATCACTGGTGTACTATGGGGTACATTCTGAATCAGTGGTTATTGAGCTGGTGGTGCATTTGGAAAAGGAGTGGGGTCATTCAGAAACTCATCCTCATCATCTTTATTCTTTTCTGGTTCTACTGGTTTGTAGGATTTACATGCTTTAACCCACATATCTACTTGCTTGTCCCTTTTATTTTTCTTTATCCATGCTCCATGGGTTTCCCTGAATAATTTCCATTTATTCATATCCAGAGTCTCTGTTTCTGGCATGCCTGCTTTCTTAAATAACTTATGAATACCTTTAATGGCTTCTGTCCCTTCTCTATCTTTCATAATCTCTAGTGGAGATAATCCCAGTTTGAGATTTTTACTGGATTGTGCCCCCATTTCTGGGTTACTGGTCACGGTTCTGGCTAGAGAAAATGTACTGGAGTCAAGAGTTAGGGTCTAAAGCCTATTTCTTCTAGACTCTGGATTAAATGGAAGGTCTGTATAGGTCCCTGTGGGCAATTTGGACAAGTAATTGATTCTCCTATATACTCAAAACATTGCATTACAAATCCCCAAGGATATCCTACAAAATCCCAAAATAAAGCTGGGTCTGATTGATGTGTTCCCAGAATAACTGTACTATGTTCCAAGGGATTTATTGTGGATCCTACAAATGTACAGTACCTGTATATTCTGTAGCTGACAACACCCCTTGAAATATGGGGATGGTATCACCATTTGTTTGTAATACCACTACATATGTACAGTCTGGACAGTTCAGGGGTATCGACATTGTTTCTTTGTAGTAGGGGTGAAAGTCTGTATAACTTGCAAAAACATCTGAATATGAGTTTCTTAAGGTGATATAACACAAGTAAGTGTATAACCATATAGAAATGCTTTTAATCACACAGAATCATTAAAGAAATACCCTCATATAATTAAAAAAATAAAATAAATAATGGCCACGCTAGATCAGAGGAGGTTCTTGAAGCTTTTCAAAAAAAGGAATCCTTGGATTGGTCAGTTACAGCATCCAGTGTCTGTTAATTATCATTAAATCCTTAATGGGCCTGTTTTAAACATTAGGCAATTTAACTGTGGATTATATTGTAGTAAACAATTTTTTTAAATTAATAATAAGCAACAGGTACAATAGATTAAAGGCATGTCTTTGCTTTTACCCAATTTTTGCTCAATTTTGCAAATTTGAATGGAACATCAAAATGGCAGCATATCCTCGTAATGCAATATCATGGCATATTCTGGTGGAAGAACTAGGCAGATTAGAGTATTCCTAACTAAATAAAGGACAGATGCACTTATGTGACATACATTTATGGGGCTGATCTCTGGTTAACAGAGTGCCACAGAACTTTTATCCATAAAATGACTGTTTTTTACATATGATTAGAATGTATTGGTAATCAGGGGTCATCCTGTGCTTTGAATTGCATGGGTTTTTGTTTTCTTTACCAATCACACATTCTCAAAGTGGGTAAGCACACTTATAAACACACAAACAATAATGTAATAAAAATGTTCAAACCTACACTTATAATAAATACGGTCAAGATGCTAAATTGCTCTCATTATTACATGAAGACCTAAGTGACAGTAGAAGAAGCAGTATTTAAAAGTAAAATGTAAAGTTTGATTAAGAGAAGTAGTCCTAATTGTAATTGTAGGCTGGATTTTGAAGTGATGCTTTTATTCTTTACACCATTTACATTATTTAGTTGGTTCCACAATTCCACAAAAAAGGTGACTCCCAATTTGAAGGCAGATTTGAGTCAGTTCTCAGAAGTGGAATGTGAATGGTCGCCACTCCACTTTGCTATGATTTTCAGCAGAATAAACTTTTTTAATTTCCTAGACTTCAGCCACACAATTGGAACCAACTATTGCCTTTTGTCATTTAAGGTATTGTACTGTACAGTGTTTCATCTAATCTACGGTTATTATTTTGCCATCTTTACTATTACATTTTTTTCTATCTCCACTGTCAAAGTGCCATCATTCCACTGTCCAGGGCCAAAACTAGGATATCTGTCACCCGATGCAAGGCAGCAATTGTGCGCCCCTTCCCTTCCTGTACCTGAAGTTTGTCCTTGCTCCTTCATTAGGCAGTGCACTACTCAGACATCCCTGGTATAGTGACTTACATTATTCCACACACCATAATGCCCATTACACATTATGCCACACACTGTAATGCCTATTACCAAAGTGCCACTTGCATATTTGCCTGACAACATTTTTTACCCCACAGTAAGGCTTCTACTTACTTTAAAATTACCTGCTCATTGTCAAGGGTTACATGCTTGTTGCCATGGGGTTTCATGCTCATTGCCATAGGGTTTCATGCTTGTTGCCATGGGGTTTATGCTCTTTGACAGGGGGTTTATGCTTGTTGCCAGGGGTTACATGCTTGTTGCAGGGGTTACATGCTCGTTGTCATGGGGTTTATGCTCATTGCCATGAGGTTTATGCTTCTTGCCATGGGGTTTCATGCTCATTACCAGGGGGTTTATGCTCATTGCCAGGGGATTTCTTGGGAGAAGATGCAGCTTTCAGCATCTTCTACCGGCAGCGCCAGCGTTCCTGGTGCCGGGAACACTGTGTGCATTGCACTGGCCTAACAGACACTAGAGGTCCAGTAGGACCTCTAGCATCTGTCTCCTCCTAGGCGGCGGCCATTTTTGGATGGCCGTTTTCAGCAGAGTCCATGCGGACGGCTAGTCCACATGGAATTTGCTGAAAATGGCCATCCAAAAATGGCCACCGCCAAGGAGGAAACAGACACTAGAGGGCCAGTAAGGACCTATAGCATTTGTCTCCTCTTTGGCCTGGCCATTTTTGGATGGCCGTTTTCTGAGTCTGCAGCCCCCAAGCCACCTTGAGTCAGCTTTTTTCACCCCCTGCAATCCGGCACCCGGTGCATGTGCACCTCTAGCCCCCCCTAGTTGCGGCTCTGCACTGTCTAATCTAATATGTCATCTATTGTATTACCACTGTTCGCCAATGTCTTGCCCTTTTCATTAATCGTTCACTGTTGTATATTGTTTATCTACTCTACTTAAGCCATCTATTTTATCATTTTCCTTCAGTTCCACACATCCCTATCTAACTTACATCTGCCAACATGTCTGGTCTTCTCTACTGGGACAGTATATGATTTATGCTTCCTGCAGCAGCAACATGGCGAGCCATTGCTTATTTTCACATTACTTTCACTTTAGTGTGTCCTGTCCATTAAATAAACTGAGCACTTACTTTAATATAGTTGCATTATTGGTTCCTCAATCTGAGAGCTTCTGAGTACTATTATATATCTTATCTTGGAGTTCTGCAATCTGTGTTAGGCCCTGTTCTTAACATCTGGAACGGGTTATAAAGCTGTTTCTAAGGCTCTGGGACTCCAGCAAACCGAAGTGAGTACTATTATCTCCAAATGGAGAAAAATTTAAACAGTGTTGAATCTTCCCAGGAGCGTTCAGCCTACAAAAATTCCTCCAAAAACACATTGACAACTCATTCAGGAACTCACAAGATAACACAGAAGAACTTCTAAGAAACTGAAGGCTTCATTTGCCGCAGTAAATTCATTCATATGAAAGAGACTGGGAAAAATTGTATCCAGAGTTTGAAGGCGGAAACCACTGCTAACCAAGTGGAACATGAACGAAAATACATTGACTACCCCAAAGCCTTTTAGGCTAATGTTTTGTGAAAGACATTGGTCCTGTTACATCTGGCATAAAACTAAAACAGCATTCCACAATAAGAACATCATTCCAACAGTCCAACATGGAGGTGGTAGCATGTTGGTGTGGGGATGCTTTGCTACTTCAGTTCCTGGATGAATTACATAGTTGACGGGATCATAAATTCTGCTCTGATAAAGCAGAAATATGCCTTTACTTATTGTACCACTCTCCAGCCCGTACACAAACAAACTGCCTTCCTTTGACAAACAATTATTTAAAATTGTGACTCATCAGTCCAGAGCACCTGCTGCCATTTTCCTGCATCCCAGTTCCTATGTTTTTGTGCATAGTTCAGTCACTCTGCATTGTTTCCACGTCAAACGCTTGGCTTTTTTTCCGCAATTCTCTCATGAAGATCACTTCTATCCAGACTTCTCCGAACTGTAGATGGGTCCCACTGGTTTCTGACAGTTCTGAGCCAAAGGGCTAGAGAGTGGTACAATAATTAGTGTCTTCAGGCAACAGTGAAGCATGGTGGATGTTGCAATTGACCAGGGTTTTTCCCGTGATTTAAGTCCCAGGTAGACAATCCTACTGAAGTCTGAATGGTGCAACCTGGGATTTTACTCCCGGGCTGCACCTAGAAGCTTCTCATTGGCCAGCCAGGACTGCCTGATGCATGTTGATGACATCATCAGCGGCAGCAGGAGATGGAGAGAGATGCCGCATGTTCATACACCGTGTTGGGACAGGCAGTGACAGAGGGCAGAGAAGAAGAGTCTCAGTGGGCAGAGGTGAAGAGTGCCAGTAGGCAGAGGAGAAAAGCACCTGTGCCATTGGTCATAGTGGGCATAGGAGAAGAGTGCCAGTGGGCGGAGGAGAAGAATGCCAGTGGACCTCATTATTGTGTGCCAGCAAAGCATCCACTCTAAATGACAAAACTGTGAATAACTGTAAAACACTGATAAACCCTGCTTATGTCTGAGAGGGATCGAGCTGGGAATTTCCCAGATCTCAGGTGTAGTGTGAAAGGGGGTCTTGAGCAAAAACCTGGGAATTTGCAGAGGAGAAAAACCCGGGTCTGAGCAGGGTTATTCCCAGGTAGTATGTCTGAAAGTGGAATAACTCACATCTTCAGCTGCTGGTATGTCCAGTGTCACATACTTGCTCTGCATATCAGCTTCCAACCTTTCTTCAATTTTGTGTTGTTTCTTTAAAGATAATACTGAACTTAACAAGCTTTCTGGTATTTGGATTCCACAATTTGTAATCTTTGCTCTCATGGTAATAGCCAAGCATGATGTACTTTACTGACTTTAAATTCAGCTTTTGTCTTTTCTCCTTTGGTATGTACACATAGGGCCTGATTCAGCAAAGAACACAGTTGCTTATACGCATGCAATTTGTCAATTAATTTTCTTTTATGACTATGCAGACCCATGGCAGAGTGATCGATATGAAGTGACATTTGTGGGTGGTGACGGGGGGGGTCATGAAATGCAGGCGTGCCAGTACATTTCAACACCATTGAAGGGGCATGCATAAATTATCCACTGTGATACCAGATGTCACCTGAAGCGTCATAGCATGCGCATAAGTAAGCAATTTCTGAGTAAGGTCTGGGCTTCTCTAACTGTCCGATGTTACTGATTGTTTCACTATGTTTGTCAAGTATACAGATGTGAGTAAGGAAAGTGGGCGTCCTTATTTCAGGCTGCGATTGCAATGCGAATGCAAACATTTAACTATCACCGCTGATATACATGCGTATAAGAAGAATAGCAATCCATAGTGAATCAGGAACATAGGCAGTACTTCCAAAGGTTCTGAGATGTCTTACACTTGCTTTTTCTTTTACCACACTTCAATAGGTGTGTTGTCCATTAGGGCAACTGTAGGAGAATGTTCCTGAGATAGACTACCGTGGACACGACTGCCACCAAAAATTTGCTTGTCTAGGCCTGCGTCCTTTAGCATGCATCTTTCTCTATCTAATAGTATTCAGTTTGTTCGATCACTGACACCATATATATATATATATATATATAAGTATAGGCAATGTGCAATTGATTCTCTATTTCATACTTTCTTAAGACTTGCTCCACCTCTCTGTTGAGATATTCTCCACCATCATCAGATCTCAGGGTTTTGCGCCTTTAACCTGTTTGATTTTCAACAAGTCTTTTGTAAACTGCAATCTTTTTCACCACTTCAGATTTTACTCTAATAAATTACTGTAGATATGTGTAATTTATAAACTTCACAAAGTAACTGTATACACTCACAGACTTTACTTCCATTGAACCACACACATCTGAGTGTATTACTTCAACTGGTTTTGTAGCTTTGTTTATTGATTTTGGAAATGGCTGATGACTTTGTTTCCCTGCAATACAGCTCTCACATATGCAGGGCTGGATTATAGGCGGGGCAGGTGGGGCATTTGGGGTGGTCACCCCCACAATGCCGCAAACTTTGGCCGGAACCTGACTACTCTAGAATCTCCCTGGCTGGCTCCCACGTCCCGCCTCCCGGCATCATCACACAGCACAGCAGTGCACTGCAGCAGCACCTTAACTGATGGACATGATGACCGTGGCTGACTGTGGAAGCCCCGTCCCCTTTGATGAAATATGATTCATGGGTGAGTAGGGAGTGGGGCCTAATGCCGCAAAGTGCCCGCCCCCTTTAGAAAAGCTGGTACTTTAACAGGTAATTGTGCTACTGAGAGAGCGTGCACACACTCCCTTCCTCCCTCTCAATCTCTCTTTCTTCCTCACTCCCTCTCTCCCTCCACTTCTCTCTCTTCCCCCTCCCTCTCTCTTCCTTTCTCACTCTGTCTCTCCATCTCTTTCCATCTTTCTTACTTTCTCACCCTCCTCTCTCTCCGTCTCCCTTCCTTCCTCCCTCTCTCCCTTTTCCCTTCTTCCTTCTCTCCCCCTACATGTCTCTCTCTCCCTCCCCCCTTTCCCTCTCTATCCCTCTCTATTCCTCTCTTCATGATGTTAATTATCAGGGTCTGAACAAACCCTGATAATTAACATTCTAACTCTATGTGAGCGCCGGAGCAATTCCGGGTCACGCATGCACACAAGACCCCGTCATCTGATGGAAGGAGCCAGACAAAGGCCTCTTTGCAACCCAGGGCTCCTCTCATAGGGAAGGAGTGGGTTGCAAGCCCCAAGTAGGAGCAATCGCCATCTGAAGATAGCGAATGCTCCCGCACTCAAGCTCCAAAAATATTATATTTTTGGAGCTTGATGAATTCTGTCCCCATACTAGTGTATGGGAACAGCGGGCAATTCCCGGGAGAGGAAGAGGTAAGCAGGATATATCTGTGATACTAGTGTATGGGGACAGCGGGCCATTCTGGGAGAGAATGGTAAGCAGGAGATATCTGTGATACTAGTGTATGGGGACAGCGGGCCATTCTGGGAGAGAAAGGTAAGCAGGATATATCTGTGATACTAGTGTATGGGGACAGCTGGCCATTCTGGAAGAGAAAGGTAAGCAGGAGATATCTGTGTTACTAGTGTATGGGGACAGCGGGCCATTCTGCAAGAGGAAGGTAAGCAGGAGATATCTGTGATATCTCCTGCTTTACTTTCTTGATGAATGGACCAAAAACTTAATTTCTACAATTGCAGGTGAAAATGTTAATTTTCCTCTGCTTTTGTAAAAATTAAGTGACAATGAATAGGCCTCTATAGATCTCACTCCCTGTCCCTCTTTCTCTCTATCTCTCTGTCCCTCTTTTTCTCTCTCCCTCTCCCTCCACTTCTCTCTCACCTCCCTCTGTCTGTCTCTCTCCCTTCCCCCTTTCTTCCCCCTGGCAATTTTATTGATGGGGCCCCCACAACTTAGTTGACCCAGGGCCTCCACATGTCTTAATCCAGCCATGCACATATGGGTTTCTCTGCATTAGTCACCAACATTCTTGTAAACATCCCACTCTGTAGCTTCTGAACACTGTCATATACAAGATGACCAAATCTTCTATGCCAGAGTTCCAGTGACTGTGGCTCAGTAGTCATCATTGCGTAACAGCGCTGTATGTCAAGGATATACTATTGCTATAATTGTCCTTGTTCTATTTATCAAAATGCACTTTCCTTTAGCTAAGTGAACCCTGTGGCTTCTCTGTTTTAGGACAATAATGGCTAATAGATTTGTCCCCATTTCTGGTACATAAAGCATGTCTTGGATCTCTGTGACTTTTCATCTTGTTCCAATTTTTAAGCAAGCTTTGATTGTCCCAAATTTAGTAACTGTAAGGACTTGTATGCTTATTCCTTTTATAGTGATAGGGTCACATTTTGTTAACTTTTACAACCATTCTTCATTGCAGCAGAAATGCCTTGTTGCACCTGAAATGATATACCAACAATCTTTTCTGAGGCTATATATAATACCCAGGGCTGACCCATCTTTGTTGTTGAACATTTTTCATAGGATTCACATTCTTTTGTTTGCACACAATTGCTTTGTGACCTATCTTTTGACAATTGTTATACTTGAATTAAAATTTTCTGAATGTTTCACTCTTTGTATGTAATGCTTTTGTCGCAGAACTTAAATCATAGGGGACACTTTGCTCTGACTGTGTCTGCTGTTAACTTTGTTAACTTTGCTATGTTTGTCTCTAATGCCACAACCAAAATGACAAACTCAGGTGTCAAGTTTTGCAGAATTGCTGTAGCAATCTCTTCATCATCCACTTGCACTTCAACAGACATCAGTTGCTGAGACACAGATGTAATTACTCATACTGCTGCATTCATTCAATTTGGTGTGATACAATACACGTCTTAAATGTATCCTCCTCATGAGACCTCTGTCTTCATATGCTGCTTGCAGTGCTGTCCACATGTCTTTTGCTGACTCTTTCCCATGTATTAGAGAGTACACATTTTGCTCTACACTTAAGCTTATGGTCCACAAGGCTCTCTCTGTATCAACTGGGCTTGAACTTGCATATGCTTCTATAGTGTCCTTCTACAAACTTTCACATTTCAATTGCATTTCCATAGCAAACATCTAGGTTATTTAATGTTCTGCACCTTTAAGCTTGATAAACCTCATTATGGGTGTATTGCATGTATTTATGCTTCTTTCAGAAATAACTGTGCAGCTTCTGTACTTTAATCTTCTTCACTGCTGCTATAGTGTGCCGGAAACACTCTGGGACTGATTCAGAGATGGATGCAAAGGCAATTATGCATGCAATTGAGCGATTGTTTGCCATGACGAATGCATATAAGCCACACTGCGTGTGCACAGCAATCGCACTGCCATCATGGACACACATAGGAATCCATTACAGAGTGAGTGACAGTTTGTCAGCATTTGGGGGTGGTGACAGGGGTGGTCTGAGAAACACATGTATGTCTATTTAAACACTGTTACATGGGCGTGCATAAATTAGCCACTGCAAGTGCATACGCAGCTCTGCATGTCTGAAGAGCTCCCAAGGATATGACAGGTCAGACCTGCCACAAGGCCAAGATGGCCACCAATGTGCAGCGATGTTACTGATATTTACACAGGTATACATCGTCACACACAGGTAAGAAGGCAGCAATGGGCGTCCTTATGCTCTGGTGATCTTTGCAGACATTAGCATATTTTCGCTACTGTGTTGCATGCAAAATCACCGCTGCAATCGCATTATCGTCTATCTCTAAATCAGGCATTCTGTGTGTGCAGCTTCTGTACTGTCATCAGTCTGTATTCCTATGCAGCTTCTATGCACTGATCTATCTCTGTACTGACACACTGCCCTGGATATGTTTTTATGCATTCTCCACTACACATGTGTCTAAAATATAGTAGTGTCTGTATGTTGCTCTTGGTATCTCTAATAGCTTGTATGTCTGGCTCTGTGGGTGGGTTGGGTATGATATCCCAGTGGTGACCATCCTGACAGTCACAATACCGACAGCGGAATTTCGATGGTAAAATTTCCGATGCATGTTGGTAGGTATCCTAACCCTTACCCTAATCCACCTACAGCCTAACCCTAACCGTACCCTCGCACAGCCTAACCCTAACCATCTCCTATCACAGCTTAACTCTCCCCCTTTCCCTAGTGTCTAACCCTAAATATCCCCTACCACAGACTAACACTCACCCTTTCCCTAGTGCCTAACCCTAAACCTAACCCTAACCATAATACTCACCATTGGGATTCTGGAGCCAGTACTGTGATGACCATCAGGATTATGAAGTCGGTATTGTGACCATTGGGTTGGTCACCAAATGAATCTTGACTACATCCACTGTGGGTGCCTGTGTACTTTACACTTGTGTTTCTGGGCCCATAACCTTTTGGAAATGATGTGTGTGCAAAGGTTGATACTGCAGAGTTATGTAGGTACACACCAGTGGATCACTCAAACTATGAACAGCCCAGTTACTTAACCAGTGGTGTTGGTTTATTGATAGATAACAGGTACAGCCACTCACTGTTACATGTACACTGGTAATGGAGTGAAACCTGAGCAGAAAAGGGTCATACACAGCTTACCAGCCAGTGAGTGTATGGTCCTTACAGGTAGTTGTGCAGGTTGCTGGAACAGCTTTATGCAAGTATACACTGGGGTCTCTCATATGAAGCTGGAGACTTCTGTCTCCCACCATGTCATTCTACACAGAGTACTAAAATGGCTGCAGTCATATGTGCCACAGCACATCAGGTTGGAGTATGGACCTCTTTGCAGGCTCTGGGTCCTAGTGCCCATCATGTATACACAGTGAGGAGACAGTGCAGGAGTGCACTGCTTTCTAACAGAAGTGTGTAGGCTGCTTAGACCAGAGCTAACATCAGTGGCACTGCCCGGCAGATGGAGGGTTAATAGCTGCTGCAACCATTTAGCAAGTTTCATCGGAGGTCCCGGGTGTGGTGGCAGAGTCAGATCCAGAGAGATGTTACATTTGGACCCTGTGGAGGCCACAAGTATGGCAATGGGCCTGGATCCTGGGGGATCCAGTCCCCATCAGCCATTACTGTAGAGTTCAGCAGCGGCCTTAGGTTTCGTGGTGGTGCGTGCACAATGGAGGCATGGCACATTTAAAAAATGGCACAGTGAGCTGCAATTGGCTCGCTTGCGGTGTCATTTTTTAAATTCAAGATGACTGTGGTGAGCCAATCACTGCTCACCATGTCATTACCACACCCCCTTGGGCTGGATGGTATTAGCCAGCGTGAGGCAGCTGCAGGGAGTCCATCGGCAGGGAAGGAGTAGAGTACAGCTCCTGAAGAATGAAGACATCAGATGTCCTGGGGTGGCAGCCATCCAATAGAGCTTAAACAGGTCATCACCCATTAGGTAAAGATGTGTTCAATAAAATATTAAAACATTCAGTGACCTGTCTTTATTTTAATTTTTCCTTTACATGCGTACTACAGGAGTCAGCGGGCCCTTAATGTCTGGACATGCTAGCACTTGTGGTTCCATAAGTGCCATCATGCTGGGGCAGGCTTGCTGGTTTCTTTAGTCTGCCTGTAAAGAACAATATTAACTCTTTCACAACCATTAACCCCACACCCACTGCCCCCCCCAGGGGTGCAAGGAATAGCCCTGGGTTTTTATCCCAGGGCTGGTTGTTCCTTGGAAGAAGAGACCCCATTTTATTTTTGGGGTCCCATTTTCCGAGGAATTCCAGCCCTGAGCTGTCTAGTTTGGGGATGCATAATGTGATGTCAGGGGGACCCCACACTTTATGTCCCCCTGCTATGGCATTAGCCCTTTGGTTGGTACAGCCAGGTGTTGGTTATTGGATAATCATGGAAACCCCCCATCGTTTTTTCCAATACCAGACCAAGCTCAGAGGTCCCTGGCTGATTATTTATTTGGTGTGGGACCCAACATATTTTCTTAACAATTAACCATTTAATCTGTCTAAAAAACATCACCAAGCAGGGACATACCTTCCATGGGTGCAGTGGAAGCTGATGCTAAGTGGTTTACGGGTCACAATCCTTTTAGCAGATTATTTCAGCACATGCAAATTGGTGGACTGCTGAAAATTTGGACAAGTGTGTACCCATAGATTGGTTTTAGAATTTGCGACCAGGTCTGCAGTAGGATTGTATAAACAGTCTGATCTGTAGTTGGATCTCCTGAGGATTGGACTAGTGTGTACCCAGCTTAACTGTAATTTTTGTAGCACAGGCTGTGAAATGACGCTTTCTCTCTCTACTTTATCTCTCTTCAAGATTTGATAAATATCCCCCTTTATTTGGGCTGTGGACCAGCGTTTCTGGAACTCCATATTTATTTTTTATCGTTAGACAAGATATTATCTATGTTTCTCAAGTTCCCATATACTGTTTGTTCATCACAGTTTTACTTTCTGTACATTCCTTCGTTTCAATAAAGTTTTTAAAATTTAAAATAAATGCATACATATTTTTATTTGACTTACTTTGCAAAAACTGCATTATTTTCAACTTTTATATTTTAACTACAAGGCTTCTTTAATTATACAATCACAAAATATTAATGCTCGTGCAAGTTACACTAATGAATGCAAATGCCTGTTTATAGTACAGTATATTTCACAGGTTCTCTAACTCAGTCCTCAGGACCCCAAACAGTGCATGTTTTCCAGGTCTCCTCACAGAATCACAAGTGAAATTATTAGCTCCACCTGTGGATCTTTTACATTGTGTCAGTGAGTAATGAATACACCTGTGCAGCTGCTGGGTGACCTGGAAAATATGAACTGTGAGGGGTCCTGAGGACAGAGGGCCTGATTCAGACCCGGTCGCAAGTGCTGAGCGCTCGCAACCGGGTCGATGGTAGCCCACAGCACATGCGCACGACGGAGCTGCGGGTCTTGTACCAAAGGGGGCAAGCTGTCGATGTTGAGTGACAGCTCGTCCCGTTTGGTGGGCAGGCCGGAGGGGTGGCTGCCCAAACGGACGCGTTCCCATGAGAACGCCTACCATTTGGGGGCGGTCCCACTGACATCACAAGTGATGTCAGTGGAGAGCTTCCGGCTCTGTTAGAGGCGAAAGCTCTCTGGGGCTTGCGATGGGCGAGACCCTACCACAAGGGTCTCATCGCCAGCCCGATGATCGCGATGGTCTTGACGATCGCGACCATCATCCTGGCCGCTCGCAATAGCTGTGGGTGGGTGATCTATATCACTTATTTAATGATTTCATAGCTTTCAAAATGTCTTTGTTCCTTAAGCTGTACACTAATGGGTTTAACATTGGAACAAGAGCAATGTAGATCATAGAAACTGATTCATTTTGCTCATGGGTCTGTTCAGAATTTATTTTCAAATAAGAACCAATACTGGATCCACAAAATAATATAACAGTGGTGAGATGTGAAGAGCAGCTGGAGAATGTTTTAAGTCTTCCCGCTGAGGTCCGAATCTTCATGATGCTGGATATAATGAATATATATGACATGACAATAAGTAGAAATGGAAATATCCCTATAAGAATTCCTTCAATAAATATTACTTTGAAAATATATGTGGTGTCCGTGCATGATAAAGCCAGCATTGCTTCTATCTCACAAAACAAATGGTTTATATCATGAGATTTACAAAATGACAAGTTGGAGATTAGCAAGGAGTACATCAATGCATTTAAGCCTGCAGTGATCCAGCAAGTACAAGTCAAGAGACTGCATATACTCCTGCTCATTATTATGTTATAATGCAAAGGTTTACAGATGGCCACAAAGCGGTCATATGCCATAGAGGTAAGCAGGAAAAATTCTGTATCAAGGCAGAGTGCAAATATAAACAACTGTGTGATACAATCGGAGAATGATATTCTGGTGTCGCCTGTGATTATGATATCCAGGAGTTTTGGCTGAATGTTAGAGACATACAGCATATCCTGGACTGACAGGTGGCACAAGAAAGAGTACATAGGAGTATGCAGCTGGTCCACCAAACACACCAACAGAGCAATAGTCACATTTCCCATCATTGAAAACAGATATGTGATTGAAATGGCAATATAAATTAAATACTTTACATTTCCATAGCTCGAAAAGGGCAGTATATGGAATTCCCCATTCAGAGTGTGGTTTACCATTTTCTTGCACCTTATATTTCTGGAGAAAATGAAAAAAATATTTTATTTCATAAATTACTGCTGAATGTTGTGCTGTACTGTACTAATATAATGTTTGTGTATGCATGTCATTCCTTACTACTATGAGATATAAGGGTCTATTCATTATGTTAATTATCAGGGCCCGAATGGACCCGACAATTAACATTCTAACTCGCTGTGGACACCGGAGCAATTCATCATTGCTCCAGTGTGGAGACAGTTGCGGAAGCACTTGCCAGCTAAAAATGGTGAATGCTCCCGCAATCAAGCTCCAAAAATATTGTATTTTCAGAGCTTGATGAATTCTGGGCCTTGTTCAGACCCGGTCGCAAGCGCTGAGCGCTCGCAACCGGGTCGATGGTGGCCCACAGCACATGCGCACGATGGAGCCGGCTCCGTCGTGCGCATGCGCGAGACCCGGCTAGCGACGGGCACTCCGTCGCTCCGGGTCTCGCACCAAAGGGGGCGAGCTGTAAATGTTGAGTGACAGCTCGCCCCCTTTGGTGGGCGGACTGTGGGGGTGGCTGCCCGAATGGAGGCATTCCCATGAGAATGCCTGCCATTTGGGGGCGGCCCCACTGACATCACAAGTGATGTCAGTGGAGAACTTCCAGCTCTGTTAGAGCTGAAAGCTCTCTGGGGCTTGCGATGGGCGAGACCCTACCACAAGGGTATAGTCGCAAGCCCCCTTGCTTTACATTCTTGATGAATGGCCCGATAACTTAATTTCTACAATTGCAGTTGAAAATGTTACTTTTCACCTGCTTTTGTAGAATTTAAGTGATATTGAATAGACCCCATAAAAATGATTCAGCAGATACAATAGAAAATCTTCTAAACTCACAAATACCTTCAAAAGTTCTTTATATATTTTGAATGCAGAAAAATAGAATTAATGACAGAAACATTTATCAAGAGATTTGTAAAATATCAGTGTCTCCTAAATTGAAGGATTATAAATAGGTGTGAGCTGAAGACAGTGACTGATGTAAGAAAATATTACAGATGGAACAGAATTTATTGCAGCATTTGGCTCATCATACAGTAAGTGGAATAGTTCAATACCGCAACTTTTTTAATTGCAACAAATGGTTGTAGCTATGGCATGACAGAGAACAGTTATGGAATCTGGTGCACAGGAAAAAGGTGCTCCAACCAACAGGACCGCCATCAGGGGGGGACTGTGGGTACTGGAGTCCCGGGCCCGGACCCTGGCTGAAAGAGGGGGGACCTGCCGGGGCCTGCCCGCTATCGCCACTGCACAGCCTGCAGCCCGTGAACAGAAGAAAAAGGGCCCAGCCGCCGGCGCCGCTGTTACAAGCCGCCGATCCGGTCCCCATAAATGGAGGAGGCAGCGGGCCCGCTCGGGCTGCTCCTCCACCAACCTACATAATAGACACCCGCCTGCCCCCTATGGTCAATAAAGTTTTCTGGTATGAAGACAGCGTGTGTGATGTCATTACATCGCGCCGCTGGAGGGAGAGTCTGTGGTAGGAGGAGCCGCAGATTGAAAGGAGCTGGAGCAGCTGGCGTCTGCAGTGCTGGGGAAGAGGCAGAGAAGAAGGAAATAAGGTAAGTGAAATCGAAAGCTGTGCACAGCGGGCAGAGACTGGATTGAAGGCAGAGACTGGATCTAATAATGGGGGCGGGGGGGTGGAGTGGAAAAAGAAAAAGCTGGGCAGAGACTGGGTCTAATAACCTGAGGGGGGCCCTGCCTATTTTGTCGGCCCCAGGCCCCACCATTACTGATGCCAGCCCTGCCAACCAACACCTGTTTACTGTCATTTTTTACAATACACTAGGAGAGTTATTGTATTGAGAATCTGATTGCCATTGGCTATAGATCATATTAAACCAGTTTTCATAAATATTCTTTGTTCTGGTATTTCCTAAATCTTATGTTATGTGCACAAGGGAACTAGAGAGGTAGCTTGTTCAATTCAGAGAGAACAATTTGATTCCACTCTCAATTTTTAGAATAACTCAGTGAAAATTAAAAAGGCCTCATTTGTTTATTTACAGAAATGTAATTTAAACAACATAGCAATAATCATAATCATAATAATAAATATTATTATTACTATTACATTATTGCTTTTAATACTAGTGATAATAATTACTAATTTTATTACTTTCAAAAATGTCATAGTTGACTACTTGTACTCTTAAGTCATTTTGTTTATAAAATAGGTGTTAAACCTACAGTATGTGGTGAACAAATGTCCCTAACTGTGACAGTTAAACAATCGAGGTGATATACTGCACTAATTGCAGTATGGTGCATATGTAATATGTGCAGAAACCCTTAAGGTCCATACTATATTATCGTATCATAAATATTCATTCATTGTGTAAGATTTATTGGACCATTTAAGCTAATTGGTGATCAGTTGGTAGTGATTAAGGCATATTTCCTAGCAGATATGTAATTTTTGTTTTTAGTTGTTATGCCAGTTTTTACATAGAAATTACTTGTTATAAAATGGCTTTTTGTTATCAGTGAGATCTTTCACTAAAAATAAGTCTTAAATATTGAAATAAATAATCCAAACATAATGAGCGAGATGTAATAGGGTGTGAGTTTTTTTGTGTGAGACAAACTCAGACCTTCTTGTACATTTAAAGGCCCAAGTTTATCTCACAACTCTCTAAATGTAATAGCCTGCAAAATTGTGAATTCAAGGCTATCACATTAGGCGAGTCCAGGTGAATTTACTCCTATGAAAACTCTGACCTTTTAATGCGACTAGCATTAAAAGGTCTGAGTTATACATAAGCCTTCACAGATCAGCGAGATCCGCGAAGGCTTCTGTTTTAAAAAAAAATAGTAAACAGTTTAATAACCCCGAGCTCTGTTGAGCCTGTCCTGGTTCTTAAAATACAGGAGAAAAAATGTGTATGGGTCCCCTGTATTTTAAGGACTAGCACTGGGTTCTTTTGAGCCTGTCCTGGTTCTTAAAATACAGGGGGGAAAAACATGTAGGGTTCCTCTGTATTTTATGAACCAGCACAAGGATCTGTTCAGCCGGTCCTGGTTGTGGAATTACAATGAACAAAATTAGTTGGGGCCCCCTGTATTTTCCATAACCAGCACCGGACACTTTCTAGCGGGGGTGTAATGCCATAGCCGGATCTCCTAGCCAAAGCAAACACCAAACCAATAAAGGGGTTCCCACTCTCCAAGGTACCACAGGCCTGAGATGATAGCCCGGGGCTATCCCCGGCGCCCCTGGCCGGTGGGTTCCGGGTTGAAAGTGTAAATGTATGTGAAAATAATAGAAGTAATAGTATTGCCTTTTGCTGGAGAACTAGAGCTCTCAGCACGCCTCCCCTGCATGTACCACAAGTACCAGCATGTGGGGCATTAAGGGCCCACTGGTACTTGTAGTTCACCTGCAAAATAAATATTAACATAACCACAAAACATACATTTTATTAAAGCATACATACCACTCACATTCACACTCACACATACTCACCTATAATCCCTGTAGCCATTCACATCCACTTGTCCAGCGGGGTGTAATGATTTGGCCGGGGGACTCTATTACATTTCCCGACTTGTATGCTCACAATGCCAAAACATCTGGATGCGTGTTCTGCCATTGTGAGTTGTGTGGGTGTGAGAAACATGCGAATCTGACGAGTCTGAGCCTGAATCAGACCAAAAGTAAGGTCATAGGGTACAAATACAAATCACAGATAGTCCTGGAAGCCTGTGTACAAAAAAAAAATTTTTTCTCTTTTAAAGAAGAAATCTCTAGTCCATTGAAAAACATCTCTTTCAGATTTCTCTATTCAAATTCCAATTTCAGCTCCATGGTTGAGCAAAAAATAGAAGAATTTCCCAATGTGTCCTAAAGATGCACTGTCAGTTACAACACATGGCCTAAAACAGGGGTGGGGAAACTTTTTTCTGCCGAGGGCCATTTTGATATATATAACATTATTCGCGGGCCTGGTGCAGGCCACACCCCCTCAGTGTGATGTCACAATGGGGCAGGGCTACAATCACCGGTGATTACAGCAATGCCCGGATCAACCAGAGGATGCTCCTGGGAGCTGTAAAGGCAGCAGTGTGGCCGTCTGAAGCATCCTAAGGACGCTTCAGGCAGCACTGTTGCATAGATTCTGGCTGCAGGGTGCCATTCTAGGCAACCTGCTAGCCAGATAAGCTGAACAGTAAAAAGCTCAGAGGGCCAGTCCAAATGATTCCACAGGCCTTATACAGCCCGCGGGCCTGAGGTTCCCCATTCCTGGCCTAAAATGCGTGTCCGCTATGAAATCCCATTTTAACACATACAATCAAATATTGTTCATGATATTTGCTTGACTATACTGACTTCTATATAAGTAATTGTAGGCCTAATTCTGAGTTGGGAGTAAAGTATAGCACGTAACTGCACCTTGGCATAACCATGTTGTACTGCAGGTGGTAGAGATATAAAATGTGCAGAGAGATTAAGATTTAGGAGGGACGAGTCAAAACTGAAAGCTACATTTCACTGTAAAAAAATAAAGCTGTCCAGGATTTGGGGGCTACATGCAGAAGCAGCCAGTATTTACCTTGCATGCAAAAACAGTACATGTATTTGAACCCCTTGCAATGCAACATGGTTTATCCAGGTTCACAGTTAATTGCTCTTTTATGCTTTACTGTTACCTCAGAATAAGGCCCCAGTATAATAGCAATTATAGTTCAACATTAAAGTAAGACTACGGGGTATATTTACTAAGGTGCGGGTTTTTAGAAGTGGTTTTGTTGCCCATAGCAACCAATCAGATTCTAGCTATTACCTTCTAGAAGGTGCTAGATAAATGTTAAGTAGAATCTGATTGGTTGCTATGGGCAACAAAACCACTTCTAAAAACCCGCACCTTAGTAAATATACCCCTACAAGTGAGTTTGTTCTCTTGACATACCTGAGAATCCTTTAGTGATGCAACCAGGCAATGGGGATGTGTACAGTACATACATGTATATATAGTGTATAAGGGAATATATGACATCAGGGTATTGATTCCAACTCAATTCTCAGTAGGTAGTGACTTAAAATAATTAATCATTTGTGACTAAGATAAAAATAAAATGATGATACCAATACTATTCCCACATCTACTATACATTGTATATTTAAGTTTTGATATATTTTTAACCATTTTGAGTGAGGCGATTAGTAACATTTAGATAAGATATAAAAATCAAGGTATAACTCTCCTTAATATTCTGATAATGGATCCAGATATTGCTTTATTATTCGGTTGTGTCTTTCTCTGTGTCTAGCTGTTATAAAAATACTCAAAAGCTTGTATAAGTTTGAGAGTATACTGTGTATGCAACCCTGTTTTTATGGTAGGAGTACTGCTTAGAGCTGGTTCTTTTGTTGATATTTAATGAATGGTCAGAGGAGTTGTCAATCAAAGTTGGTAGCCAATTAGATTTCCTGTGAGGGCAGGCTTTGTTATCTTTTATTTGTGCTGGAGTAGGAGTCAGCTTCCTCTTTCCAATTTGTGATCCCTGGATTGAATAAGTACCTCGGTGTCACACTGCAGCAGTTTGTTCTACTTCTGACTTTATTTTTCAATTTGTGTCACATATCTCCTTTTTCATTCCTTAGCTTTATCTCTTTAATCTTTTCATCTCTTTCCACTTTCCTCTACATTTTAATTTACTGTTTTTTCCCATGTTTTTCATCCCCACCATTTTCCTTGTTTCTGCCCTCATCATGCCCCTTCTCTGACGCAATGCACCCTCTCCCTACCACTTGGTAGAAGCAGCTAGGTCATTTGTAAGCTGCGACTGCTTCCCCCTCCACCCACTAGGCGCGGCTGGTGTTGGTGAGCTTAACCACCTGTTCCCTCCCTGCCACAGGTAGTGCTGGGCCTCCCACGCTAGCTCCTTCCCCTTCCAGCCTACAGGCATGGCTGGCCAGGGAATCTGAGGCCGCTGCCAGCTCCCCCCCACCTGGCTATTCACTCACACTTGAGCGGCAGTATTCTGCCTTTGTCTCCGGTGTTAGGATCCACTCCTGGAGTAGCGGCCACCATTTTGGATGCTGGCAAGGCTCACACTTCCCCTAATTCACCCCCATGACTTTAGGGGAGGCAGCCAGTGCACCCAGTGCATTAGTACAGACCATTCCTGGAGGTCTTGTAATTAGTAATTTAAGCCTGCAGTCCTGCCCTGCTGCATATAGTGCACCAGGATAGAGTTTCCCCTAGTGGTTGCATGCTGCCATGGCTGGTGTTATCTGGGATTACATCCCCCCAGCTGTGACAAGTGTGCATATTAGAATGCATGCTATGGATTTATTGCCTGTGAGTTCTCCCCCACAAGCAGTTGGTTGGTCACCCTAATTCAATAATGGCTTTAGCCAGCAGACATTTCAGGCCCCATTTTCCGGTTTACCTCAGCAATTATATAACTCTCCTTTAGTCCAGACATCTGGACAATTAATACAACAAGTTTTATATTGCCCTTATGACCAGCAATTTTCTGTCACCCCTGCATTATATAACCCTTTTTCGCAGTTTGTGCAGCACACTCTTAGATAGCTGGGGCACATAAAGTAACACAACCCCCTTTGCCACAAGCCCCCCTCCAGTGCAGCCACCCATTACCCCACTGGCCAGTCAGGCCCTACAATCCACACCCCCCTCCACCTCAAAGTCTCCTTTCCACTCTGGCTGTCTTCAGCACCTGGATACTCAGTTGCTAACATGGATGTTGCTAGTTCACAGGTTCCTGTATCTCAGCTGGTTATGTCTACATTGGCAAGTGTCATTGCATAGGACAAGGCGTCGTCGTTTAAAAGTGAGGTGGGTGCACCGCGCAATAAGAGACATGTCAGGAGCAGGTCGGAAAGTATTTGCAGCTCCCAGCAGTGCCCCTTTTTCACATTCTGATGATTCTTTGGATTCATTGAGCTCAGCAGATAAGCAGCACAAGATACAATAATGCATTATTTTGTGCAGCAATTAAAAGGGAAGTGTAAGAGCCCTAAAGGAACAGGTAGTGTAGCAGGCAGCTCGATTTCAGATGCAATGGGGGATGCAGTCCATGCTCCAACCAGGGCCGCAACTAGGGGGGGGCTAGAGGTGCACGTGCACCGGGTGCCAGATTGCCGGGGGTGAAAAAAGCTGACTTGCTTTGGCTTGGGGGCTGCAAGTTCAGAAAAGGGCCAACCAAAAATGGCCGCTGCCAAAGAGGAGAAAAGTGCTTGAGGTCCTTACTGGACCTATAGCGTCTGTCTCCTCCTTGGCGGTGGCCATTTTTGGATGGCCGTTTTCAGCAGATTCCATATGGACTAGCCGTCCGCATGGACTTTGCTGAAAACGGCCATCCAAAAATGTCCGCCGCCATGGAGGAGTCAGATGCTAGAGGTACTACTGGACCTCTAGTGTCTGTTAGGCCAGCGCAATGCACACAGCGATCCCGGAAGTGCGGGGAATGCAGGCGCTTCCCGGATAAAATGCTGAAAGCTTAATCTTCTCCCGTGAAATCCTCTGGCAATGAGCATAAATCCCCTGGCAACGTGCATAAACCCCCCTGGCAAGGAGCATGAAACCCTATGGCAAAGAGCATGAAACCCCATGGCAACGAGCATGAAACCCCCTGGCAACGAGCATGAAACCCCTGGCAACGAGCATAAACCCCATGGCAACGAGCATGTAATCCCTGGCAACGAGCAAAAACCCCATTGCAGCAAGCATGAAACCCCTGGCAACAAGCATGAAACCCCATGGCAACGAGCATAAACCCCTGGCAACAAGCATGAAACCCCTGGCAACAAGCATGAAACCCCTGGTAATGAGCATAAATCCCCTGGCAATGAGCATGAAACCCCTTGCAACAAGCATGAAACCCCTGGTAATGAGCATAAATCCCCTGGCAATGAGCATGAAACATCCTGGCAATGAGCATGTAACCCCTGGTAATGAGCATAAACTCCCTGGCAATGAGCATGAAACCCCCTGGCAACAAGCATGAAACCCCATGGCAACGAGCATGGAAATGGTAATGAGCATAAAACCCCTGACAACAAGCAGGTAATTTTAAAGTAATTAGAAGCCTTACTGTGGGGCATAAAAAGGTGTCGGGCAAATATGTAAGTGGCACTTTGGTAATAGGCATTACAGTGTGTGGCATAATGGGGGAGATGTACGAAGCCCAGAAACGGAACGTGCGCTGATACCGCTTCTCCCCAATGTATGATCGGGGGTCTGGGTGGTAAATAACAGGGGCGCTGTCCGCCCCTGTCATTATCGTCGCTGCTATCTATAAGATAGCAGCGCCGACGGCAGGGCCATGTACGAACGGTCATAACGCATGACCGTTCGGCCGGCTGTAGCTGTTGTTATCGACAGCTACAGCCTGGTGCTAGCCTATCCCCACAGCAGGGACAGCGCTGTCCCTGCTGTGGCGGCTGCCGGCTCCAGGGGTCCACATGGGGATCTCGCGATACTTGCGAGATCCCGCGCATGCTCAGTGGAGCCGGCCGGGAGAGAGACACAGCGCATCAGCACTAGGCTGATGCGCTGCTGTCTATAGCGGGTAGCGCCGGAGGGGGGTGTTAACGCTCCCCCTCTCCGGCCGATGAGATGTTCATACATCTCATCGGTAGTGATTCCTGCTTCCCCTCGGTAAAGAGGCGAAGCGGAAGCGTTATAGCGGCACGTTAAGTGCCGCTATAATACTTCTACCCCAATGTGTAATAGGCATTACAGTGTGTGGAATAATGTAAGTCACTATACCAGGAACGTCTGAGTAGTGCACTGCCTTATGGAGAAGCAAGGACAAACTCCAGGTACAGGAAGAGAGGGGGCGCAAAATTGCTGCCTTGCACCGGGTGACAGATATCCTAGTTTCGGCCATGCTCCAACACAGTATTTTAAGTAGGGATGAGCGGTTCGGATTCTGTGGAATCCGTAACGCTCCGAACATCAGTGATCTGAGTACAACCGGGCCGCATCTCGGGTGTTCCCGCCTGACTCGGAGGATCCCACTGCAGGGCTGAACGTCATCCTCCTGATTTCGGATTCTGGTAAGAGTTCGGCTCTTCATAAGGTGCAGAGACTGGGACTCGGTGCCATTTCTCTCCCAATGCTTGCAGGCATGGAACAAGGAGTTCTGTTCTGCATGCATGAAGAAACAGATGCATGGATGGATCTCCATCCATGCATCTGTGTCTAATAAAAATTAATAAACCCGTGTAAAAAAATTTTTTTCAAAATGGCGTGACCACCAAAAGAGCAACCAGAGCCTGGCTGAAGTGACCCTGTGCTGGTTGTGCAAATTACAGTTGACAAATGATGTAGGGATCCTCCATACTTAAGCACAACCAGCACTGGGCTAGTCAAAACCTGCCCTGGTTGCCAAATATGGAAAACAAATTACGTAGGGGTCCCCCGTACTTTGAGCAACCAGCTCTGGGCTCTGATCCAGTCCTGGTTCTGGAAATACAAGGTGAAAAAAATGCATAGTGTCCCCCTGTATTATCCAGAACCAGCACCATACTTTTTCTAGTAGGGGGCTAATGGCACAGCCAGGAGAGCCCTTTCACCTGGCCCCCCAGCCAAAGCATTAACCCTGACTGCTAGTCAGCCCAGGCCAGGGATCCCTGGGGAGCTAGGGACCCCCCAATAAACTGGTCCCCCTCTCCAGGGCACTTCTGGCGTAGGTTGATAGCCCGGGGATTTCCCCGCCACCCCTGGGCGGTGGGTGGTGGGTTGATAATGTAAGTGTAGTGTAAAAAAAGAAGAGTATAAACACTGTCTTTACAGTAGAATTGCAAGTCCCAGCAAGCCTCCCCCACATGCTGGTACTTGGAGAACCCTTCAAGCATCTGTCTGCTATCCTGCATGATCTAAAGATCGGCAAATCTTTAGATCATGCATGACAGATCTTGTGACACATCGTGTGGCTTTGCTGTAGATCAAGGGAAATTGCTCACAATATCACATCATGAGGATATCGCTTAGTGTGCAGGCAACTTCACAAGTGGCTGTGCTTGCAAGGTGACTATGTATAGGGGGCACACTGCTGCACTATACTCTGCTGATCAAAGTGTCGAGACTCACAAGTGGCTGTGTGTATAAAAAAAAGTTTAAGAAAGTAAAAAAAACTTTCAAGAAAGTAAAAGTTGAAAAAAAAAAAACGTATTATTTGGTGCTGTACCCCACTGTGTATACAAGCACCATGACTCAATTGAGCAATAGCCCTCTGTGTGTATAAGCACTGTGACTCCTTGGGGAATAGCCCTCTGTGTATATAAGCACCGTGGCTCCTTGGGCAATAGCCATTTGTGTATACAAGCACCGTGACTCCTTGAGCCGTAGCCCTCTGTGTATATAAGCACCGTGACTCCTTGAGCAATAGCCCTCTGTGTGTATAAGCACTGTGACTCAATTGAGCAATAGCCATCTGTGTGTATAAGCATCTTGACTCCTTGGGCCGTAGCCCTCTGCATATATAAGCACCGTGACTCCTTGAGCAATAGCCCTCTGTGTGTATAAGCACCATGACTCCTTGGGCAATAGCCCTCTGTGTATATAAGCACCGTGGCTCCTTGGGCAATAGCCATTTGTGTATACAAGCACCTTGACTCCTTGGGCCATAGCCCTCTGCGTATATGAGCACCGTGACTCCTTGAGCAATAGCCCTCTGTGTGTATAAGCACCGTGACTCCTTGGGCAATAGCCCTCTGTGTATATAAGCACCATGGCTCCTTGGGCAATAGCCATTTGTGTATACAAGCACCGTGACTCCTTGGGCCGTAGCCCTCTGTGTATATAAGCACCGTGACTCCTTGAGCAATAGCCCTCTGTGTGTATAAGCACTGTGACTCAATTGAGCAATAGCCATCTGTGTGTATAAGCACCATGACTCCTTGGGAAATAGCCATCTGTGTGTATAAGCACCGTGGCTCCTTGGGCAATAGCCATTTGTGTATACAAGCACCGTGACTCCTTGGGCCATAGCCCTCTGTGTATACAAGCACCATGACTCCTTGGGCCTTAGCCCTCTATGTGTCCATAACACAAGTACTGTGACTCAGTAGTGAGTGGCAGTGAGTGGCAATGTTTCATAGATGTGCTTTAAACTGCGATGTCTGTCGCTTAGTAATCAGCCAGCTCACTGCAGCCTTTGGCCAATAATGGTGAAAACAATATTGTGAGGTGTGAGGTGGTCTAAATTGACTGTAAATGACTGGAAATTAATGTTATTGGGGTTAATAATACTCTAGGAACAAAAAAAGCCCAAATTATGTGATTTTAGCTTTTTTTGTAAATTTAAAAAAAAAATCCGAATCCAGAACCAGTCACGGCAGGTTTGGCAAATACAAATCCAGACGATGAATCGGAACCAAATCCAAACCCAAATCCAGCAAAAATGGTCCGACGCACATCCATAATTTTAAAAGGGGTTATGTCTAAGGATAAGGAGCGGATTCAGAAAGGTCATTATGTTGACATGTTTTCAATCACACATGGGGCTAAGAAAGCTTGGATTTAAGTAAGTCTGGAGGGCCAGCCGTGGAAGAGAATCAATGTTTTTATTTAAATAGGCTTTTTGGAATGTATATATTTGCGGCTTGTTATGTAGAGATGTGGCCAGTTGAATTTTTGAATGCTCTAAAGTATTTGCCTCTAGTTCACAGTATGTACTTGTCTTCTAGGCCATAATGTTTGGCATCAGTATGAGCTGAGCAGCACACACAGCACCAGTCAGCAGCTGCTCTCAAGGCAAGGCAACGCCCAAACTGCCTGGCCTGGGCGGAGCTGCTGCTGCTTGCGCATCAACCAGTCAGCAGTCATCTCTCACACTCAGAGAGACTCTGTCTGACTGGTCTGAAGCCGGCAGATAAAGTAAAATTGGGACGGTGGTAAGTACTCATCACCGGGGGGGGGTTAGATCGGAATACAGTGCGCCAGCGGCCAGCTAATAATATAAAAATATCACAAATGTACCAACTGGCCACGGCTGCAGGGGAGTGGGTTGGCGGGCCCCTACAAGCTTTGGGCCCTTGGGAAACTGCCCAACAAGCCCAATGGAAGAGACGGCCCTGGTTCAGGTGCATATTTACCAATTTTGATATTCATCACATATCCACCAGTGCCACTCGTTTGGTGTTTCCATGCAGTTTTATTCACATCTATCACTTAGCCACCTACAGTTATTTTTAAATGGCTGCTTTAGTGTTTCCTTTTTAAATGTAACACCTCTTGAATCATTTGGAGTCTGATGGAGGCTTTTCCATAAACATAATTAAACTCCATCACAAGCTGTAATGTTTTCGGTTTATTGTTAATCGCTGCAGTATTTGAATTCTAATGTAGCACCAATGAGCAAAAACTACTCATTAGTTTTGAAGGTATTTGGTGACATCTAGTTTCTTGTTTTTCAGGCTGCCACCTGTTAGGGAGCAAAAGTGTGGGTTTAATTATTGTGTTAGGTTTAGCAATGTACCACTGGATATTTTTCCAAGCAATCAATCATCTCATAATCCTAATAATTTAACAAAAACCAAAATCTAATTTTGTTCTGTCTCTCACTAGCTCATGGGCACTACTTAATATGCACACTCTGGTATCCACAATGTTGGTTTCTGCACATCAAGAGCAAGCCATATTTCTGTCAACCCTTCTTGGTGACCCTTATCTTCAGAGGATGGGTGCAGGACTCAATCCTCTCATCAGCACAGAAACCCTGATGGAGCTTACTCCCTGAGTCTGGGAATTGGGGTTCCCAAATTGCTACTGTCTTTGTTTCACCAAAGGGCTTAAGGGTAATAGATAGAGATTAAAAATAATTGTGTCCCCAAGGTAACCCATTAGTAAATAATCCTTCTATTCTGAGCTCCAGTACTTCTGGGTTGCGGTGACCGACTGCTAAAGAACAATGGATGCAAATGACAATGTAAATGTGATTCTGCACACAGTAGATTTGTGTATATATGTTAATGCCTTGGCTGATGCCTTTTGCACTGAGATGTCCACCTCTGGTGACTCTCATCCACCGCTTACGTGTAAAAGCAAGAACATTGGAGGCATCAGTTGTACATTGAACTTCTGAGTAAGTCTATGTGGCCTCTACAGCTGCCAATAAATTCACAAAGGCTCATTAGAGCATGCTCAGAAAATGGTCCTACAAAATAGGCATATTAAAACCAGGCGCTGAGAGGGAGTATAATCGGCTCACCACTAAGAGCAGCTTTGTATTGGTACCAAGCCCACAGAGAAAACAACAAATCACAGCACTGATAGGTTGAAATTTAAAGGCTCAACCAATCCTTAACAAAATTGTACAGTTTTGACTGGTCTCATTGTTTGCGACCATGTCTAGTAACATACAGCCTGATGTGGTCACAAATGATGTGCAGGGCAAGTAGTTAATTCAGTATCAGGAGGGTTATTATAAAGGATTAAATGCAATTGCTCCAGAGGCAATATATACCAACAGCTGGCCCAAGAATGAGGACACATATTATTTCATGTGGATATGAATCTGGTTTGGTAGAAAAAGCAGCATGTGATGTACAGTAGATAATATAGATAGGAAGACAAGATACAGTACCACTGGCCAATAGGGCATTGAATAACTTTGAATGGGCCTTCATAACAGGATTCAATACACAATATAAATTATTAGAAAAATATGGATACTTAGAAAGAACCCTATTATAGGGAAAGCAATTCTGGATAAGCAAGTATGTCTTTATAGGATAATGCCCAATTTGAGCAACAGCATGGTTAGAAGTGCTCTTCCTAGGCCCATACCCATTACTCGTATCAAATAGGGGTTTTCATCAGTGTGGATCTTGCATTGGTTGCACAGAAATCAAAGGAGGAGGAAGCCCCAAAATAAGTGAGTAGTCCATTAATAAGAATCATGTCATAAAAGAATTTATTGCCGGCAGACGTGATGCCAGCTGTCGATATACTGCCACCTGAATACCGGCGCCCACATACTGCTGACGCTGATATCCAAAAGGAGATCAGGATACCACTGGAATACCGAAAATCTAGGAGAGGTAAGTATGTCTGTTTCCCCGGGGAAGGGGGGGTTAGGTTTAGGTACCCCTGGGGGGGAAATAGCGTTACACCCCCCTGGGAGGGTTAGGGTATAGGGCTAGCCACCCTTGGGGGGGAGGTTAGGGTTAGGCACCTCCCTGGGAGGGTTTGGTTTAGGGTGTGAGAAGGGGGGGTTAGGGATAGGCACCCCCAAGGAGGTTAGGGTCAGGCACCAATGGGGTAGGTTTAAGGGGGGGCAGGGGAGGAATAATATACTTACCAGCTTCAATTGAGATCTTCACTAGTCAGGTTTCTGGGGTCGGATTTGAACTGGCGGCTGTTCATACCAAACCCTTTATGAAATGCAACATAAAAAATGTGATATATATACTGTGTATATATATATATATATATATATAATATATATATTTATATACTTTTATATTGTCAAACTTTCAGACCATTAAAGGTTCACATAGGCAAGCACCTATATAACATTAAAAAGGGTCTGGACTCTCATGCCCTTTAGTCACTTCAAATAACAACCTCATTGTTCAATCTTGTACATCAAAAAAAAATTGTGGTGTGAAACTGGTTAAGTATATTTGGAGACAAAGTGGTCTAAATGGTCAGTGGATCGATGACTTTAGAAGCCTCAATCCTGGAGACTTAACCTCAACTTTGAGTTAAAATGGTTTTCATAACTTTTTTAAATGTTTTATGGCACATGTAGTGATACAAATATCTTTTTATTTACTTATGGCAATGCTGAAATTTATCACCAGTTCAGGATGCTAGACAATCCATCATGCTTACCTGGCAAAGAGTCTGTACACTGGATGCACCGTAATTCTATTCTAAAAGAAAAAATCTGGCTTTCATGGTTGCCAACAAACCAAACTTATAATTATATTAGGACACTACACATTCATTTGGACATTTTGTTTTTAATCTGTACAGGATAAGTGAGTACTCATATGTATGGTTAGAGCATGAGCATATATAGGGGTCTCCGATCAGGACATTATATCTAAATCACTGGACCAGAAGTACCTGATGGTGGAGTTAATTTCAATACAAGTGGACCATTTAGATTTATTGGTTTTGGCAAGTATTTTCACATTAGGATTTTATTTATTGGATTGGAGTTAGGATGTTAGTCAGTTGTTCGATGTATAGTCAGACATTTAGTAGATTCTAACCAGGATGGCCCTGATTGTCTGACCAATGTATAAATACTAGAACAAGTTGTATACACACCCATCTTCATTTGCCTTGAAAAAGACCCCTGAGCAGGTCAAAACACCACATTGGCTTGGTACAGTATATAAAGGATTCCAGCAGGAGTGAGCTCCAGTGATCCAGCAGAGAACTTTGGACCAGGGAGGCACCCAGGACCGGTCTGGTCATTTAAGATCTATCATATGCCTGAACTTCTCATGAGCCAGTAATTGTTGAGTCTTACCTTTGCTGGGGATACCATGTATTTACAACATTTGTAATTTTTTAGAGATAGTATGTGTTTGTTTTTTTGAAGTTTTTTCATTAAACAAAGCTATACTATGTATTCTCCATTTGTGATTACATTTATATGGCTGGTGAGCATTTTCTTCTGGTATAGCGATTCATGTGGATTGAAATAAAATAAAAAAGAGATCTTTCATTGAGGAGCCCTTATTATTATTATCTTTATAAGTTTAATACCATAAGGGTATGTGTTGGAGTTTATCACACAAGGGTGATATATTTCCTACACATTCATTTCCCATGATGGAAGCATAAGAGACTATCCCTTAAGCATTGTGTAAATTACTACATTGTATGTGCACTATTTCATTTGGGGTACATACTATGGAATGAATTGAAAAATCTAAGAAGAACATAATATGAGGACAACATACGATACATTTGACATATTATCCCGGAATGTGTATTTATTGCGGTTTTATCATGCTTTAGCCCCAGTTGGGAAGGGACCAACTATCTTTGTTCATGCATTTTTTTTTAAGTGCCCCCACCCTGCCAAACAATAAAGAAACAGCCAATGCAGTTGCAGTTGATAATTTTGGTGATCCTCCAGGTCGTCTCTTTCTGTAAGAACATGGTCCAGGCATTCCCCAGGGTTTTTTCACTGTGATGCTATATTTGTCTGCCAAACTGGCAGCATCCTAAGATGATTTAGGGTCATGATCCAGGACCCACTTTTTCATATCTGGTCATAGTGAGAAAAACTGCTCTTGAATAATTATATCTTTTAGTCTGTTATAGTTTGTAACTTTCAAACCCTCAAACCATAGCTGAAAAATTGTGGATAATTGTACTGCAAGTCCAGATTAGGCATCAGAAGCACTGTGTTTTAGCTCTCTGAATTTCTGCTTGTAAACTTCAGAGGTGATGTTAAATTGCTGCAGCAGAGCCATTTTGATTGCTGCATAATCTCCAAGTCAGGGGCAAGGCCTGCATATGCTTCCAAAGCTTTCTCTCTCAGTGCAGGGTTTAAATAGTTAACCCACTGACTTTAATCTAGTACATACTGTCTGTAGGTGTTTTAAAATCCCCTGAAAAACCTATCCAGATCTTTATCTTTTTCCAGAACAGTAAAGTGCTCTGACTGGGGTTGGCTGATATTTGAGTCTCTGGCTGCAGACAAGTTGTGGATTCTAACCAACTGTAGCGGGTACCTCTGTTCCATCTGTCATTCTGTGGCCTCACATTAAACTTGGCATTCTGCAGCCTCAAGTTCTTTAGTTGCTTGGCATTCTACAACTGCTTGAAACTGCTGTATCAGCTGTAGTAGTGCCACTTTGTCTGCATCCCCCATATATTTGAGGGCAGTTTATAAGTACATGTCAAAGACAGTATACTCACTGGAACAAGTAGAGTTGTCTGAACCCTGATGGGTATTGATATTAATGTCCAGTACCAGTGGATTCTCAGAAACAGAGCAGAAAAGAAAACAAGAGGAGGGGGAAAAACTATTAGCACTTATAAGTATTGAGTTTGTACTTTGGTGAATTAAGTTGATATTCCTTTCTCAGGAATGACACACCCATAATTTGCTTCAGTTCTTCTAAAAAAAATTATTATCCTACACATGCCTCCAGTTCATCAGGATTGCCGGTTTCCAGAATCATCAATATGAAACTACTGTCAGTTATTTTGGTCAAGTCAGCACTTAGTTGAGCCTTGTATGATGTAGGTATGATACAAAGTTAAACAAAGAAACCTCCTGGTCTGTTACAATGATTACACTTCACACAATATCTATCCCACTCATGATCAATATTTCATTATCTGCCACCACTATGAGTTGTTTCAAGATTTACTCACTCCACTAGAAGCCCTTCAGTTCTCCCTACAAATGACAGTTACAACCCAATTATTATTATTCAAACAATAATCTATAACACATATGTGACATGTACAGCTGATCCCAAGGCTATGAATCTGATAAGAATCAACAGAGACCAAGCTAATTAAAAGAAAGTTTAATTTGAGAAATTTACTCACAATGCTTAAACAGATATACAAAAAATGTGGAATACAAATGACATAATATTATGCAAAAATATTTTCTATCAAATAAAAGAAAGAAAAGGAGAAAAACAGATCATTTACATACACTATGAATAATAAATCTGCCCTGAGGAGTTCACAACAGTTGAGGTGAAACCTCCATGTGCCATGAACTCCTTAGATTGTACCAAGAATTGAGTCTCTTGCTGTATTTTATTCTGCAAATGGGCTATGAATGCCCCCTATGTCTAAATACCTGAATTTACATTTTAATGTAAATTACATCAGCCATCTCTTTACACACACATTCTTTTGTCCTAGAATCAGATTGCTACAGGCCAAGTGGTTAGGGGCTATCCAGTATTTCAAGGGACTGTTATAAATGTCCACATAACTCCCAGCACAGGAAGTTTGGCCATAGATATCATAGAAGCAGATAGTTTATTTTACCTACTGAGTTCAATAAGAACATCTGAACACATGGCCTTTAGTAGAATGAAATGAATCCCAAATAAAAACAATGCCTTTAAATGCTATGGCACATGTTTAATAATTATCAGGTCCAATAATTATAATTTTTATTTACTGCTATTGACAGCAATAAGATATTTAGTACTGCTGGCATGTACTTTTGTACACTTGAATGGATGATGCTGAAAGGAGCCCTTCCCTGTAATCTGTAAAAGTAAAGAGATAAATGTAAAAAATTACTTTTTCAGGGATCAAGTAATGGGTTAAAAATGTACAGCTGTTCCTTAACAACTTAAAAGATGCACTACCAGATGACTACTGAAGACTGGAAGGAGGTCTTATGGACTGATAAATCAAAATTGTAAATCTTTTGTTAAATTTGAAGAGTTTTTGTATGCGATTCAGTAGGAGAAAGGATGGCTTCTCAGTCTGAAGTCTTTATTTACTAAATGGCAGTTTGCAAAATGCACCATAAATTGACATTAAAAGTATAAAAGTATTGCCAGAAATAAACTCAAAGTTCTAAGGGGCTGATATATATATATATATATATATATTTATATATTCTATATATATATATATATATATATATAATCCATCAGTAAAAAACTAAATAGCTGCAGTGATCCAACATGAGCTTGTGGACACTCACTATACAAACCAAAATTACAGATCCTATAATGCAACTGTGTTAATAAACTGAAGTTGGTGTTAGAATGACAGAAATAACTTCAATCAGAGCATGAATATACATATTTTTTTACAAACATTTAATAACAAATAATATAAAAAATATGCAAATATTATATAAAATCACCAAATAGGCCTAAATGCTCACATTTTTGCAATATTATCACAATCTTTGTATGCATGTCATAAAATGCAAAAATAATTAGGCTGCACTACACACTGTTAAATCATTATAATATACCTCCCAGCTTGTGGGTCCAAATGAAGATTACTAGAGTAATACAGTAATATAGATGGTAACAGTTTTTCCACACACTTACACTGGTGAGTCACGTTTACCAGTGGAAGTCCGGCACATAACAGAGTAATTCCTCTAGGTAAGTAATATGTATCCAAAAATCAATGAGTCAGACATTCATTTAGCAAATGCTGAACATCCAGAAAATTGTTCCTTTGTGGTTTAGAGCAGTTTCCTGCACTCAGTATGTATATCAATATACCACAGAAACTGCTGTTGTGCAAACCTTTGGAGGTGCCAGTGTAACACTGAGCCAGCTTACTGGGAAACAGATCACTAGAATTATTGTTGTATCTTCAAAGCATGCAAGCAGTCAAATGAACCACATGGAGCTACTGGTAGTAAACATAGCTGCAGATGGCCAGACAGTATGCAATTGATACTGAACATAGAAATTTTAGCATGCCAATGGAAAGTCCTGTGCAGACAAATGGTTGTAGGCAAAAGTTTGAGTAGTGAACAGCAGGGGTCCTCTGATGCATTTTGCTCCTAATTTGGGGGTTTTATAAAAAAAATAATATGGTATATTAAAATGTATATGTTATAAAAAAGGACTTTTTCAGGGATCAAGTAATGGGTTAAAAACTTACACCTATTCATTATCATTGAAAAAGAGGCTCACCTGGGCCATGAAGCACTATCAGATGACTACTGAAGACTGCAAAGAAATCTTATTGACTGATAAATAAAAATGTTAAATCTCTGGTTCATCATTCAAGGTTTTTGTACACCATTGAGTAGGCGAAAGGATGGTTTCTCAGTCTGAAGTGTTTATTTACTAAGCAGCAGTTTGTAAAATGCCCCATAACTTGCTCTTAAAATTGCCCTTTTAAATTTCAGGGTTGAACACACTGGGAAATGGCAGCTAGTAGTAAATAAACCCCTGTGACACCAACTGTCAAACACGAGGAGGAAGAATGATGGTCTGTGGCTCTTTTACTGGATGGATCCCGATTGGTGCCTTGCACAGAGTGACTGACATCCTGAACCCATAGTGTTACCACAGCATTGTTCAGCTCCATGCAATACTATTTGGTGTATGAACAATATAATGTATGAAAACACAATCTGGTGCTCCAAAATTTGAGTAATGTCAGCTGCCCAACCTGAAACCAAAGTCTTACCCAAAGAACACAATCTTAATAATATATGATCTGGTTCAAATAATGGTGCTTAAATTCACATTTATAATCACTTAACTTAAGGAATAAATGTAATCATAGAGTAATACTTCCCTTTATTTTGTAGTTTTTGTTCATACAAACATCAAAGTGTCCTTTTTGCACAAGGATTATTCAATATATGAAAAGAAATTAAAGGGAGAAAATATCCCAAACTTTGTGTAATAAAATTTATAACAAGATTTTATTTAACAACTAATACAGCATAAAATCACATTCCATATGGTAATAGAATGGAGGCTTTTACCAGAAGTAAGTTCAATAGATGCATATAGATATAGATATTTCAAGCTATGGCTCTTCCTCAAGGCTGTGTGAGGTGGAGTTCCCTGGAGTCCCTTTTTATAGAATGGTGGACATTTAGTTCCTGGGTCATGGATTTGAAAAAACCCTTACATATAAAACTTGATCTATTCTATATAGAAAAAACTCCTACATTAACATGATTTATATACATATTAATGATAATAAAAATATATGTATACTAAAAGAAATGACTTAATATATAAACCAGAAGTACTAGTTCCTATTGACATAGTGGTAATCAATCTCACATAACATAACTAAAACAAATCCCTTAAGGTTGCCCATAGTCGACTATACATGGGTTCTATCTCAAAGTATATACGAAGTCCATAGAAATTAGTTTTAGAATCCAAAATCACTATCACCACGATATATCTGGTCGGTGGAACGCATGCGGGTCCCTACTTCCAGTCTGTGGAACGCAAAACCGGAAGTGACATCGTGCTGTGTCTAATACACATAACAGACTCTATATATAAAAGACTCTATGGGCAATATTCAATTAGAGGCGAAAAGGCAGTAGATAATTTATCGCCGATTACGTCATTTTTGCCTATTTTAATTATCCCCGTTTTCAATTACAAAGACTTTTTGCCGGTGCGAAAAGTCTTTCTAAAAAAATGGGGATAAGTTTTCACCACACAATAGGTGGCAAAAAAAAGTGCAGAATTGAGGTTTAGGGGTGCTGAAAAAAATAGCCTGCACCCCTGGGAATGGCCCCTAAAAGTAATGTGTGTCAGAAAAAATGTAAATTAAAAATCAGGACACCCCAAAATCTTAACTGAAATTTGGGGTAAAAAAAAAATGGGGAACAAAGTTTTAAACTAGCGCAATTAATTCAGGGGAGGTTCCCAAGTATGCGGCAGGTGTTTTAAAGAATGCGGGTGGTAGCGGCAGGTGCATTTTTGAAGAAGTTTCAAAATGCACTTTAGGAACTTAAAAATATGCTTGCACCCATTTTCATGTACCCCAAATTTGATGGGCATGGTTTTTTCCCCCTCAAATAACCTAAGTACTATTCTTGACCCCTTCTTCACAGGCACAAAAAAGCACCTGCAGCGGCTATTTAAAAACCCTACTTACCTTCCGCATGCTAAAACGGAGGTACCCATAGTGATCCCCCATGTCAGGACATCATTAGTGGGGTCCCTGGATGATTTCCTGAAAACTCCCCTATGTTTCCCGATACCTTTCCGCAGGGTCCCGATTTCGCCCTCTCCAAATTGAATGCGGGGATAAAGCGGGTACACGTCCGATACTTCATCCCTGCAAAACCTCCGATGTGGAGCGAAAAGTCCATAAAAACCTTTCTGATAGGGGTTCCAAAAAGCCAGTATTTGAGACACTGTAGAAATTGCATTAAGACCAATGAATGTGAAAAACAAATATCTATCATGGAACAAAGATTTGCGGATAAAGGATACAACAAAGAAAATTTAAAAAACGTAAAAGATGAAGTGATGAAATGGAAAGAAACAAATTAATTGAATGTAACGAGAAAAAAGAAATAAATGGGGGGAAAAACGAGTTCCAGTTTTCATTCATCACAGATTATATGGGACAATATAAACAACTGGAGCATATAATTAATAAACACTGGCACCTCCTTCAAAAAGATACTTTATTAAGTAAACTACTCCCAAGAAAACTGAAATTCATATGCAGGAGAGCAGCAAACCTAAAGGATAAATTAAGAGTGCACTACCGGAAACGGCAAGACATCCAATAAGATCAAAGGGTTTCTATAGGTGCAGTAACTGCCAGGCCTGTATAGAAGTAAAAAACCCAACACAAAATATGAATACAACAAGAGATACAAATTAAGACAGCTCACCATGTGCAATACAACCAATGTTGTTTACATAATTGAGTGTAGTTGCAACCTAATTTACATTGGATGAACCAGTAGAGCACTTAAGACTCGTTTAAGTGAACATCTATGTAATATAAAAAAGGGATTACGCACACACTTACTTTCAAACCATTTTAAAGACAAACAAAATTGCTCAACAAAAGAAATAATAAAGTTCATGGCCATACAGAACATACGGAGCAATTGGCGAGATAAAAATGAGGAAATCAATCTCACCAAGGCCGAAATTAAATGGATACTCAGACTAAAATCCCTCCCATTCAAGTGGACTTAATATGGACTTTGAATTCAAATGGTTCCTTTATATATAGAGCCTTTTATGTGTATTAGATTCTTATTTAAAGTCATATATATATATATATATATATTTCCTCTATGAGACTTTCTTTCATGTTATATATCATGAACTTTCAAACTTAATATTTTTTTTAAAAGGTACATAAAAAAATACAATTCAATTTATAGATTTTTACTTTTATATATAGTGGATGTTTTAAATACACTGGCTTATATATATATATATATATATATGTATATATATGTATATATATATATATAGTGTTGGTATTTTTAACCTTATATTTATTATTGGTATTGATGTATTCCATTTCTCATAATAATGTTTTCATATTTCATTTATTGCCATCTAATTTTAACAATGTGGTTCTTAACTATATGTTTTATTCATTATGAGGAAAAAGTCCCCAAAAGAAAATATGGCTGACATCAGATTTACAAACAAGTAAAGCAACCATAAGAAAACCAGCAGCACGATGTCACTTCCGGTTTTGCGTTCCACAGACCGGAAGTAGGGCTTTGCATGCATCCCACCGACAGGAAGTAGTGCAGAGATTTCGATTTTGGATTCAAAAACTATTTCTATGGACTTTGTACAGTACATACTTGGAGATGGAACCCATGTGCAGTCGACTATGGGCAACCTTAAGGGATATGTTTTAGTTACGTTATAAGAGATTGATTGCCACTATTACAATCGGAACTAGTACTTCTGGTTTATATATTAAGTCATTTCTTTTAGTATACATATATTTTTATTATCATTAATATGTATATTAATCATGTTGATATAGGAGTATTTTCTGCATAGAATAAATCAAGTTTTATATGTCAGAGTTTTTTCAAATCCATGACCCAGGAACTAAATATCCACCATGCTATAAAAAGGGACTCCAGGGAACTCCACCTCACATAGCCTTCAGGAAGAGCCATAGCTTGAAACATGTTGAAGTGCAGCATACTAGGTGAGAATAGAAGCCTGTTCCAGGAGTCTGTGAGACTGGATGCTGATTTGGAGAGGTTTCGGAGCCTTTGAATCCACTGGAATATCTTTATGCATCTATTGAACTTACTTCTGGTAAAAGCCTCCATTCTATACCCATATGAAATGTGATTTTATGCTGTATTAGTTGTTACATAAAATCTTGTTATAAATTTTTTTACACAAAGTTTGGGATATTTTCTCCCTTATGTTTCTTTTCATATATCGAATAATCCTTGTGCAAAAAGGACACTTTGATGTTCGTATGAATAAAAACTACAAAACAAAAACAAGTATTACTCTATGATTACATTTCTTCCTTAAGTTAAGTAATTATAAATGTGAATTTAAGTGCCATTATTTGAACCAGATTATATATTACTATTTTGTCTATGCCTAGATAGAAAGGGGTTCATCCTACAGTAAGAAAATTACTCAGTTTTGAAATGAACTGGAGGTTTGTTCGATCTTGAAGGAAAAGAACAAGATGGTTGGAATCATAGAGTGGCCAGCACAATCTCCAGAATTAAACCCCATTAAGCTATTCTGGGATGAACTGGACTGAAGGGCGAAAGCAAGTGCAACCAAGGCCATAGAGAGCAGGCCTGGGCCTGGGTAATGTAGGTAACATGGCCTAATCATTGAGGCATGGTCATATACCCTACAAAAACTATGGAAAAAAACAGTGTTAGTGATGCCATATGATGTACAGGGGGGCTCATTCAGAGGCACATCTATGGGGGAGAAGCGATCAGTGTGATTGCTGTCCCCTTGCACATCATGCAGTCAGCAGCCTCCCTGGGCCCCCTGCAACCCAGCACAAACCAGCATGTGCTGGGCTGGGTAGAGAGGCTTCTGCCACTGAAAGGTAAGAAGGGGGCTTTTTGGATCTTGGCCCATGTCAGACCCCTAGAACAAGCCTGGGTTATTAGTATTCACCTCCTCTCCTCGCCCCTGAGTGCAATACAATTGTGGGAACTTCTGCAACAATGTTGGGGAGAACTGCCCAAACAATATTTGATTTCCATTCTGTCACTGTCGACATTGTGAATGTTGACATTCAGACCACATTGACTTTCTGGTGTCAGCAATCTGAATGTCAACATAAACCAATATTCAACTAAAGTGATAGGGCTCATTTAGTAATATCATTTATAATATATTTGTCAACTGCAAGTTAGATTTGTGAAGGCATACTGTATGCCTATGTATTTGTAAATTTGTATAAAATACAACATATTTGTGATATTTGGACAAAGCAAAGAGTAGCAAACTCCCATCTTGTTAATGTATAAAAAGCCATTATTGATGCATTTCATGCTTTTCTTTCATTCAGAGACCAATGTCCCTCTGTTAATGATTTTATAGCTTTTGTAACATCTTTGTTTCTCAAGCTGTACACTAATGGGTTTAACATTGGAACCAGGACAAGATAGAGCATAGAAACCCATTCATTTTGCTTACTAGATTGTTCAGACTCTGTTTTCATATAGGAACCCATACTCGTCCCATAAAGCAGCAAAACAGTGATGAGATGTGAGGAGCAGCTGGAGAAGGTCTTCAGTCTTCCCGCTGAGGTCCGAATCTTCATGATGCTGGATATAATGAATGCATAGGAGATGACTATAAGTAACAATGGAGATATCCCAATAACAAAACCTTCAACAAAAATTATTCTAAAAATATGTGTGGTGTCCGTGCATGATAGAGTCAGCATTGATTCCACCTCACAAAAGAAATGGTATATGTCATGAGATTTGCAGAATGGCAAGTTAGAAGTTATTAAAGAGAATATCAATCCATTTGAGGCTGCAGCAATCCAACAAGTACAAGCCAAGAGACTGCATGTCCTCCTGCTCATTATTATGTTATAATGCAAAGGCTTACAGATGGCCACAAAGCGGTCATATGCCATAGAGGTAAGCAGAAAAAATTCTGTATCAATACAGAATGTAAATATAAATATTTGTGTGATACATCCTGAGAATGATATTCTGGTGTCACCTGTGATTAATATAGCCAGGAGTTTTGGCTGAATGTTAGAGACATACACCATATCTTGGACTGACAGGTTACACAAGAAGAAGTACATAGGAGTATGCAGGTGCTGTACCAAGCACACCAGCAGAGTAATAGTCACATTCCCCATCATGGAAAACAGATATGTTATTGAAATGCCAATCAAAACTAATAACTTTACATTCTTATAGCCGGAAAAGGGCATTATGTAGAATTCCCCATGCAGAGTGCTGTTATTTACATTTTCTTGCATCCTATATTTTTGAATAAACCAAAACATATCTTTTATTTACTGTATAGTTGCTGAATGTAGTGCAATACTTTATAATGTAATGCATACAGTCTACTAGTTTACATTTATTACATTATTTACTCCTCATTTATGAATCCTACATAATTTTGCAAATTAAATAGTTTATTCTGAACATATAAATATCATTAATAGTTCAATATATATTTTGAAGCAAGAAATGCTGAGAATGAGATTTACCAAGTAGGAAGATATTCTGTGTGCTACAGACATGAAATGATGACAGACAAGGCATTTTGCTTATAAAACATCAGTGCCTCCTCAATTAGAGTACTATGAATCCCCAGCTAAACACTTACTTTCAATTAGAATTCTTATATACTGCTTCATAATACTCACTTACTACAACTATATATACTGTATCTTACCATTAACATGAACCCCTTTTTAATTAATAATAAAAATGATAATAATAATAATAATAATAATAATTTGTCATAAAAGTAAGATTTGCATGACTGTGAGTGTGTTCTCATACCTGTGAATCATTTGCTGTGTTAACCTATGCCATTAATATCTGTAAATATATATAAGAAAATGTATGCATCCTCTGGGTATTGATTGCAAATTAATTCTCTAATGGAAGTGCTTCTTCTCAAGTGGTTTCAAAATAATTAGGCAATTGTGATCAAAATTAACATAAAACAATGTCACATATACTATACTATTTATTATATTCCTTTATCCATTTTACTTAAGATAGTATTTTAATTTTCAATGAGAGAATATCATGAAAAAAATTATGATATAAATCTCTCAAAATTGAACAGATTTCAGATTTTGGTAATTCAGTAAAGTTTAGTTTACACTGAAACATTGAAAAAAAAATTCTATATGTTCAAGATATCATGAGTTGTTTGTAAAGAGCCGTTTTGGAAAAATATTTTTCCATGTACTTGAAATGTTGAAGAAATAAGCAAGAAAAAAAATTGTAAATGTTACCTTGCAAATTTTTGGATTTGATGGAGGTTTAGGATGGTGCACTTAGTTATATTTACTAAAGTGCGGGTTTTAAGTAGCGGAGATGTTGCCTATAGCAACCAATCAGATTCTACTTAACATTTTTGTAGCACCTTCTAGAAGATAATTGCTAGAATCTGATTGGATGCTATGGGCAACATCTCCAATTCTTAAAACATGCACCTTAGTATATATATAAGTGTATCAAAATTGTAAACTTAGCAAAGAGAAAAAACATGAGATACAGATAATGAAGCACTCAGAACCTCAAAAAATATAATTAAAATGTAACTTTTATTATAACAGCATAAAATGTAGCTTGTCACAGCACGCATAAGAGACCCCAGAACCAGACTTCGCCAATTACCTTTTCGGGCGCTGTCCCGCTGCACTCTGCGGCTCCCTCACTGTGCTGTGGTGGCTCTCCCCTCTCCTGCAGGTCTTGGTAGTCTCACCTCCCCACGCTGGCGCCTGTGGTCTCTCAGCTGTAGCAGGGCCGGCGTTCCACATGATTAGGCTGCCGCTCTCTGGTTCATGGGCGCAGCCATGTTAGACTTGATCACGTGACTCTGCCTCCACCAATGGAACAGCTTCTTCACAATCCTCTACCAATCAGCTTCCTGCAGCCTCTATAAAGGGATACCTGCTGCAGTAACAAGTTGCCAGTGCAACAGGACTCATAGCTTTTGTCAGTGAGCTTCCTTACTGTGCTTCTCAAGAATGTATTTGCTACTCATCTGTAGCTGTTTCTATTTGTATCCAGCCATTCTCCAATATACCCTTGGAGTCCAGTTACCCTCCGGTCTTGCCCAGAGATCCAGCCATCCTCCATAAACCTTGGAGTCCAGTTACCCCCCGGTCCTGCCTGGAGACCCAGCCGTCATCCATACATCTTGGAGTCCAGTTACCCTCCGCTCCTAACCGGTATCCAGCTGTCCTCCAATTTATACCCTCGGAGTCCAGTTACTCTCTGGTTCTAACCAGAATACAGCTATTCTTCAACGTCTACTCATAGGCTCCTTCTATCTGTTTGTTCCTTCATGTGCAGGAACTTCATCAAACCCAGTCTTCTCTATAGAGCATCCGAGTCTAACAAAACTGATTCAAAACCCAACCCGGGAGCAAAGAATACTCATGTTAATAGACAGATATCTTAGTATTGAGGCGGGAAAAACTTGTGTAAAGTACCCAACCAATACAGTAAATTTTGTTCAATAATAAGAAGTACATATGATGGAGAATCAGAAAGAGAACTGTTCCTCATTGTACATGTTGCTAGTGACACCTGATCACAAACAGTGATAATCAGCAGGAATGATCAATATTCAGTCAGTCCAGGGCCATTTCCCTGTTCCCATCAGCTCTCCGGTCAAGTCATGCTGCAGACTCACGCGGTGTGGTGACGAATTTTGACTTTTCCTTCAATTTTGATGGAAAGACCATAGTATAGTGCAAATTTAAAAAAATGGAGATGATGTTTTATGAAGAGGAATTTAGCTCTGTCTTTTTGGACATCCATAGCAAAGTCAGGTAATACAGAGATTTTAACCCCATTGTGTTCCAGTGGGCCTTTAACGCAAGCCATCCTAAGCACAGTGTCTTGGTCCTGGTAATGAAGAAATTTGGTGATATATGTGAACGGTAGAATACCAGGTGGCAGGGGTTGGGTAGAAATGCGATGAGCCCTCTCCACAGCAAACTGGGTAGTAAATGAGTTTTTGCCATATGTGTTATCCAGCCACTTTTCAAGACCCAGCCCGGGAACCCTTCGTCTGTGACATAACTATTGGAGTGGTTCACTCACATGGAGATTAGATAATTTATATAATACATTTATTTGGTTGCAGCAAAATATTTAAATACAATAGAGATGAGTCCAACAAAGTGTAAATATAATAAATTCAATTGAGTTGTAATAGGGAAAAGAAATGCATGGGCTATAGCTATAAAAGGAATTAATAGGTAACTGTTTCAGTAGTAATATATTACAGTGATGTTGAGTTGCAGTTGTTTCCTCTATATAATCTGAACTGTAGCTGATGTAATGTTGGATACTGTGTATCCTAGATAAAAACTGTATCCAAAACCTAAATACTGGTATACAAAGTGTAAATTAATGTCTTAAAGAACAGTGATGAAATATAAAAGCCTCAGATTGTGGCATTTTCTGGCATCTCTCTTGCTTGTTCCTGGCCTAACCTGGCTCCCAGTCACATGACACCACCAAAGCTGAATGCTAGTGTCACCCTTGCTGCTGACCCCTGTATACAGCTGATTCCATAAGACTATGGGGGAGACTTTGCTGAACACCTGCTAGTTACCACTCTTACCTGGCTCTGTGTCCTGTCTTTTGCTGGGTGAAGTTACCATCAGGTCTACAGTTACTGTTTGTTGATACCACCAAAGCACTGCCCGGTGCCATTACAGCCTCTTCCTGGTCTGTGAGCAGCTCTGTTCCGGTTGCAGCTGTGGAGCTAGACACCACCTTTCCTCTACTCCATGAGTAAATATCTGGGTTTACTTTGTCTTGCTGGTGGGGTCTGTGACTGTTGCTGCCCCTATCATATCCATTTTGCATATTACAATCTGTTCCCTGCTTTATATCCCAACAACTGCGCCCACCTTGGGGAAATCAGGACACGCTGCTGCTGCGGCTAAGTTAGCTCATCACTCCAGTACGCCATGAGAGCGGTGACTCACAGGGTGCAATCGTGATGGTGACTCCAGCTCCTCCACCTGCATCTGAGTCAGTATCACTACCAGAAGTTACAGGTGCTAGAAGCAGTTACCTCCTGTGAGAACAAATTGGCAGATAAAACTGAGCAGGTATAATCTGATATATCCTTCCTTCAGCGGGTTCACAAAGGGTTGGCAAGGTGGAAACTCATCTCTCTACCCTGAAAGATTCTCAGATTCTGTTACAAGCTCAAGTAACCCCCTTAACATCCTAATTGTCTACTCTGCAGAATGTGTCGGAACAATGTGCGGATTGTCAGTCTCCTGGAATTTAAAGGAGGGGTCTTCACCTAAAACAATTCTTGAAAAGTGGCTGGTTAACACATATGGAAAAAACTCTTTTACTACCCAGTTTACTGTGGAGAGGGCTCATCGCATTTCTACCCATCCCCTGCCATTTGGCATTCTACCGTTCACATATATCACCAAATTTCTTCATTACCAGAACCGAGATACTTTGCTTAGGATGGCTTGAGTTAAAGGACCACTGGAAAACAATGGGGTTAAAATCTCTGTATTACCTGACTTTGCTATGGATGTCCAAAAAGACAGAGCTAAATTCCTCTCCATAAAACATCATCTCCATGATTTAACTTAGCAGTATACAATGATCTTTCCATCAAAATGAAAGGAAGAGTCAAAATTCTTCACCACACCGCGTGAGGCTGCAGCATGACTTGACCGGAGAGCTGATGGGAACAGGCAAATGGCCCTGGAGTGACTGAATATTGATCGTTCCTGCTAATTATCACTGTTTGTGATCAGGTGTCACTAGCAACATGTACAAAGAGGAACAATTCTCTTTCTGATTCTCCATTATATGTACTTCTTATTATTAAACAAAATTTACTGTATTGGTTGGGTACTTTACACAAGTTTTTCCCTCCTCAATACTACGATATATGTCTACTAACATATGTATTCTTTAGTATTGTATTACAATTTTTTGTAACTGATGATATTTTGGTTGCAATATGGGCGGAGAATTTAGTTGCTTTGGTGGCATTTTCTTTCTATTGTCCCTTTAACCTATTAGGTTTGTGTAGTTGTATCCTGTGGGTTTAAGTTTGTGTTATGGGTCTAAGTATGACAAAGTTTACAGGGTATACAAGGTGGGGGTGGGCATGGGAGGTTTGTTAAGCTTTTCCTTTTCTTTATTTTAATATTTTTCTTATGCCACACTGCTTATATGGTAAATTCAACTGTGCTTTATAATTACATGTGTTACTATGGTGAATATTTTAACCTGGAATGTCCGAGGGGTTAATGATAGCCTGAAGTGCTTTATTTTCCTTAAAATGATCAAGAAATATGGCCCTGGCATTTCTTGTTTAATGGAAATTAATTTGGTTAGGAGTAAGGTTTTTGCCATTAAGCGACCATGGTGTATTATGTCTCGAACACATAATCAGCCAGAGGTGTCTCCATTCTTATTAATAAATCGGCCCTGTTTTTTTATGCAGTCCAAACTGACTCTTATGGTGTTACAGTATGTGTTTCTGGAATCTGTTATTACTCAGGGTACAAGCATTGGCTATAAGCCATTGGCCTGTATTACACGTGCTCACCCTGATATTATTGGACTATATTTGTGTAATAGAATAGACAAAGTAGCCTTATATGCAGATGATCTTTTATTTATTTTAATCAAATTATGTGTCAGCTATGCCTGTGGCTCTTCAGGTAATTGAGCAGTTTGGTAATTTTTCTGTTTTTAGGATTAACTGGGACAAATCATCTATCATTCCTCTTAGGAGTTTATCCGACTATTCCCCTTATTACTCTCCCTTTATATTGGGTTAATCAATTCAAGTATTTAGATACTGTAATTAGATAACTAATTCCCCAAAAGAATACATAGCCCTGGATATTGATTTGCATGCTTAAGATTTAACATTTGCTTCTGGTGCAGGCTCCCCCTCATCGTTACTGGCAGAATTAATTTAATTAAAATGATGGTGCACCCAAAATTTCTGTATGTCTTGCAGCATTCTCAAGTATTTATCCCAGATACATTGTTCAGGCAATTGAACAGTCTTTTGTCATCATTGGTCTGGGTGAATCTTCAATCCCATATTCAATTAGCTAACCAGATTAAGGTCTATGGAAGGTTTGGCCCTTCCTAACTTCAGATTTTATTATTATGCGCACAAATGGCACATTTAAAATTATGGCTTCAAGAGGAGTCCCAGATGTCCTACATGTTTTGTTGGTCTCTCAGGTTTTTCCTTACTTTAAGCAGGCTCTGCTTGCAGGTAGGCTTACACGAAATTACCATCCCCTATTGATGGAAGCTAATAAATATGGAAATTGATATTTATTATTTAGCAGTTTACGGGATTGGATCCAGACACATCTCTGTGCAGCTGCTACTGTATTGTGTATTCAAAATAGATTAATTGTGCTAGAGAATGTGATAAAAGAATGTATGTAAAAGCTGCTCAGTTAAAAGGGTAAATTATATAAAACAAGGATAATGAGTGCTTATAAATGTGTGTTGGAAATAAGAAGTATATAAAATATATAAAATAAAAACAAAATAATTAAAGACACATAAAAATTAAACAAAAATATATATATATATATATATTTTTTAAATAAAAACACAACTTGACATATATTTTAAAAACAAATGTTTATAGTCTTTTGCTGGTATTTAGGTAGGTGCTGCAACAATAATGTCTGTTAGGAAGATATAGGGCCTGATTCAGACCCGTTCGCTATTTGCGGTCGTTCGTTCAAAAACAAGGGGTGGCTATTCAAATGATCCGTTCGCAAATTGCAGTCTGTTCACACCTCTAAGTCTGAACGAGCGAGCAAAACATACGCTCGTTTATTTGTTAAAAACGCCCCCTGGCCGCTCGCACCATACGTCATGTCCGCTATTTATTAGATTAATCGAGTACATCGACCAGCGTATGAACTGCTCGCTATTCTTGTGGTTGGTTTTTTCAACCAGTATTTTGCGAGCAGTTCTGAGTTATAAAAAACCAAGTGACGTGGTCAATGACGCTGCTGGATTAATTATGCACTCCCTTAAAACGCCCGTTTTGACCTTAAAGCACGCCTGCGTTCGGATCTCCACTCCCCATTTTCAAGCACCTTCCCCTGTTACCACCCACATACGCCTCATTTTGTCACTCAAAATAGCAGGCATTCGCTATATTGCGAGCACATGAATTTCGGCCGCACTGACTGGTTCGCGCATGCGTATAACGATCCGTACGCATGCGCAGATGTGCGAACATCGCTCGGAACGAGCGTACTGCCGCTAGCGAGTGGCTCTGAATGAGGACCATAGTTCAGAGTTCACCCTAACTGTCCCTACCTTGTCCTTACTTGCCCAGAGCACTAGTAGTGTCCTTTCGATCTTCCTGTTTCCCACCTTGGAGTCGGCGTGGCAGGCTGCGGAGGCCGTTGCTGATGTCAGATGTCCGTGATGTGATTCATGGCTAACTGCCGATTCTGCCGGCTGGTTACTCCAAACATTTTATATCTGCCTTGGTACTTTTTCAAGGATAAATAAGCTTTTTTCTTCTTCCTTTTATACTGGAAAAACTTTTATAAAAAAACGTAAGTAGGAATAATGGAAGTTCTAAAAAAGAGCGGCAAGCTCATGTTCCTCAGTCAGGTTACGCTAAAACAAAAAGGTAAAAAATATAAAAAGTATTAAGAAAAATAAAAGATAATACATAAAGATATATGTTTAAAATATCTGTGAAATATAAAATTATAAAAAATACATTAAGTTCAAAGTCGATGTTGAGACCTGATGGAGGTATTTTTTTTCTCTTTTCACCTGTGAAACACTATTAGGTTGATCTTATGCAACCACTATTTTGTATTACTGTTTGGTTTACTAAGCCTCTCTACTTTCAGGTGAAGCTTTTGGTGTTACTCTAGTAAATGTTTAATGAGATATTTTCTTATATTTATTTTCTTTCTTTTCTTTTTCTCTTTTTTTCTCTTTTTTACATTACAAAATTTCTAATTTACAGATTATATTCTATAATTTCTCCATTTTGGAATATGTGTATTATAGTTGTACAATGTTCTATAAAGTCTGAAGTGGGTTTTATTTGTATAGTAACGAGCCCAACAATGTAGTTGAATGTAATTTCGTACCTTGAACAGTATGTACATTGTCATTATTAGATTGTATATTTATGTTTAGTTACATTTTTTATGTTCTCTTTTTATCTGGACTGGCCAGCTCGGATCCAGATCTTAACCCTATTGAGAACCTCTGGGATGAATTGAAGCGACATGTGCATTCTAGGCCGACTTGACCTCCTTTAGTGTCACAGTTGATCACTGTACTTATGGCGGAATGGCAAAACATACCACCTGCTGCCAAGAAGGGAGTCTGCAGTAATCACTGCACATGGTGGACATACAAAGTACTGACGTCAATAAAATCTCGTTGATCTACTTGCTGTTACTGTCCAATCACTTTTGTCTACATAGTGTATATAGGAAGGACCATTTGTCCTCTGAAATTAAGCCTAACTGAACACATACTGTATGTAATATCAGTACAGAGGAAAATACCTGATTTCTAAAGGGGGTTTCTGAATGCTTGATTTAGGAATAAAGTAAATGCAATTAGACTCAAACAGACTTTTTTTGTGGTTAGATTGTTTCACAATCAGTTGGTTTAGTCCCAAAGTGTTGCTTATTCTCCCAGAATTTTATAGAGTCAGAATAAAAGTATATACTATCTATCTATGCACACGGAATGTGCTGCAGACAAAAACAGGGCACTTTGTAATGCTGGTTTAAACAAAGTCTTAGAACAAATAGGAGAATGTAGGAGTCCTATAACTGGGTTGGGTATGGGATGCCAGCAGTCAGGAGCCCGGCAGTCAGAATCCTGACACCGGCATCCCAACAGGACTAGCATGCCGACACATGTTGTTTGGTATGCTAACACTCCCCTTCTTCCTACACTCTCCCTCTTTGGTGCCTAACCCTAACCTCCCCGCAAGTGCTGAAACCTAACCTCCCCCTCCTGCACCCTAAACCTAGTGCCAAACCCTCTCTGTAGTGCCTAACCCTAAACCTAACCTAAACCCTCCACTTACCTTCGGTATCCTGGTGGTCAGGATGCTGATGTCGGTATTCTGAGAGTGGCGTCTGGATTCCGACGCTGGTAATATCAGCGCCGGCATCGTGGTTTGCCGGGATATTGACTGCATACCTTATAACTGAACTGTCTGCACAGGCAATGTTGGTCAGCTTTAGAGTTCTTGAAGCAATAACAGACTGTACCAGGTAGTAGACACAGTGAGCAGTTTCAAAAGCACTTAGTAGATGCAGCCTGAAAACACTGAGCAGGGTCAGATGCACAAATATATTGGTGTGTTTGCCATGAAAAATCAACATGCCCAACAACTGCAGTAATTTGCACTTGGATATCAGCAGCATTGTAAAGTGTATGTGCTCTGCTGACAGACCCACTGACAGTCCACATAAATTTGATAACTGATAAATACAGTACTGATGCTCACCATCAGACAGACAGACCACTTATCTGACAGTGTATGGCAAGCATAATGTATGTTTTCAGCATATCAAATATAATTGGTCTGTCTGATGGGGAATTTTAACTGACAGTGTATGGCCACCATAACAAATAAAAGTATAGCGCTTTTGTTCATAATTTTAAGTGTTTTGATCACAACAAATAATTTTAATAATAATAATTATGACATTTATGACATTAATATTGCCAAGCAGATGGTATCATGTGTAATAAGGATAAAGCCATGCATGGGCATATTGCTTTCCTTTTTATAAACTGTGCTTAGTGTTATCCTGGCTGCTGTCAATCGAGGCTATATAAGGCCTAATTGGGTGTGGCACAATAGCCAGTTCCTTTCGATATGTTACTCTCTGTATCTGGGAGGTGAGTGTATTTTGGCAGCAATTTAAAGACTAAGCGATAGTGTCAAAGAGGATTAGGGACATGTGACATTGACAGCACTGATCATGTGATAGCTGACTGGAGGGGAGAGTCAGTGAATGAGCATATTGAGGTGTGCAGACTGTTGCTTTGGAATTGGTGAGATCAGGCAGATTGGAATGGACATAATTGGGATCCCAGATGTCAAAAGAGGCAGTGTTGATGGAGATGACACTTGAGGGCGGGATAGCCCCCAGTAAGTGTAAAAAGAAAGTTCTTATCTCTGGAGCCATACAGAAACTCAGCCTCTTACAATGATGGCTAACCTATTGTACTTTTAAAATAAGAACACAAAACTTTTTATTGTAATGATTGAGTTCCTACAAATTGGTACCTTGTTAACTTAATAAGTAGTATTAAGGCCATCATTCAATTATTTTCTAATTTCTTAATAACTTAATAATAAAGACAAAACAAATCTGGGCGCTACCTAATATAAAATATATATATATATGACACAATCACATTAAAAGTTAACTAATCAATAATGCTGCTCACCAAAAAGTACCTCTGAAGTACTCTCAATCTAAAGCAGTAAGTTAAATATATAAGTGGAATAACGACTTATTCCACTTAATGGGTGTCCATTAATGCTAGTGATCCAGAACACAGGTGCATAAATCCCAAAAATATTTAATACCATTTAAAAAAGAAGACAGCAATATACATCTTCAATAATCCAAACATACACATATACAGCATAACAATATAATTGTGGGATTGTAATTTGTAATAATAAGCGGGACTTTCTGAGGACCGTGTAGCACCTAACACTATATGTGCGGGCCGGGGATTATACCAAATGTTACGGCTGTGAACTCCTGACTGCTGTGGGGAGTATGGGGAGTAGCGTGTGACTGTGGCTGCTTGTTCAGTTCTGCTCTCTTACAACACAGCAGCGGCAGCAGGGCCATCTCTTCCATTGGGCTTGTTGGGCAGTTGCCCAAGGGCCCAAAGCTTGTAGGGGCCCACCAACCCGCCCCCCTGCTGCCATGGCCAGTTGGTAAATTTGTGATATTTTTATCTTCAACCTTTGGCTTCAGACCAGTCAGAGAGAGTCTCTCTGCATGTGTGGGAGGTCTGATGGGCATGCAGGAGGGTTCAATTTGATTGACCATTTATATTTTCTTCTCGTGAATGGGTGGGTAGGGGCCCCAGTGCATTGCTTTGTCCAGGGCCCACACAGCTGTTAGGACAACCCTGCGCGACAAATGACACGGCTGTGACTGCCTGACCCTTAAGGCTGATTGGGTTGCCTGATCTATTTTAAGAAACCACTATTATTTATTCCTGCTGGGCTTACTCATTATACAGTGGAAAGCCTTAATATCCAGTGTGACAAGCCGAATCAGCGTCACATCCTTTCACAAAAAGGTAAGATCACTGGGTATTACATCTGCGCTTCCCTGGGATTTAGCATTTCAGCTACTATCTATAGACTCTCGTAAAAAGGCACAACTTTAGCTATTAACACAACAGGATCCTTCCTTACATAATTGAAGGAACTGTATTAATTTCAATTATTTTATGAGGGTTTCAGATTTGGAGACCATATATTGTTATTAATTATATTGCTATGCTGTATATGTGTATGTTTGGATTATTGAAGATGTATATTGCTGTCTTCTTTTTTCAATGGTATTAAGATATATTTGTGATTTATGCACCTGTGTTGTGGATCACTAGCATTAATGCGCACATATTAATTGGAATAATTACTTATTCCACTTAATGGGTGCACATTAATTCTAGTGATCCAGATATATTTAATCTTAATAATAATAATGGAAATTAAATTCAACTTACACATATATGTGGAAAAGTATTCTTTTGTCTAAATCGTTATTATTCCCTTTGGACTGATGTTTGCTGTATTGGTCTTGTATTGTAAGTTTTACTGCTGGCATAGTATTAAATAAGAGCTATAAAAGGGCCTGTACTGAATCAGACACAGCGGTGATGTTGGACAATGCCGATCAATCTTTTTCATATGTACATGCATCTAAGGCCCTCATTCAGAGCCGCTCGCTATTTGCGGTCGTTCGTTCTAAAACAAGGGGTGGCTATTCAAATGAACTGTTCGCTAATTGCGGTCTGTTCACGCCTCTAAGTCTGAACGTGCGAGCAAAACTTGCGTTTGTAATTTGGAAAAATACGCCCCCTTGCCGCTCGCACCATACGTCATGTCCGCTATTTATTAGATTAATCGAGTACATCGAACAGCGTATGAAATGCTCGCTATTCTTGTGGCTGGTTTTTTCAACCGCTATTTTGCGAGCAGTTCGGAGTAAAAAAAAACCAAGTGACGTGGTCAATGACGCTGCTGTATTAATTATGCACTCCCTTAAAACGCCCGTTTTGACCTTTAAGCACGCCTGCGATCTAATTCCACACCCCCGTTTTCAAACACCTTCCCCTGTTACCACCCACATACGCCTCCTTCTGTCACTCAAAATAGCAGGTATTCGCTATATAGCGAACAAACGATTTTCGGCCGCACAGACTGGTTCACGCATGCGTATTAAAATCTGTATGCATGCGCAGATGTGCGAACATCGGTCAGAACGAACGAGCAGCCGCTTACGAGCGGCTCTGAATCAGGGCCTAAGTCGCAATATGCATCCTGATTTTGTACCTACAGAGTTGCAGTACAGAATTGGATGCACAGTATCAGAGATGTAAGCGGTGTACCAGGATGGTGACTGGGAGGTAAAAGGGGGTGTGGTCAAAAATAGGCACAGAGATGTTGCATCTTATGGGGATGTGGAAGCTGTGTGTCGATGAAAGCTGGTCTGTGGCAAACACAGGATTTTGAAAGGGGGGGATAGCAAATAATTTGTTACAGAACTAATGACAAAAAAAGTCTAACCAGAATAATGCTGGGCATACACTGCCAGATAAAATGTCTGTCAGACCGACAGACATTTTATCTGGCTGCCTGCCAGCCGCAGATGTCGCCGGCATACACTGTGAGAGAAATCTCACAGTGTATAGCCCGACATCCGCGCTCCGCCCCCGGGGGAGGAGACATTTCCCTGTTCCTTCCGTAGGAAATGTCTGTCTGTCGGCCGCGCTGGGCATACACTGCCCGATGCGGCCGAACGTTTCCCGGGTAAATATCGCATCGGACAGGCATCCTGGACAATCCAGCATGCCCGACCGAGCAATATTTAACCCACGGTCGCCCGCATACACGCTGCAATTATCTCGGCGATCCGCCGATATCGGGCGGATCGTCCCGATAATTGCAGAGTGTATGGCCAGCATAAGCCTGCAACATATACTTTATTGTGCACTTCAAGTGTTTTTATATAAATAACAATAAATAATATTGTTAATAATATTAATAAAACAAAGTATCTGGGCGTAAATCTTGCTTATGCACAATGTGTAACAGTATGTACAGACAAAATTTACACTACCAGTGCAATTTTAACATTTGAACTAAATGTAAAGTAATCTAACGGTACTTTAAATGTCAGTTTGTCACAGTTCCATTCTATGGTTATGGAGGCCATTGACTACCACCATTATCTACCCGTGTCACTTCCAGCCTCCTGCCACCTATCTTTACAGCATTGTGCCACATGTTTCTCCACTGCTGCGTGTCACTCCAAACTCTTGCTATCTGTGTCACATGTGTTTCTCCTGCCACCCCTCCTCGTGTCCCAGCCCCCTGTCCCTACCAGCCTCCTGTATTCCGTGCAGCCTCCTGTGTCCCTTGCAGCCTCTTGTGTCCCCCCTGCCTCCTGTGCCCCCCTGCAGCCTCCTGTGTCCCCCCTGTAGCCTCTTGTGTCCCCCCATGCCTCCTGTGTCCCCCCTGCCTCCTGTGTCCCTTGCAGTCTTTTGTGTTCCCCCTGCCTCCTGTGTCCCTTGCAGCCTCCTGTGTCCCCCCTGCCTCCTGTGTCCCCCCTGCCTCCTGTGTCCCTTGCAGCCTCCGGTACCCTCCTGCCACCTGTATCCATTCTAGCCTATTTTTAGCAGCCTACCTGCTCCTCTACCTTGACATCAGGGTCAGGGTTTAGACATTACTTACCCTTTCAGCATCCTCCTGCTCTGGCGCTGACAGCTCCTCCAGCCTCGGCGAGGTCTTCTGAGACACATGCAGGAAATAGTCAAATGCGTGGAGTGTGGAGTGTGTGCAGTGGAACGTCATCACGTTATGTCGCGCATGGGAGGCAGAGGTCGGGATGGGTTGGGTGCTGCTGCTAGACTTCCTCCCGTCCTGGCTGGGAAGGCGGAACGGCCGCCGTACTGTTGGTCACATTAGCTGCAGTCTCTGACTGCTGTGGCCGGGTAAGGTGGGCCGGAGCTGGCGGAACACAGTTCCGCCCCGTTCCAGCCCACTTTAACTTCTGATCAGCTGCAAAAGATCGGTCGCCAGGGGGGTTTCAAGGTACTCGGAAACCCCCCCTGCGTGCGCGTGTGAGCATACAAAGATGAGGAATCACTCACATAGGAGTCCGTACTCAGATGGGGCAACTGCACCGGCCATAGGGTTGATGCAAGTTTTGATTTACAACCGATACCAATCGGTATTTCAGAATTTACGGATGCTAATTATGGGCATCTCAGTCCTTGCACCTACAGACAAATGTATGGCAATCATTAAAAAAATGATGATTTAAACTGATGAAAGATATGTGTCTGTCAAATAAAAAAACTAAATATTCATGAAAAGGGGTTTTTATTAGAAATGACTTATATTCATAGAAATCCACAACATTTGCATAATCTTAAAAAAAAAAAAAAGGAAACAAAAGCAAAACAAGCTTCATGGATTTTATTACATATAGATGTGTCCTCATATACCGAGTGTCATTATGTCATATGGTGCAACATGCCCGGCATGATTGAGAGGCTGCTCTACGGGTAACGGAGAGGCTATCCTACCAAATACTGCATCTCAGTAGCATTGTAGCTGCATACAAAGCCACTCACAGTGTACCAGAGATGCTTAGTTGTGACTTTTGTCACAGAGGATTTAGTACAATCCACGTACAAAGTCATAGATTCAGCAAGACAGAAGGTGGAGGGAGGAATAGCTGTGGTTGCTCGAATCAGAACCTTTATTACATAGATTTGAGACTTAGGGGTGTATTTACTATTCCTTGGATGAAGATAAAGTGAACGGTGATAAGGTATCAGCCAACCAGCTCCTAACTGCCATGTCACAGGCTGTGTTTGAAAAATGGCTGTTAGGAGCTGGTTGGTTGGTACTTTATCTACTTCCAAATTATCTGCATCACAGTCTATGAGGACATATCTGTCAAAATGCAGTTTCTATCATATAATGAAAGTAGTTTCCTCTTCTTTTTCAAAAAGGTATTTTCACAATTTTTTTCATGGCTTTTAATACCTCTCTGTTCCTCAAACTGTACACCAAGGGATTTAACATTGGAACCACAGCTATGTATAACAAGGAAAGAAGTTTGTCTTGTTCATTGAGATGTTCAGAATCTGTTCTCATGTAAAATCCAAGGGATGTCCCATAGAGTAATATAACAATAATTAGGTGTGAGGAACAACTAGAGAAGGTCTTAAGTCTTCCTGCCGAAGAATGAATCTTCAGGATAGTAGATATGATGAAAATGTAGGAGGTCAGTATAAATATAAAGGGAAAAACACCAATGCATAATCCTTCAATGAATATCATAGCAATGAAGTATGTAATGTCATTACATGAAAGGTTCAACACTGTTTTAAGTTCACAGAAAAAGTGATTAATTTCCTGAGACTTACAGAATGATAATTTAGATGTCAAGAATGAGAACATCAGTCCATTTAGAAAAGCAACAATCCAACAAGAGATATTCAGCAGGAAGCACAGCTTGTTGTTCATAATGAGTGAATAGTGAAGTGGTTTACAAATGGCCAGATAACGGTCATAAGCCATAGAGGTCAGAAGGAAAAACTCAGTATCAAGACAGAATATAAACATAAATATCTGTGTGATGCACCCTAGGAATGATATACTGGTGTCACCTGTTATTGTGATGGCCAGAAGCTTTGGTAGGATGGAGGAAACATAAACTATGTCCTGTAATGACAGATTGCACAGGAAGAAGTACATAGGAGTGTGTAGCTTGGGTGCCAGACATACAAGTACTGTAATAAGCATGTTTCCAAATGCCGACATTGAATACATGAATAAAACCAAGATAAAAAGAATAACTGGCTTGCCTGGATTTCTGGAAAATGCAATGATATGGAATTCTGTCTGGAAGGTGTTGTTACTGCTATTTTCATCCATGCTGTCCTTTTATTTTTTTTAAGAAAAGAGAAAATATAATACTTCATTCTGTATCTAATTTAATTGGCTTCACACAATTATCTTATAATGCAATTTTTTAGAAATACTGTTATTTTGTATTTTTCTTATTCTTATTATAGTTTTTTGAATAACAAGTGTTTTGTATACATATGTGATATACACATCCGATTTAACACTATACTACAATGTTTATATACATGCATTACATTATTATTAATATTATTATCATTATTATTATTATTATTATTATTATTATTTGTCTTTGGTTCTGGATATTTCATTACTGTAGGTTCGTAGAGCAACAAAGAGATACTGAAATTGATATTTTATTATATTATTTGTGTCGTCCTCTAAGCTACATGTTTTTTTATCAGTCAGTAATTTCTGGACTATTAACACTTGCAACTGGCTTCAATCATGCTCTGGATTGGTCATTCTCCCCTATATGATACACACCATGGAGAGATCTAAAACACTTCCTCTGATGAAACGGCCAGGAGTATATGGCCGAGAAACACGTTAGGTCAGTGGTTGGGGAACAGTGGTAAATTACCCCACATGGGGTAAAACTGAAATTCCTGGGGGTTATGGATGCAGGGCTGGAGGTGCACCTGAACCGGGTGCGCCGCTGCACCCGGCGCCAGTGACCTCCAGCTCGGCACCGCAGGGAGGCTCTAAGTCGGACACCCGCTGAGATGTTATTACCAGTGGGCACCCGGCTCCTTCCCTGCAGCACCGTGTTAGCCATCATCCCAGAGAGGAAGTAGGAACACCACTACTTTTACTAAACAATTGACCCTCCAACAGTCCTTAGCAAGGAGGATGAAGTACGACAGCAGTCATCCTGAAGCAAAATGTATAACTGAGGCCTTGGCTGCTATGTTGGTGTTAGACGTGCATCCGGTATCCGCCATTAGTGCAGTGGGATTTAGACAATTGATGGAGGTAGTGTGTCCCTGGTTCCAAATCCCTTCTAGATTCCACCTGCATCCTCAAAGCAGCAGCGACAAGCGTGCTTCTGTCTGTTAAAGGGTGGTGTAACCCTCAAAGTTCGCTCCACAAACAATAAAAAAATTATTCTTTTTTTTCTGTCTTTGTGAATTGTGTGGGATGTAGCCTCACCTGCATCCTCAAAGCAGCAGTGACAAGCGTGCATCTATCTGTTAAAGGGTGGTGTTACCCCCAAAGTGCGCTCCAACAAAATAAAATAATCTTCTTTTTTTCTGTGTTTGTGTGTGATATGTATGCGCAGTAGCTGCACCTGCATCTTCAAAGCAGCAGCGACAAGCGTGCGTCTGTCTGTTATAGGGTGGTGTAACCCTCAAAGTGCGCTCCAACAAAATAATAAATTCTTCTTTTTTTTTCTCTCTTTGTGAATTGTGTGGGCTGTAGCCGCACCTGCATCCTCAAAGCAGCAGCGACAAGCATGCATCTGTCTGTTAAAGGGTGGTGTTACCCCCAAAGTGCGCTCCAACAAAATAAAATAATCTTCTTTTTTTCTGTGTTTGTGTGTGGCATGTATGCGCAGTAGCTGCACCTGCATCTTCAAAGCAGCAGCGACAAGCATGCGTCTGTCTGTTAAAGGATTACATCGGTGACAGCATCCAAGTAGGCATGTCAGACAGTCTGTACCTGTACTGGCAGGAAAAAGAGGCAATTTGGAGGTCCCTGTACAAACTGGCTCTATTTTACCTGAGTTGCCCCCCCTCCAGTCTGTACTCCGAAAGAGTGTTTAGTGCAGCCGGGAACCTTGTCAGCGAAAGGCGTAGGAGGTTGCTTCCACAAAATGTGGAGATGATGTTCATAAAATGAATTATCAACTCTTCCAGGGAGACCAGCCTCCAGAACGTACAGAGGGACCTGTGGTTGTGGATTCCAGCGGGGACGAATTAATACTCTGTGAGGATGAGGATGTACACAACACTGAAGAGGGTGAGGAATCGGTGGATGAGGAGGATGAGGACGACATCTTGCCTCCGTAGAGCCAGTTTGTGCAGGGACAGATTAATTGCCAGCTTGTTTTGTGGGGACCGAAACGAACAGCCACAGTCGTGTGGCAGACCCTGGTGCTGAAATGTTTGGTTTGTTAAAGTGTGCATGTCCTGTTTATACAACATAAGGGTGGGTGGGAGGGCCCAAGGACAATTCCATCTTGCACCTCTTTTTTTTCCTTTGAATTATGTACTGTTTGGTGCCTAGTTTTTCAAACTGCCATCCTGTCTGCCTCTGCAGTGTCACTCCTAGATGGACCACGTGTTTGTGCTGCCCACTCATGTCGCTTAGGATAGTCATCCAGCTACCTCGGTGCAACCTTTTGGACATAAAAACACTATTGTGAGGTGTGAGGTGTTCAGAATAGACTGGAAATGAGTGGAAATTAAAGTTATTGAGGTTAATAATAGCAGAAAAACCCACAAATTCTGTGATTTTAGCTGTTTTTATGCTTTTTTTCAAAAAAATACAGATCCAAAACACAAAATCCAGAACACAAAACACGGAAGGGTGGTTTTGGCAAAACCAATCCAGATCCAAAACATGAAGAAAGATCCAGATCCAAAACCAAAACACAAAACACGAAAAGTAGCCGGTGCACACCCCTAATACAGATAGACATTTTTTATGTTACTCTTTATGCTACATTGTATGAATATTTTTGCACTGTGCACTTTCTGTACTTTTTATTGTACACTAATATAGTTGTTCTATATTAATTGTGATATATAACAATTTATCCCTATACATTTATTACTAAACCCCATATTCTTCTTTTATAATTCACCAGTTTGCACTTGAAATATTTTATTTAATTTGATAAGAACTTTGCGTGTCTTAGGGATTTCACCAAGGCTTGGCAAAATAGGAGATGCTGTGTGACATACTGTATGCTCAAGCATTAATTCATTTGGAAGTCATTGAGTGGCTCTGATGGCATTAATGGCCACAATAAGTAAAGTAAGTCATGAGGAGCCACAGTGACCACTTGTTTTACAAGTTAAAAGCACCCATTTTCTATTACTGTAGATTATAGCAGCATTGTCCAAAGGGTGAAAATAAAATATTAACATTATGTAACTTGTTTGCAATTACCCAATATTGGCCTAAATTTCTAACTTGCATTGTTACAGCCTAGCACAACCACGCATAGTTACAGCATAGCACAACCACACATAGTTTCAGCCTAGCACAGCCACACATAGTTTCAGCCTAGCACAACCACACATAATTACAGCATAGCACAACCAAGCATAGTTACAGCATAGCACAACCATGCATAGTTACAGCATAGCACAACCACACATAGTTACAGCATAGCACAACCATGCATAATTACAGCATAGCACAACCACGCATAGTTACAGCATAGCACAACCAGGCATAGTTACAGCATAGCACAACCACGCATAGGTTACAGCCTAGCACAACCACGTATAGTTACAGCCTAGCACAATCACGCATAGTTACAGCCTAGCACAACCACGCATAGTTACAGCATAGCACAACCACGCATAGCTACAGCATAGCACAACCATGCATAGTTACAGAATAGCACAACCATGCATAGTTACAGCATAGCACAACCACGCATAGTTTCAGCCTAGCACAACCATGTATAGTTACAGCCTAGCACAACCATGCATAGTTACAGCCTAGCACAACCATGCATAGTTACAGCATAGCACAACCATGCATAGTTAGAGCATAGCACAACCAAGCATAGTTACAGCATAGCACAAACACGCATAGTTACAGCACAGCACAACCAAGCATAGTTTCAGCATAGCTCAACCACACATAGTTACAGCATAGCACAACCAAGCATAGTTAGAGCATAGCACAACCAAGCATAGTTACAGCATAGCACAAACACGCATAGTTACAGCATAGCACAACCAAGCATAGTTTCAGCATAGCTCAACCACACATAGTTACAGCATAGCACAACCAAGCATAGTTACAGCATAGCACAACCATGCATAGTTACAGCCTAGCACAACCACGCATAGTTACAGCCTAGCACAACCATGCATAGTTACACCCTAGCACAACCACGCATAGTTACAGCATAGCACAACCTCGCATAGTTTCAACATAGCACAACCACACCTAGTTACAGCATAGCACAACCTCACATAGTTACAGCATAGCACAACCATGCATAGTTACAGCCTAGCACAACCACACATAGTTACAGCCTAGCACAACCATGCATAGTTACACCCTAGCACAACCACGCATAGTTACAGCATAGCACAACCACCCATAGTTACAGCATAGCACAACCAAGCATAGTTACAGCATAGCACAACCTCGCATAGTTACAGCATAGCACAACCACGCATAGTTACAGCACAGCACAACCATGCATAGTTACAGCAGAGCACAACCACGCTTAGTTACAGCACAGCAAAACCACGCATAGTTACAGCCTAGCACAACCATGCATAGTTACAGCATAGCACAACCACACATAGTTACAGCACAGGACAACCATGCATAGTTACAGCCTAGCACAACCACGCAAAGTTACAGCCTAGGACAACCATGCATAGTTACAGCATAGAACAACCATGCATAGTTACAGCCTAGCACAACCACACAGTTACAGCACAGCACAACCATGCATAGTTACAGTACAGCACAACCACGCATAGTTACAGCCTAGCACAACCACGCATAGTAACAGCCTAGCACAACCACGCATAGTTACAGCCTAGCACAACCATGCATAGTTACAGCATACATGCCTACCCTCCCGGTTTTCGCGGGAGGCTCCCGATTTTTCGGGTAACCCCCCGCACCCCCGCAAGGGTAGGCATTTCTCCCGCTTTCTGCCCACTTCCTAGCGAAGTGGGCAGAATGGGGAGAACTTCCGCGGCAATTGCAGGTCTCTGTGTAGGGGCGGAGCTTAATTACGCGATTCTGCACGAATCGCGTCATTTAGCCCTGCCCCTTATGCAAATTTACGCCAATCGCGACAATTTGACGCGATGGGGGTGGGGCCTAATGACGCAAGATGTCAGGGCCTGCCCCCATAACGACCAGATCTTTCTACTCTCCCCAAGTCTCCTGCAAAAGAGAAATATCATGTAGGCAAGTATGAGTTACAGCTTAGCACAACCGCTCATAGTTACAGCCTAGCACAACCACGCATAGTTACAGCATAGCACAACCACGCATAGTTACAGCCTAGCACAACCACGCATAGTTACAGCATAGCACAACCACTCATAGTTACAGCATAGCACAACCACGCATAGTTACAGCCTAGCACAAACACGCATAGTTACAGTCTAGCACAACCAATCATAGTTACAGCCTAGCACAACCATGCATAGTTACAGCATAGCACAACCATGCATAGTTACAGCCTAGCACAACCACGCATAGTTACAGTCTAGCACAACCATGCATAGTTACAGCCTAGCACAACCATGCATAGTTACAGCATAGCACAACCACACATAGTTACAGCACAGCACAACCATGCATAGTTACAGCACAGCACAACCACGCATAGTTACAGCCTAGCACAACCACGCATAGTTACAGCATAGCACAACCATGCATAGTTATGCACTCCCTTAAAACGCCCGTTTTGACCTTTAAGCACGCCTGCGATCTAATTCCACACCGCCGTTTTCAAACACCTTCCCCTGTTACCACCCACATACGCCTCCTTCTGTCACTCAAAATAGCAGGTATTCGTTATATAGCGTACAAACGATTTTCGGCCGCACTGACTGGTTCGCGCATGCGTATTAAAATCTGTATGCATGCGCAGATGTGCGAACATCGGTCAGAACAAATGAGCAGCCGCTTACGAGCGGCTCTGAATCAGGGCCTAAGTCGCAATATGCATCCTGATTTTGTACCTACAGAGTTGCAGTACAGAATTGGATGCACAGTATCAGAGATGTAAGCGGTGTACCAGGATGGTGACTGGGAGGTAAAAGGGGGTGTGGTCAAAAATAGGCACAGAGATGTTGCATCTTATGGGGATGTGGAAGCTGTGTGTCGATGAAAGCTGGTCTGTGGCAAACACAGGATTTTGAAAGGGGGGGTTTGCAAATAATTTGTTACAGAACTAATGACAAAAAAAGTCTAACCAGAATAATGCTGGGCATACACTGCCAGATAAAATGTCTGTCAGACCGACAGACATTTTATCTGGCTGCCTGCCAGCCGCAGATGTCGCGGGCATACACTGTGAGAGAAATCTCACAGTGTATAGCCCGACATCCGCGCTCCGCCCCCGGGGGAGGAGACATTTCCCTGTTCCTTCCGTAGGAAATGTCTGTCTGTCGGCCGCACTGGGCATACACTGCCCGATGCGGCCGACAGTTTCCCGGGTAAATATCGCATCGGACGGGCATCCTGGACAATCCAGCATGCCCGACCGAGCAATATTTAACCCACGGTCGCCCGCATACACGCTGCAATTATCGCGGCGATCCGCCGATATCGGGCGGATCGTCCCGATAATTGCAGAGTGTATGGCCAGCATAAGCCTGCAACATATACTTTATTGTGCACTTCAAGTGTTTTTATATAAATAACAATAAATAATATTGTTAATAATATTAATAAAACAAGGTATCTGGGCGTAAATCTTGCTTATGCACAATGTGTAACAGTATGTACAGACAAAATTTACACTACCAGTGCAATTTTAACATTTGAACTAAATGTAAAGTAATCTAACGGTACTTTAAATGTCAGTTTGTCACAGTTCCATTCTATGGTTATGGAGGCCATTGACTACCACCATTATCTACCCGTGTCACTTCCAGCCTCCTGCCACCTATCTTTACAGCATTGTGCCACATGTTTCTCCACTCCTGCGTGTCACTCCAAACTCTTGCTATCTGTGTCACATGTGTTTCTCCTGCCACCCCTCCTCGTGTCCCAGCCCCCTGTCCCTACCAGCCTCCTGTATTCCGTGCAGCCTCCTGTGTCCCTTGCAGCCTCTTGTGTCCCCCCTGCCTCCTGTGCCCCCCTGCAGCCTCCTGTGTCCCCCCTGTAGCCTCTTGTGTCCCCCCATGCCTCCTGTGTCCCCCCTGCCTCCTGTGTCCCTTGCAGTCTTTTGTGTTCCCCCTGCCTCCTGTGTCCCTTGCAGCCTCCTGTGTCCCCCCTGCCTCCTGTGTCCCCCCTGCCTCCTGTGTCCCTTGCAGCCTCCGGTACCCTCCTGCCACCTGTATCCATTCTAGCCTATTTTTAGCAGCCTACCTGCTCCTCTACCTTGACGTCAGGGTCAGGGTTTAGACATTACTTACCCTTTCAGCATCCTCCTGCTCTGGCGCTGACAGCTCCTCCAGCCTCGGCGAGGTCTTCTGAGACACATGCAGGAAATAGTCAAATGCGTGGAGTGTGGAGTGTGTGCAGTGGAACGTCATCACGTTATGTCGCGCATGGGAGGCAGAGGTCGGGATGGGTTGGGTGCTGCTGCTAGACTTCCTCCCGTCCTGGCTGGGAAGGCGGAACGGCCGCCGTACTGTTGGTCACATTAGCTGCAGTCTCTGACTGCTGTGGCCGGGTAAGGTGGGCCGGAGCTGGCGGAACACAGTTCCGCCCCGTTCCAGCCCACTTTAACTTCTGATCAGCTGCAAAAGATCGGTCGCCAGGGGGGTTTCAAGGTACTCGGAAACCCCCCCTGCGTGCGCGTGTGAGCATACAAAGATGAGGAATCACTCACATAGGAGTCCATACTCAGATGGGGCAACTGCACCGGCCATAGGGTTGATGCAAGTTTTGATTTACAACCGATACCAATCGGTATTTCAGAATTTACGGATGCTAATTATGGGCATCTCAGTCCTTGCACCTACAGACAAATGTATGGCAATCATTAAAAAAATGATGATTTAAACTGATGAAAGATATGTGTCTGTCAAATAAAAAAACTAAATATTCATGAAAAGGGGTTTTTATTAGAAATGACTTATATTCATAGAAATCCACAACATTTGCATAATCTTAAAAAAAAAAAAAAGGAAACAAAAGCAAAACAAGCTTCATGGATTTTATTACATATAGATGTGTCCTCATATACCGAGTGTCATTATGTCATATGGTGCAACATGCCCGGCATGATTGAGAGGCTGCTCTACGGGTAACGGAGAGGCTATCCTACCAAATACTGCATCTCAGTAGCATTGTAGCTGCATACAAAGCCACTCACAGTGTACCAGAGATGCTTAGTTGTGACTTTTGTCACAGAGGATTTAGTACAATCCACGTACAAAGTCATAGATTCAGCAAGACAGAAGGTGGAGGGAGGAATAGCTGTGGTTGCTCGAATCAGAACCTTTATTACATAGATTTGAGACTTAGGGGTGTATTTACTATTCCTTGGATGAAGATAAAGTGAACGGTGATAAGGTATCAGCCAACCAGCTCCTAACTGCCATGTCACAGGCTGTGTTTGAAAAATGGCTGTTAGGAGCTGGTTGGTTGGTACTTTATCTACTTCCAAATTATCTGCATCACAGTCTATGAGGACATATCTGTCAAAATGCAGTTTCTATCATATAATGAAAGTAGTTTCCTCTTCTTTTTCAAAAAGGTATTTTCACAATTTTTTTCATGGCTTTTAATACCTCTCTGTTCCTCAAACTGTACACCAAGGGATTTAACATTGGAACCACAGCTATGTATAACAAGGAAAGAAGTTTGTCTTGTTCATTGAGATGTTCAGAATCTGTTCTCATGTAAAATCCAAGGGATGTCCCATAGAGTAATATAACAATAATTAGGTGTGAGGAACAACTAGAGAAGGTCTTAAGTCTTCCTGCCGAAGAATGAATCTTCAGGATAGTAGATATGATGAAAATGTAGGAGGTCAGTATAAATATAAAGGGAAAAACACCAATGCATAATCCTTCAATGAATATCATAGCAATGATGTATGTAATGTCATTACATGAAAGGTTCAACACTGTTTTAAGTTCACAGAAAAAGTGATTAATTTCCTGAGACTTACAGAATGATAATTTAGATGTCAAGAATGAGAACATCAGTCCATTTAGAAAAGCAACAATCCAACAAGAGATATTCAGCAGGAAGCACAGCTTGTTGTTCATAATGAGTGAATAGTGAAGTGGTTTACAAATGGCCAGATAACGGTCATAAGCCATAGAGGTCAGAAGGAAAAACTCAGTATCAAGACAGAATATAAACATAAATATCTGTGTGATGCACCCTAGGAATGATATACTGGTGTCACCTGTTATTGTGATGGCCAGAAGCTTTGGTAGGATGGAGGAAACATAAACTATGTCCTGTAATGACAGATTGCACAGGAAGAAGTACATAGGAGTGTGTAGCTTGGGTGCCAGACATACAAGTACTGTAATAAGCATGTTTCCAAATGCCGACATTGAATACATGAATAAAACCAAGATAAAAAGAATAACTGGCTTGCCTGGATTTCTGGAAAATGCAATGATATGGAATTCTGTCTGGAAGGTGTTGTTACTGCTATTTTCATCCATGCTGTCCTTTTATTTTTTTTAAGAAAAGAGAAAATATAATACTTCATTCTGTATCTAATTTAATTGGCTTCACACAATTATCTTATAATGCAATTTTTTAGAAATACTGTTATTTTGTATTTTTCTTATTCTTATTATAGTTTTTTGAATAACAAGTGTTTTGTATACATATGTGATATACACATCCGATTTAACACTATACTACAATGTTTATATACATGCATTACATTATTATTAATATTATTATCATTATTATTATTATTATTATTATTATTATTATTTGTCTTTGGTTCTGGATATTTCATTACTGTAGGTTCGTAGAGCAACAAAGAGATACTGAAATTGATATTTTATTATATTATTTGTGTCGTCCTCTAAGCTACATGTTTTTTTATCAGTCAGTAATTTCTGGACTATTAACACTTGCAACTGGCTTCAATCATGCTCTGGATTGGTCATTCTCCCCTATATGATACACACCATGGAGAGATCTAAAACACTTCCTCTGATGAAACGGCCAGGAGTATATGGCCGAGAAACACGTTAGGTCAGTGGTTGGGGAACAGTGGTAAATTACCCCACATGGGGTAAAACTGAAATTCCTGGGGGTTATGGATGCAGGGCTGGAGGTGCACCTGAACCGGGTGTGCCGCTGCACCCGGCGCCAGTGACCTCCAGCTCGGCACCGCAGGGAGGCTCTAAGTCGGACACCCGCTGAGATGTTATTACCAGTGGGCACCCGGCTCCTTCCCTGCAGCACCGTGTTAGCCATCATCCCAGAGAGGAAGTAGGAACACCACTACTTTTACTAAACAATTGACCCTCCAACAGTCCTTAGCAAGGAGGATGAAGTACGACAGCAGTCATCCTGAAGCAAAATGTATAACTGAGGCCTTGGCTGCTATGTTGGTGTTAGACGTGCATCCGGTATCCGCCATTAGTGCAGTGGGATTTAGACAATTGATGGAGGTAGTGTGTCCCTGGTTCCAAATCTCTTCTAGATTCCACCTGCATCCTCAAAGCAGCAGCGACAAGCGTGCTTCTGTCTGTTAAAGGGTGGTGTAACCCTCAAAGTTCGCTCCACAAACAATAAAAAAATTATTCTTTTTTTTCTGTCTTTGTGAATTGTGTGGGATGTAGCCTCACCTGCATCCTCAAAGCAGCAGTGACAAGCGTGCATCTATCTGTTAAAGGGTGGTGTTACCCCCAAAGTGCGCTCCAACAAAATAAAATAATCTTCTTTTTTTCTGTGTTTGTGTGTGATATGTATGCGCAGTAGCTGCACCTGCATCTTCAAAGCAGCAGCGACAAGCGTGCGTCTGTCTGTTATAGGGTGGTGTAACCCTCAAAGTGCGCTCCAACGAAATAATAAATTCTTCTTTTTTTTTCTCTCTTTGTGAATTGTGTGGGCTGTAGCCGCACCTGCATCCTCAAAGCAGCAGCGACAAGCATGCATCTGTCTGTTAAAGGGTGGTGTTACCCCCAAAGTGCGCTCCAACAAAATAAAATAATCTTTTTTTCTGTGTTTGTGTGTGACATGTATGCGCAGTAGCTGCACCTGCATCCTCAAAGCAGCAGCGACAAGCGTGCGTCTGTCTGTTAAAGGGTGGTGTAACCCTCAAAGTGCTCTCCACAAAAAATAAAAAATTTGTCTTTTTTTTCTGTCTTTGTGAATTGTGTGGGCTGTAGCCGCACCTGCATCCTCAAAGCAGCAGCGACAAGCATGCGTCTGTCTGTTAAAGGATTACATCGGTGACAGCATCCAAGTAGGCATGTCAGACAGTCTGTACCTGTACTGGCAGGAAAAAGAGGCAATTTGGAGGTCCCTGTACAAACTGGCTCTATTTTACCTGAGTTGCCCCCCCTCCAGTCTGTACTCCGAAAGAGTGTTTAGTGCAGCCGGGAACCATGTCAGCGAAAGGCGTAGGAGGTTGCTTCCACAAAATGTGGAGATGATGTTCATAAAATGAATTATCAACTCTTCCAGGGAGACCAGCCTCCAGAACGTACAGAGGGACCTGTGGTTGTGGATTCCAGCGGGGACGAATTAATACTCTGTGAGGATGAGGATGTACACAACACTGAAGAGGGTGAGGAATCGGTGGATGAGGAGGATGAGGACGACATCTTGCCTCCGTAGAGCCAGTTTGTGCAGGGACAGATTAATTGCCAGCTTGTTTTGTGGGGACCGAAACGAACCAATCATTTCAGCCACAGTCGTGTGGCAGACCCTGGTGCTGAAATGTTTGGTTTGTTAAAGTGTGCATGTCCTGTTTATACAACATAAGGGTGGGTGGGAGGGCCCAAGGACAATTCCATCTTGCACCTCTTTTTTTTCCTTTGAATTATGTACTGTTTGGTGCCTAGTTTTTCAAACTGCCATCCTGTCTGCCTCTGCAGTGTCACTCCTAGATGGACCACGTGTTTGTGCTGCCCACTCATGTCGCTTAGGATAGTCATCCAGCTACCTCGGTGCAACCTTTTGGACATAAAAACACTATTGTGAGGTGTGAGGTGTTCAGAATAGACTGGAAATGAGTGGAAATTAAGGTTATTGAGGTTAATAATAGCATAGGAGCAGAAAAACCCACAAATTCTGTGATTTTAGCTGTTTTTATGCTTTTTTTCAAAAAAATACAGATCCAAAACACAAAACCCAGAACACAAAACACGGAAGGGTGGTTTTGGCAAAACCAATCCAGATCCAAAACACGAAGAAAGATCCAGATCCAAAACCAAAACACAAAACACGAAAAGTAGCCGGTGCACACTAATACAGATAGACATTTTTTATGTTACTCTTTATGCTACATTGTATGAATATTTTTGCACTGTGCACTTTCTGTACTTTTTATTGTACACTAATATAGTTGTTCTATATTAATTGTGATATATAACAATTTATCCCTATACATTTATTACTAAACCCCATATTCTTCTTTTATAATTCACCAGTTTGCACTTGAAATATTTTATTTAATTTGATAAGAACTTTGCGTGTCTTAGGGATTTCACCAAGGCTTGGCAAAATAGGAGATGCTGTGTGACATACTGTATGCTCAAGCATTAATTCATTTGGAAGTCATTGAGTGGCTATGATGGCATTAATGGCCACAATAAGTAAAGTAAGTCATGAGGAGCCACAGTGACCACTTGTTTTACAAGTTAAAAGCACCCATTTTCTATTACTGTAGATTATAGCAGCATTGTCCAAAGGGTGAAAATAAAATATTAACATTATGTAACTTGTTTGCAATTACCCAATATTGGCCTAAATTTCTAACTTGCATTGTTACAGCCTAGCACAACCACGCATAGTTACAGCAAAGCACAACCACACATAGTTTCAGCCTAGCACAGCCACACATAGTTTCAGCCTAGCACAACCACACATAATTACAGCATAGCACAACCAAGCATAGTTACAGCATAGCACAACCACGCATAGTTACAGCATAGCACAACCACACATAGTTTCAGCCTAGCACAACCACACATAGTTTCAGCCTAGCACAACCACACATAATTACAGCATAGCACAACCAAGCATAGTTACAGCATAGCACAACCATGCATAGTTACAGCCTAGCACAACCACACATAGTTACAGCATAGCACAACCATGCATAATTACAGTATAGCACAACCACGCATAGTTACAGCATAGCACAACCAGGCATAGTTACAGCATAGCACAACCACGCATAGGTTACAGCCTAGCACAACCACGTATAGTTACAGCCTAGCACAATCACGCATAGTTACAGCCTAGCACAACCACACATAGTTACAGCATAGCACAACCACGCATAGCTACAGCATAGCACAACCATGCATAGTTACAGAATAGCACAACCATGCATAGTTACAGCATAGCACAACCACGCATAGTTTCAGCCTAGCACAACCATGTATAGTTACAGCCTAGCACAACCACGCATAGTTACAGCCTAGCACAACCATGCATAGTTACAGCATAGCACAACCATGCATAGTTAGAGCATAGCACAACCAAGCATAGTTACAGCATAGCACAACCTCGCATAGTTTCAGCATAGCACAACCACATATAGTTACAGCATAGCACAACCAAGCATAGTTACAGCATAGCACAACCACGCATAGTTACAGCCTAGCACAACCATGCATAGTTACACCCTAGCACAACCATGCATAGTTACAGCATAGCACAACCACGCATAGTTACAGCATAGCACAACCAAGCATAGTTACAGCATAGCACAACCTCGCATTGTTTCAACATAGCACAACCACACATAGTTACAGCATAGCACAACCATGCATAGTTACAGCCTAGCACAACCACACATAGTTACAGCCTAGCACAACCATGCATAGTTACACCCTAGCACAACCACGCATAGTTACAGCATAGCACAACCACCCATAGTTACAGCATAGCACAACCAAGCATAGTTACAGCATAGCACAACCTCGCATAGTTACAGCATAGCACAACCACGCATAGTTACAGTACAGCACAACCATGCATAGTTACAGCAGAGCACAACCACGCATAGTTACAGCACAGCACAACCACGCATAGTTACAGCCTAGCACAACCATGCATAGTTACAGCATAGCACAACCACACATAGTTACAGCACAGGACAACCATGCATAGTTACAGCCTAGCACAACCACGCATAGTTACAGCCTAGGACAACCATGCATAGTTACAGCATAGAACAACCATGCATAGTTACAGCCTAGCACAACCACACAGTTACAGCACAGCACAACCATGCATAGTTACAGCACAGCACAACCACGCATAGTTACAGCCTAGCACAACCACGCATAGTAACAGCCTAGCACAACCACGCATAGTTACAGCCTAGCACAACAATGCATAGTTACAGCATAGCACAACCACACATAGTTACAGCACAGTACAACCATGCATAGTTACAGCATACATGCCTACCCTCCCGGTTTTCGCGGGAGGCTCCCGATTTTTCGGGTAACCCCCCGCACCCCCGCAAGGGTAGGCATTTCTCCCGCTTTCTGCCCACTTCCTAGCGAAGTGGGCAGAATGGGGAGAACTTCCGCGGCAATTGCGGGTCTCTGTGTAGGGGCGGGGCTTAATTACGCGATTCTGCACAAATCGCGTCATTTAGCCCCGCCCCTTATGCAAATTTACGCCAATCTCGACAATTTGCCGCGATGGGGGCGGGGCCTAATGATGCAAGATGTCAGGGCCTGCCCCCATAACGACCAGATCTTTCTACTCTCCCCAAGTCTCCCGCAAAAGAGAAATATCATGTAGGCAAGTATGAGTTACAGCCTAGCACAACCGCTCATAGTTACAGCCTAGCACAACCACGCATAGTTACAGCATAGCACAACCACGCATAGTTACAGCCTAGCACAACCACGCATAGTTACAGCCTAGCACAACCACGCATAGTTACAGCATAGCACAACCATGCATAGTTTGTTACACATTGAACAATAGTGAAGAAATAAAATAAAATAAAATAGTAAAAATAGGTTCAATATGTTGGACTTTAGCAAACAATACATTGCCTTTATAATTATATTTACAATATTTACATTTAGAGAAAATACCTAGTCTAATTGAAATGAACACTCGTCAACATATATACCGTTCAAAAGAACTTTATTAGATACAAAATTATGGCTTTCTATCAATATTGGCACAAAAAAAAAAAATCACAGTAAATTAGTCAGAATGCCAGTAATTAGGCAGGGCCATTACTCCTATAAGTGTTTATCTCAGACAGTGCCCTCTTAGGGTACCTTAATTCCCGACGCCAAAAAGGCCTCTGCTCTCCCATGTCACTTGGAACTGTAAAAGTGGTGACTGTCAGCATAAGAAAAATAGGAACAGGAAAAGGAGACCCTAGACCTCAGTGTAATAGGGAAAAGGCAATGTAGGACATGGGCTATACACCTACCTGTACAATCAACTTGTTTAATTTGCTGATCATAGAGTCCTACACTGGACTAAGGAATCCTACTAGGAAGCATCAGGCTGTCAGACTGTGTGCTGGTGAATATTGGCTTTCAGACATGTTCTAAAAAAGGATTTAAAATTGAATTCACAGTCAGGTTCTGTAGTTATTAAAATGTGTATTTATAGTCTTGGTTATCAAGGTTAGACTCATTTTTTATGTTTAACTGTATCAAAATTCTAAATTAAATTTGCATCATGAAGAAGCATCATTCAAAAAGTATGATTTAAAGTGTCTTTCACCTTCACTTTCAATACAAACTAAAATAAAACTAAAGTTTTGTTAGATGTAAGTTAATACAGAAAGAAATAAAAAGCTTATAAGTAATAGTTTACCCTTAAAAATTGTTTTTTAACCTAAAAATGTCCTCATCAATTGTAACATTTGTAATTTACATATTGCACAGCTCTTACCTTTTTAACATATATAATTATTTTCCAATTTCTTGTCTATAGACCGTATAATCCCTGCTGCCTTCTCTGGTATTGCAATGTACAAGTACTGTACTGTATGTATGATCTTTTCTGGATATTTATAATTTGCAGATTTTAAAATTGTCCACATTGTACTAATTTAATGAATCTCTAGAGATTGAATAATTAAAGAACGCTGCACATCAATTTGTAGTGGGAATTCAAGAATTATGTAATAAGCTGCAAAAGCAAATATATATTGTGGTCCAAATGTTATATAATTTATTGTAATTTAATAAAAAAAAGTTAAATAAATGTACATTGTCGAGTAACTGCAGTATTATTAATTCACAACAACGGTTGTAATATTTGGCTACACTGTACTGAATGAGAAGTTTCCAATATGACTGCCCCCTACTATGCATGCTGTGGTCAATGTAACATTTTCTATCATAGATTACATGATGCTGTATTTTTTAAGATGAGAACAGATTTTTTTTTTATTGATTGGCAGGATTGGGTTCCTTATAACTTGATAGAGTGCTCTGTTAAAGTTTCATTTAAATGTTCTAAGGCCATCACTAAATTAATATTTTTTGTGGGCTTTGGGGGCATATTCTGAGCTTCCATGGAGTGTCGAGAATTAATGATAAAACAAGCCGATAAGGAGCGTCTAGTCTTATAGAGTAAAGATGATCATCAAAAGAATGCTAATCGTCAGCTTACATACAATTAGTTTATGCACAAATCAGATGGTGGGGCACATGCGCAGTACCCGTTATGCGCATGTGCAGAACAGGTCTTGCGCGATTGCATGCAGTGCCCCCTAAACTGTAGTCTGATTGACAGACTGCAGCCATTTCGGGGTGGGGAAGGAGCGGAGACTGGGTTTTGCGCGACTGCATGCTGAACAGGTCCTGTGCGATTGCATGCAGTGCCCCCTAAGCCGTAGTCTGATTGACAGACTGTAGCCATTTGGGGGTCGGGGTGGGAAAGGGGCAGAGACTGGGTCCATTCCACAAAAGGGAGGCATATTGCCTCTGGTTTATGGGAGTGCCGAGGCCATAGCCTGTATCTTCAGATGGTTACACAGATGCGCAATATTCACGCAAGTGATCCGATGGCTGTGTGTTCGGGAACAGCTGCGGATCACAGAAAAATGCAGGAGGCATCTAATTACACAAGACATCCTACTGCTTTTGCATATTAGAGCTCCTTTTACTCACTATTTGCCACAATACCGGGACTTACTGTAGTCATTCATACCCAGTCCAGCGGTGCTTCATCAAGGTGGACCATTCTGTTCCAGTGCACTGTCACTGCTTTCCTAAGGGTCATGGGGACAGCCATGTTGGTTCTGATCAGCTGAGTGCCAGTATCCAGTCACCACCTCTCTGATGTGGTCACATGACTGCTTCCTCTTATTCTCTGCAAGAGCGCCGTATTTAAAGCTGCACCTGCCATTAGCACATCGTTTGAACAAGATATGACTTTAGCCTCAAAGTTCACTGAAAAAAATATGATGTCATCCAATTGTAGAAGAGAGGAGCTTTGTTTAATAATTTTCCTTATTTGGTAGATACATTAATTGCACTGTGTTATGAATCACACGTATCTTTCATTTGTTTCATTCATAGCTTTTTAAAGTTTTTTGTTGTTGTAAAATAAAGTTTCTATCTATTTTGCTAACTTCTGTTAATGCTGTATCCAACATATGATGAGGACATCCCTGTTCTGGAAATGCTTGATAAAGAGTCTGTTATTTTCCCTCCTGTGCCTGTTCTGTTTATTTGTACATGCAGGCAACTGCCTGTTTAAATCTCATATTTCTGAAGCAAATATTCTATTTTATCATTAAATAACATCAGGTTATAATTAATATATATGAACTTGAAAAGTGTTAACCAGAATTTATATACCTTTAAATCATTTGGAAATTTTCATTTGAATAAGTACATTGCACACAAGATGCAGTAAAGCAAAAATGTATTTATATAATCACAGTATTTAAACTTCACACTACTAGTTAAAATACAATATAAACGATACAAAGATGATTAGAGGGAGAGAGAGAGAGACGAAGAGATAGAGAGAGAGAGAAAGTGTATGGGAATGTGGATGCGTGGGGTTGGAATGGCACATGTGCTTTTGTCCAAACTTCATGGCACAAGGATAACCTCCATTTTGAAAACTCCCACATTACACTCCATTTTGAAAACTCACATGGCTATGTTCTGTAATAGCAATATAATGCATCCAGTAAATCACATATCTATCCACACATCTCCTCAATACTATCTCATAAATATGCAAACTGGATATTGGCCCTCATTCAGAGCCGTACGCTCTGAGCAGAGCGCACGCTCTGAATGAGGGCCGGGCTCCATGAAAATGGAGCGCCCTCCTGGACGCTCGTATAGCTGTGGGTCACCACCCACAGGCTATACGAGCGTGCATTGTGATGGCCGCGATGGTCGTGACCATCGCGACCATCGAAATTGCGTGCCGGAGCCTGCGGTTGAGGTTTTCAACCGCAAGCTCCGGAGTGATTTTGGCTCTATCAGAGCCAAAATCACTCCCACTGACATCACTAGTGATGTCAGTGGGCCGGCTTTTGACGGGAGGCGTTCCCGTGGGAACGCCCCCGTCAGGGAGGCACGCCCCCGGCACGCCCACCAAAGGGGGCGTGCTGTCAATCAACATTGACAGCACGCCCCCTTTGATCGGACACAACGAGCGAAGGACTTTCCTTAGATAAAATACTGTCATAGATAAAATACTGAACAGTATAATGTAAAATTGTGTTTTGTGGGTCCCCATGACTGTCTCACCCATCTAGGGCAGAGGGAAAATTATAGATACAACATCAAGTTATAATGTAGTCATTGTACTGTATATACAATAATCACATATTAAAGTCCTGAAATAGTCAAATGTATTCAGATACCAGCAGTGTTATAATACCCAAAATTAAGTTGTTCTGCAAGGCATAATTCTGAACAATGGGCCTGATTCAGAGCCGTTCGCTATTTGTGGTCGCTCGTTTAAAAACAAGGGGTGGCTATTCAAATGATCCGTACGCACATTGCAGTCTGTTCACACCTCTAAGTCTGAACGAGCGAGCAAAACATACGCTCGTTTATTTGTTAAAAACGCCCCCTGGCCGCTCGCATCCTACGTCATGTCCGCTATTTATTAGATTAATCGAGTACATCGACCAGCGTATGAACTGCTCGCTATTCTTGTGGTTGGTGTTTGCTACCACAAATTTGCGAGCAGTTCTGGCTATAAAATAACCCAGTGACGTGGTCAATGACGCTGCTGTTTTAAATATGCACACCCATAAAACGCCCGTTTTGACCTTTAAGCACGCCTGCGTTCGGATCTCCACTCCCCATTTTCAAGCACCTTCCCCTGTTACCACCCACATACGCCTCATTCTGTCACTCAAAATAGCAGGCCCTCGCTATTTTGCGTACCAACGATTTTCGGCCGCACTGACTGGTTCGCGCATGCGTACTAAAAACCGTACGCATGCGCAGATGTGCAAACATCGCTCGGAACGAGCGTACTGCCGCTAACGAGCGGCTCTGAATGAGGGCCAATATCTGTATATAATGCATGTAAATGATACATTCATGCAGTGCATGTAAATATAAATGGATTGAGACAATATCAAAATTTACATGGCAGGAGAGTCAAAAAGTAAGCAGTCTGGGGAAGAAAATATGTTGCATTAATCAAACATCATAACACTACCTTTGGTAGTTTATATACTGAAGTCCAAGGAATAAAGAGACCAACTTATTAGTGTGTAACACAACAGGAGTGTAATCATGGCATTATTCATATACATCTATCAGTTTGTACAATCAGGTGCCAGCAGCCAGCTGAGTATTGTATAATATGCAGACAGCTCTGCTAGTGATTATATGGTGGGAGTCGAGAGGGAGAAAAAAAACAATAATGTACAATAGTGTCCCTCTGACATCTCTTACTTTCAACACTGTGCAAAGGACTAAGCAGTGATCATCAGCAGCATGGAAGGGCTGTCACACGATGCTGCCCTGGAGGAAAATCCCCCCTCTGCTGGTCATATGTGTTAGCCAGTGAGGTCTCTATTACTGTGCATTGCAGGGGATCTGCATTTGACCAAATGTAATACCAGGTAATAAGAATTACCTGAAAGGTAAGAATGACATTAAGTTGGGATAAGTATCCTGTAGTAAATATTATCATTAAGTCCCCCAGGGCTTTTGTGGGTTGTGTGTTTCTGATGGGTGATTCTTCAATGCCAACAGTACCAGTGACAGGGGTATGGCTTAAAATGGTGTTTAAGAAGGGGAACAAGGGGTAAGTGTGTGTGTGGGGGGGAGGGGGTATTTGGGACAGCAGTAGCTGCTGATGAGGGATAGAGAATCAGAGGGTCTCCCCAGCTGTGGTGGCACTACAAGTCCCAGCACATGTAGCTGACAAGATTCAAAATGCTGGGACTTGATATCACTGCTAGAGAAACACAGGTATCATTTTGGTTATTTAGGAGACCACAGAATTTTGGATCCCCAGTTTGCTAACCTCTTGGTGTGCAGCCACTGTAATCGGCAGAGATGCCGCTGCACTGGAGGGCCTGTCAGTGGCAAGGAACACTTGTTATAAATTACAGATCTGTGCTACCTCCCTGTCGGCTGCCAATTGTTTCAGGCAGGGAAGGGGAGCAAAAGTCACCATGCCGGGCCATCTTGGAGACAGTGGCAGAGTAGGTGGGAGACAGACAGTCCGGATCAGCCCTTGGCTGATTTGTGTGACCACAGCAGTAAGTTGATTGGTGCTTGGGGAGGGGCCAGGCACCAGGAAAACATATCTCTCGGGCCAGCTATTGATGATAAGCTAGAGCTGCCCCAGCTCACATCATGGTGCCAGGCTTAATAGAAGATCAGCCCCCTGAGCCCTGGCTTGGACGCAGCTGGCTGCCGAGCACAGAGACCCGACTGCTGCCTTGGACAGTAAAGTGTGTGGAAGAGATGACAGGTCCGGGGTGAGGGAGGTAGGAGCCGGCTTACCTGTAGCGTATACCATCTATGTCCCCCGCCGGGCAGGCACTGGCAGTTAAGATTGTGGGCATGGCTAGTTTCTTAGGTGGGAGGGGCCATCCACCAGAAAGCAGCTTATGTTATGGATTGGGACTGGCTACTAAACAAGTGACGTGACGGCCCCAATCTGCACTGGCCGGAACAAACGGCCCAATGAGCCAACGGCCCACCGGGAATATACCCGTAAAAGTCTATGGCCAATCCACCCCTGTATGTGGGGGTCACCCTTATCCCATTCAAAGCTGTTAGTAATTGATCTTCCATGATATAACACTGATACCAGCCTATGATTACATCCATGATACTATACACACTTATTTAGATACTATAACATTGTATAATACATATGAGCTGATTACTCTGTCCTCTATTATGTCCAACTATGCCTGCTCCATCAAATATATCTAGTAAGCACCATATTATAGCTAAACTACCAGTATACAACACATATACCAAACCTATCTCTCGCAGGCAGTGCTATTGTTCAAACACATGGGAAGGGGGAGGGGGAGCAGAGAAGCACATGGTTCCAGGTCCCATCATTCTAGATGTAATTCCACTACAAACTTGTTACATACAATCTACCATATGTTAACATAAACTTGCTACAAATAATCTATATAAGCTAACTACAATACAAAAATTGTTACACAATATCATTAACCATCACCATGTAAGCCACAACCATATTTTTAACCAACGCTATGTCCTTAGTAAGGCACAATTCTAGGTAAGTCCTACAAGTTATATACTGTAGTGCAACTTTGGTTCATTTTTGGGGCATGGGTCCCCCTGGATTGCTTTGGTTGATCTGTTTCAGGGCACCACATTATTACACATTTTTCTTTTATAACACATTTTAACCCTTCACTGTTTGTTTATTATACATGTATTTCACTTTTTTATTTTCATTCTTTATATGCAGCTGTGGCTGCTCTTAACTATCTCTTTTACACTGCACTTTCCTTACTATGGCAGTGCCCTGGGGCAGCTTAGCTGGGCCAGTTTTGGGGGGGTTCTGTGCTCTGGATTTGAACCCTAGTATGTTAGTGACCTACCCTAAAGAGGTTACCTGGATTTGGTGGGTAGACCCATAACCTTGGTCATGATTATGCTAAAAACCTGTATTGATTGCAACATTTTATTGCATTTATATATTATCAATAATTTGGAGTTGTGCACCTGAGATTTGTCTGCTTCTGCGCCTGCAATTAGTCTCATCAGGTAGCATCTCCCATTATATATATATTCAGGTTGTGCAGTCCAGGAATCTTTCCCATAAGTTTCTATATTATCAGATACTTAGCATGGATGAAGAAGATCTCTCCAGGCCTCCTGGGGACTGAAGCTGCATCCTACTGGCCTTCTGAGACATCTGCTCTCCCCTGTGTCCCCTGAGAGTGTTCCTGTGTCTGCCTGTGTTCTAAATCATGAGCCCAGTGTGAACGCGTGAAATGCTATTTTGCCAGCCTTTACCTCACCTGTGGGGTCTTGCCTATATAAGGGCATTTCAAACCTTATTGTGTTATGTAGGGCCTCAGGCAGGAAGTGGTCTAGATCTGTGAACTGCTAAGGCTCTAACCAGGTCTGTTGATATGTAAATGACCCTCATAAACTGGTTTCTGAGCCCTGACTCTGGAATAAGTAATTAATATTATCTATATTGGTTCTAGCTGTATAAGGAATTAATTACATCCCCTTTCACAGTCCACACACAACCTCACACATTGTCTTTCTCTCACATCCTCATGACATTTGGCCGACTTTCCGGTGTGAATGGATCATGCAGCCCACCAAGAAACTGTGCATTGTGGCTGGACCAAAATGCAATATAATGATACTGAATTAGAACCTCTATATACCCCTGCCTATACCTTCTAATATCCTACCTATAAACCTCTAAGGATGATGCTAATTTGCGTACGCAGTCATACAGTAAATAAAGACTTCTGACTTAGAATCTGTGGTTCCAAAGCACAAAGTATTATTCAAGTAAAAGTACAGCAGTTACATGCTTTTGATCCAAAAACAATTCAGCGCAAAGGAATTATACAGACCCAAGTACAGTATACATACGCAGCGCTTCTGGTCCAGATGTAGGCATCAGCAAGAAACCCCTCGTCAATCAGCATTCAGCAGAAGACTAAGACCCAGCACACATATTTATACCCCCCAGAAATAGACAACACAATAGAGAAGTTTGTTGCTGATGCCATTGGTCCTCAAGGGGGATGCATCTGTTACAGAGCATTTAACAGGCTGATAGACACTACCCAGCCTCCAACAACTGGGGGTCTCTGGTTTCCCGCCTCATGCTACATCGTAACAGTTGCTCATATAATATACATTTTGTTGCTTGAAGTCTCTGCGGTCCATAAGTTGAGAATGCATGATACGATCCGATAATACCGGAATTCTGTTGAAAGAGTACGCATCAGTACAATACCAAACATGGCTTACTTATCATGTATAAAACCTTAATTACCAAATAATCTTTATTTCACAGCATTCATACTAACTGAACAAACTTAAATCTTATACCTTAAAGCTTATTAAAACTTTTATGTGAATACGTAATGTATAAGTATGCGGGGTGTGATGTAAAGGTGCTAGTTAACTTGGGGCAGATGCGTGTGCATGAAGCTAATAAACAGCATTTTCATACAAGGTCTTATGCATTCACTAATATGCGACCAGTTAACAGCGCAATTGTGCGTATTAATGTGTGTATGAGAAATGATGAAAGATGCAATCGCATGATGCTAATAGTAATATTGCCATATGTACTTAATTGTGAGTTTATCTAAAATAGCACTTGGGCGGCCATTCACAAAATGGCATCTTGCAATCTCATTTCTAAGATGGCGTCTTGCGGCCAGTCGCAAGATGGCGTCGCTGCGAATCAATTTTAAACTGATCTTGTCTCAGCCAATTATCCAGCTTCAACTAATATATAGCACCTATCCTTGTGTATCAATGCCTATTTCCCTATAGATTGTAAGCTTGCGAGCAGGGTCTTCCTACCTATATATCTGTCTGTTATTACCCAGTTTTGTTCTATTAATGCTTACAATTGTAAAGCGCAATGGAATATGCTGCGCTATATAAGAAACTGTTAATAAATAAATAATAAAAATAAATATTAATTTATATATATATTGATTTTAATACATACACTGTTACAGAGTCATACTGCAGATTGTCTCTCAGAGGAATCTATATAACTACAATTTTATTTTAGCCTGAGAAATTGTTCCTTTAGTACTGTAGGTTTTTCCATGATCTTAAAGGGTTACTTTTGTAACTGAGATTTTTATTTTGGTCAACTGTCTTAATAAATGTTTCTGTAGTTAAACCATCTTCTCCTATTGATAGAGCAATATCTCAAAAAATTATTTTGTGCAAATCATATGTGCTAGTAAATTTAAGACTAAAATTATTGTGATTTAAACTCAGTGAACGAAATAACAATCTCTGTTCCAAATAATAAACAAATAGTCAATGTAACATTCATATAGAACCTGGTTCACCTAGAATGACTAATTTCAGATGTGGAACTCTTCAAACCTGCCTATGTACAGGTTTGCATGTGCTAACTTTCTATAGCTCCAGTGACAAGGGAAAGTTTTTGTTGCTATACTTTACAGTATAGATCGCTGCAAATACTCACCTCTGAATAGCTCATATTTCCATCAACACACATGACACACACAGAACACTTATCCCACATGTAAACACCCAGTGCTGCCCACTCATTTGCAAGAGGAGATTGGACAGATCAGTTTGATTCTGGTATCCCTATGATTGCTATAGGTTGCATATACAGACCCCCGACAGTATACACAGCAGTGTAGGACTGGGGCATGAAGGACCCACCAAGGGAATGCAGTGATAGGGGCCCATATTTAGGGGTGTGGCCAGCCATAACCATTAGAGAGTGCATGGTTGTGGCTCCTTTAAAACAATATAATCATAGTAAATACTGCTAGTGCATGCATGATAATGTATCAGATTAATAACTACAATGGACTGTAGAAAATACACCATAGTCCTGTGCAGTATAATGTAGCATATGTATAATATAATGCATAATATATAATTCAAGTGCACAGTCTGGAACCTGTTTCCTTGAAGATGGCGTGGGCCCCCAGGCAGTGGGGCCCACCAGGGGTTTCACCTGTACACCTGTGGGCCAGTCGGACCCTGATGCACAGTCTGCTAAAAACTGCAAAATCCGTATGCATGCAGAAATATGTGCAACACTGAATCAGGTCCAAAGTGTTTATAGATGTCTAAGTTTGAATGGCTACATTAGGCTTCGATATAAGGTGACAGCATTCAATCTCAGTTTCACTAATGACTCTTAGAACTTTATTCTAGTTTATTGATTAAATGAAACCAGTCATATGATGCGGTGGTATTAGGTCCTTGAATGAAAAGTGGTAACAAATTATGTTGCTGTTTAATCATGATTAGAAATGAGTGGTTCAGATCCAGAAGGATTTGACAAAAACCTTGTTTCAGGTGACCCGGGTGAATTTAGCAGGGACTTGGTACCTGCTACTAAAAGTGGATCTCAAAATGAGGCAAAAAGTAATTCTCACAGACATCTCAGAACTTGCATATTTAAGACTGCATATAAATGTCTCTCTCCTGGTCTCAGGTGCATTTTACACTAACAATCAGTGCTCAAAGTGTGCCGGTATGCAACGGTATGGCATACCAGCACTTCAAGCAATAAAAATATATTTTTTTCTCTTGCTGCTATGGCAAAGGGCTGAGCGGGACAGCCACATATCTCCGCGTGCTAGGACAGCCCCTTAAGCAGCCAGCCGCAGTGTGTGTTTATGCATCTGGCTCAGTGAAAATGTCAGACTGTCTATCAATGTCCCGCTGGCCACCCGTCTGCCCTCGTTTGCCGTGAGCCATCCCCCGCTGGAAGGTGAAGGTATCTGGAGTCCAGCATTTTAGCTTGTGTACTGTCCTTTTGAATCCCCTCTGCCTATCAGCGTTTGCTATCTAACCGCCCGCCATCTGCGGGTGGCGGGAGCCATCCTCTGGTGAAAGGTCTCTGCAGCTTTGATGCTGCAGAGAGACCAGCATTGAGGCATGTGTGCCTCCAAGACTAATGTTAGATAAAAAAAGATAAAACTAAGTTCATTCAGCTGTGCTTTTTGTTTCTCCTCCTCCCCCTTTGCCATAACACAGGCTTCTGCTTGGCATTAGAGTGTACTCTGGCAGCCCAAATGCAGGGGCATATGTAACCCTTGGCCAGGATGGCACTCGCTATGGGGGGCACCACCCGGCGGTGCCACCTATGACCAGGGGATAGTAATTAGGGCCACTACTTAATACTGTGGTGTTTGGTCTGGGACCTGGCAGCTGCTAGTGCTTGCCGGAAGTCTGGTGCCAGGGGCATAGTGAGGGTGTAGGCACTGGTAGCAGGGTAAGGGTAGTGTAGCAGTGCAGGGCGCTGCGGACCACACACACTGACTGTGTGACAGATCACCTAACTCCTTGGATAATCATAATTGGCTGATAGTCCAAGGAGCAGGCAGCCCCGCCCCACCTATCCAGGCCCACCTCCTGTCCACAGCAGCATCATCAACACAGCAGGCAGCTGGCATCTGCTGTGTGGACTGCTGTCTCTTCTGGATACACGGCTCCCTGCACTGGCTTATCTTGATAATGATCACTGGCAGTGGGCTGTCACTGACAGGGGAGCCAGCAAGCAGCACTGGAGCTCCTTTCCAGCATTACTAAGGTACTTCAAGTAACTACTGCTGGAGGGCATCTGATCTTGGGGAGCATAAAATGTGGGATCAATGTAGAGGGGGGAAGCACATAATATAGTGTGGGATGTGGCAGGGAAACAAGGGAGCATACAGTGGTATAAGGGAAAGGGAGCAGAGTGTGGGATGGGAGAAGGGGAGCAGAGTGTAGGCTGTGGGAGGGGTGAGTTTGGGGGGGTTAGGATACTCACCAACATGCATTGGGATGTTGACCATCTGTATCCCGAAGCTGGCATTTTCACCGTCTGGATTCTAACCATGGGATCCTGTACCCAACCCGTTAGCAGGACCAATTCTGTGTTAGCAAGCACTAGAGAATCAGTCTACTGTGTTTTTTAGTGAGTGTGCCCTCTTTTCCCCATGGGCAACCACACTAAAAGCAGATTTAAAGCCTTGTCTTGATTCTTTCCTAAATGTAACTGTTTAATAAATCATAGATCCAGGAGGAACACTTCTGTATTAGCAAGTGGTAGAGCTGCAGGGTACAGTGGTAATTTTATGACTGTGGCTATTTTCCTTTGAGCAACAACCCTTCAAAGTGTTATATAATATTTGTTTTGTACTAATTTCTACTGTGAATTTATATTGTGTGAAGCTCAGAATCACATTTTTTTAAATAAAGCAGTATAAATACAGTGTGTTGTGGTTTACTGACAATACAGGACCCCCCTCCCCTCCCCTGCCCCATTTTTAATATCACAATCGATTTTTTTGCCTTTATTATTTCACACATATCCCCCTTATCTTATAAACTTTAAATCTATTTTAGTGTGAAGTGTTAATAACAATTTAAGTTATTTTATAATGTTATATGTGCACTATATCAGAAGAACTCTGCTGTTCTTCTTTTTTCTATAATTATAAAATTAAAAACTCTAAATATAAAGCTATAACCCTACATTTCTGAAGTACGTTGGACATATAGATCAAATTCTTTATATGCTTTGTCCAGACCCACCTATTTACAGCATCATGAAATTGGAACAATAGATTTTGGAAACAATGTTTGATTTCAAGTTTAAGTCAAATGTAATGTCTTTCCTTCCAACTGACACAGATCAGTTGCAAACAGTTAAGTGGGAGGTCATATTGATCACCCCATACTTACACTATATCCACGCAGGTGCAAATGATGTACATAAAAAAGGTTCTCCTGATGTATACCGTATGTACTTTGCTGTACTTTGCTGAATACACACATTAGCAATGAAGTGTAAGGGCTGAATTCAATTAGTGGTGATTACTTTTTTTTTGGCGTGTTAAATTAGAGAGAATATTGCCAATTAATTGCATTTAACGCGTATATATACACACTCCCGATTAACGTGCAATTTAATTCAAAAAGGCTTATTGCGGCATTCACCTGTTACTTCTTGCTGGTAATACGAACGTTAAGTGTGGGTGAAAATAGGGAAATCAGCATGTACCCTCAAAAAAATGCTAACTCATATTGGATAACAGTATAGATGTCTGTAAGTGGGCAAATGGCTATTGCATACATTTTTCAAAAACAGTGAAAATTTATAGAAAGTAAGTGTTTTTATGCAAAATAAATGGTCTAGATAATTTTGGGGTGCATAAAAATGCCTGAAAGTAGATATTTGTGTCAATTAAAGCCACTTTCAAAAATTTGTTAAATACACCTGGAACTCTCACTTGCAAGCTTAAAAACTTTTGTCCCATTCATACAACATTTTGCAGAATTTCACCCCAAAAAAGGATGTAATTATTGGCCAAATTAAGCTGATTAAAAACTTCTGCCTAATTAATCATTAGAGAGTGTGTCCAAGTGGTTTTGAACCAAGGGCCTGATTCACTACAGATCGCAATGCTGCATGCGCAGTTCAACTGCGATAGCAAGGCCCTCCACTGTCATCACAATGCAAACTTAGCACTACACAAGGACACTCACTTTACCATACGCACCAGTAGCGCACGCAGGGGGGGTTTCTAAGTACCCAGAAACCCCCCCTGATGGGCTGAGGTTTTTTCTTTGAGACGGAGACAGCTCTGTCTCCATCTCTACAGTGATGCTGCAGTCATGATCGGATCACTCAGACAGAGAGCTCTGCTCAGATCAGAGCTCCCACAAGTTTGTGTGGTAGCTGAGGGGAACTGCGGGCACTCAGCAGCGGTGAATACTCAACTACACTGAGCTCTGTAGTGGCTTCAGAGGGAGCCCGCAAAGTGAAGATGATCCTGCCTGCGAGTACAAAGTAGTTTGGTGCTAGGATCAGCATCTGCGGGCCCCCGTCAGTGTCAGTCACTGTGACTACTGACTAGCGGCAGCTGCAGAGTTTGGACCCCCTTCTCATAGTAGAGAAAAGTAGAGCTTCTCTGCCCGACCTGTCCAATGTCCACATACTTAGCTGCTCACCCTGTGAGGTGTTTGCAGACTAGGAGGATGGAAGTTTCCTCTCCCCGTCCCTCCCTGAGTAAGTCCCTGCCCCTCCTGCTCTGCCTGGTATGTCCTCCCCAGCAAACAGTGTCATCTCCCTGCCCCTTTCCAGTCCCCACCATGAGTCCCCGCCCCTGTCTGCTCTGCAAGGATTGTTCTTCTCCCTTGCAGACAGCTTCCGGTGTGTGAGGGAAGACAGACAGAGCTTGCTACAGTGCTGCAAACACAGGTAAGTACCAAAGGATGGCAATGTATTCATGCTATGGGGGGTTAAGAGGTGTAAATTATCAGGGGGGGAGTTGTAATCCTATTATTTGGTAAGGGAGGTAGGTTGGGGGGATGTAGTAATGTATTGCGGAGGTTTAATATTTTTTTTTGGGGGGGGTTATGTGGGTTGTAGTACCGTATCAGGGTTTGTGCAGCAATATGTTCTGAGGTGTGGTATATTTATATTACAGGTTGTATACTATGTTGTATTGGGATATATTAAATGTATATAGCATATATACTGTATATATACACACAGTATATGTGTGTATGTATATATATACAATATATATATATATATATATATATATATTGGGGGGAGTGTAGTGCATACACATGGGAGCTAATCTATATCTGGAACTCCCCCATTACAAATCCTGCATTTGCCCCTGTGCACATTCATTTCATAATACTTAGGATAATAGCGAAACCATCTGTACAATCGAGTACCATTGGACCCATACGCACACTTGCACAAGCCCTGACCTTGCTCAGAAATTGCTAACAGCCATGCACGAGTATGGCTATGCAGTGGATAATTTATGCACGCTAATGAAACGGCGTTGAGACGCACTGGCATGCCTGGGTTCGCCCGACCACCCCCGTCCCCACCCACAAATGACCCTTCCTGTCAATCACTCTGCGATGGGTCTGCGTAGCCTCTACGATCACAGTCCCTATAGCAGTGGCTGGTTCGCGCACGAGCACTGCAATGCCTATGCATACGCAGTATGCAACAATCGTCTGACTGCGTACGCTATTGCAGTTGTGATCCATGCTAAATCAGGCTCAGAGTTGGGGCTAGCACCAAGAAATTGCATCCATCAGACGCCTTCTCCTGCAAATGCTCCTTATCAGGTGCTGTCTAAAACACAGAAATTAGAGTTTTATTTGATACCAAATGGACATTTGAGGGATTGAGGCAATGGTTACAGTGTGCCCCTTATCAGATACCATTTCTCACTAATCACAAAAGTTTATAGTAGATTGTAAAAGCAAAAGGATTTTTTTAGCCAGCAATGTGTCTTCTGTTTGCAATAAATGTGTCTTCTTCTTCAGGCCTGGCACCACCAAATCAAAACACACTCTGTCCGGACGTTGTGATATTGAGCATATAAATTATCAAGATTCATTGCATTTAATTTCAGATAAGTTATAAATTTACTTAGTTCAGATCTATCCTCGAAAAACTAAACTTCCTGGACATAAGGGTTTAGGTAAAATGGTAAGGTTATTTAAAATACATATTTAGTAACTTAGGGGGTGATGTATCAAAGATTAGAGAGAGAAAAAATGGAGAGAAATAAAGTACCAGCCAACCAGCTCCTATCATTTTTAAAACACATCCTGTAAAGTGACAGTTAGGAGCTGATTGTTTGGTACTTTATCTCTCTCCAAGCTTTGATACATATCCTCCCTAATCTTTAAGTCAATTTACGTCTACTTACAGTAAGTATTCACAATCTCTCTGATCATAATCGTCATTCACAATGTCAAAAGCCAAAGGTCGAAATGTTTAATGTCAACATTGACAGAATGTCAACATTTGCATTAGGCTTAGCGTTAACATTATGGTTACCATTAGGGTTAGGGTAGTGTTTCTGTCTGGGTTAGGGATTACCATTAGTTAGGGCTAAAATTACAGAAAAAAGACAGGGTCGACGTCTCAAAATGTCAACATGATATTAGTGTCAACATTGTGAATGTCAACATGGTAAATGTTGACATAATGAACATGTATAATGTCAACAGTACAACCGTGTTGACATTAAAATGTCAACTCAATGAATTTTGACATTGTGAATGTCTGCAAAATATATCACACCCCTTACTTACATATCAGGCTATCCACAGTAATCATTTCCTGAAAATGTACCTCTTCCAGCAAGCTCACCTAATTCCTCATATAAATATAACAAAGAAGTGGGAAATTATATTATTAATTAGTCACTCAAGAGAAGATCACCAAGATAACGTTGTTTTGAAAATAGTTCCTTACAGCAACTTTTACTGACAATTTAAAAACAAGAACAATAAATAAAAGAAAATTATTAAAAAGTTAAGGCAACCTGAATTTAGTAATTGTATCAATCATCCCATGGTAAACAGGCTAATATTGCAGTAATATACATTTTCAAATCCATCAGGACCTGCAGTGGTTTCTATTCACAAAAGACATTGCTTACTAAAGGTAATCTTCTTAATATTACCCAACAGTTTCTAAAGCCCTATCCCACTTTTATCCTGCTGAATAACCACAGCAAACCTGCCGCTATCCTGCTGTCATTTGTATAATGTATAATAAAGTAAAAAACTGTAAACAAAGTTTTATTTACAATGTATGGGGATCCCCACGATTTCATAACCAGCCCTGGGTTATTTGGCCTAGACTGGTAGTGAAAAATAGAGGGGGAAAATGGCATATGATCACCCTATTTTTCACCAACCAGCACTATTTCGAAAAAGACAGGGTTGGTGGCACTATAGCTTGGAAACTTGCAGTGTGGGGTCCCCACTGCCATAATGTCAACAAGCCCTAGGCTGCTCTGCCCAGGACTGGAATCCATAGAGAAGTGGGGAACCAAACAATTGGGTCCTGCTTCTTGACAGGCCCAGGCCTCTTCTCTGCACTGGAGCTTTGGGAGCATAGATAATACTGTTAAGTAATAATATAAATATTGTTATTTACAGGTGAACTACTAGACCCAGCAAGTCTTCCAGGGCATGATGGCACTTGTAGAACCACAAGTACCAGCATGCTGGAGCATCAAAGGCCACCTGACACCTGTAGTCTTCCTGTAAAAAATATATTAAAATAAATGACAAACACCATTTTTTAATTTTTGTAATTAAATACACCCCTTGTTCACTACTTTATTTCTCACAAATAGAGGAAATCAGATTTTCTTCAGTCCAAAGTATTGTAGCATCCTGGGCTCTTGACCAATTTTAAAAAATGAGAGGTCACTTATGGAGACTTTTTATTGGAATGAATGGGACCATGTGCAGCTCCATTCAATCCTGCTGGAAAAGTGACTCAAAATCGCTGGGATTTTCAATCTGCTTTGTAAATTTACCCCCAATGTTAAAGAATTGTATATGATAATTTGCCTATGTAATGTTAAGGCATTTTCTAGTAACTGGGTAGGCTTACATGTACAATATGTTGTCCAATCAGATACTGTAATAATTTGGCACACAAAAGGTATACCATTATATATGTTAGTTAACTCTAAAGTACTTAGTGAGTGGTAGATACAATTGATACAATCAACCAGAGGTATACTATAGTATGTACTAAGTACTAAGTCAACCAAACAAAGTTTTGTGTTCTGTTTTCATATTATCTTATTTACAAAATGCTTCATACAATAGTGATAATGCCTAATGTGAGCTCTTGCATCAGATCCTAGGACCAGGGGCATTAGGAACCTTAAGTCTTGATGGGTAAATGCTAATTATAATGGTCAAATGAAAAATAAAAAAAAGGCATCGTACTCTCATCCATGTGCTACAAAGTTTATTGTCTAGAAACTATTAAGTATAAGTGGTATATTTATTAAGTGGAAGCATATTAAAGCTTCAGATGGACTAAAGCAATAATCCACTTCAAGATCAAAGCTGTAAGTGAGATCTCCGGTAGACAGGGCTGGCTGCAGAGAAACCGTAGTAATGATATACTCCAAAGTCGAAGGTTAGATGCAGGTAGTACAATGATAAACACTTCACTGTCAAGGTTGTTTACAGAAAAGCTACAGTATTTAATGAATACACTCCTAAATCAGGGGCTGGATACAGGCAGTATAACATTAAAGCACTCTGGGGTCAGGGCTGGCAGCAAGCAAACCATAGTCAGAAAACTGGTCAAGGTTAGCATATAGAACATAGAATTAACAATATATAGGACAAGGTCAGCAACAATTGGTAGATCACAGGAACTTAGGTCACTATAACGAAGCAGGAACTGTCACTCACGAACTGGCCATAAATCTAAATATTCTTGCCGGAATCAATAGGCTGAGCTCTGTCATCGAGCTGGGGAGAGAAAGGTATTCTGAATAAGAGGAGCAGGATTATTGAGACAACTGGTGCTGTTTCCCGAAAAAATGGATGTCAGCATACAATGTGTTTATGTCTGTTACCAAGCATTGGAAAGGCCCATTGTAATTTATAACACCACCTACCTCTTTGTCTGTCAATAGCCAGGTTTGTATTAATAATGTTTTGTTTCCAACTGTAAATTGCAATTAAATATGCTGGAGCTATAGAAAAAATGCTAATAATAATAACAGGAATGTCAAGATCTTTAATAATCCATCTGCAGCCTTTGCCAAACTAAAGTCGCAAGGAGAATGTCTAATGTACAATGCAATCAACAGCACAGTCTTTCACTATTCTGTCTCGAGCAGAAGGTTTATAAGAAAAACAAACACAAAATACCAGGTTAAAAAAGTCATAAAATATTGTTCAGCTCCATTTTAAGACATTTTCCTTTAGTATAATCTCATATTATAATATATTGTTGAAAACATTTATTGTTTTTACTTCTTACATTGTTTTGCTTTTTTTGTCTCTTTCTGGACCAATTCTGAGCATGGTCTGGCATGTCCTGCAATTTAATGATACAGATATGACAGAATCTATTTACCTTCATTTTCTTTACATTTAAATGCTTGGAAAGCTCAATATACTGTAACTACCAAAAAAGTAAGAGTCTTCCAATATGAGTCAAAAATCACTGGAATGAGACAGATAAAGACTCAGGATTAACAACGATTAACTTCTGATGACGACACATAGGGGTCAATCCAATTACATGTGAATGGCGAGGTGCGAGTTTCTATTTTCAATTAGAATTTGCATAGCAAATTTATTTTGCAATCCAATTAGCAACTCGCACTGATCAGTCAGACTGAATTCACAACTTTCCACTCACACCTCTCTGAGGGTAAGAGATGGAAAGTAAAATTTTTATTTTAAGGTTAAAATGTTGGGACACTGTACTGAACCCCTTGGACACCCCCCTAATAACTAATTAGGCATTTGGAAGTTTCCAATTAGCTTATTTAGTCCAATAATTACATGATATATTTTGGGGTAAAAAAAAAATGTCCTCAAATTATCCCAAAATCAACTTTTTTGTTAGTTTTGGCACCCCAAAGTTAATTACAATAATTTTTTAGTTGAAAAATAATTGTTTTTAGTATTTTTTATAATTTTTCAAGGTGCCCTCAAAGTGCCCCAAAATCACCTTTTTTCCTACTTTTTTTTGCATTTTTCGTTTAATTCGTTTGAGATTAAACGAAAAAAGTTTGTTTTTTATCATTTTCTTGCATTACAAAAAAAAACACAAATCAGCCGTTTGACACCATTAAAATCCTACAGTACCTTCCTAATGGCCACAAACAGCCTTCTATATGGCCCTGCTAACAAAATTATCCATTTTGAGGGGTCCAGTATGGCCTCCCCACATTTTCATGCATTTCTCGCAAATCTCATTTGGCAGTCAATTCGCATCACTCCGCTGTGAGTAGTGCGAATAGACATTTTTAATTGGATTGGAGAATATCCAGGAGCGCGCTTCGCTACGAAGTGTGTGAGTTTCAAGAAACAAACTCGCTACTCACACCAAATTGAATTAACCCTATAGTTGGAGGATCAATAAGTACTAAGGGGTTTAACTTGACAAGATACAATTTTATTTTAATTTGTAGACTTCAAAATATTTTCCCATGTGTACACTAGTTATACCAAGATTTGTTTCACAAGACAAGTATAGAGATAATACATCTCTAAGTCTTGGGGAAATAGAGAAGATTCTGATAGTAACAGTCAATGTTACCTCTGGGGTCAGTATTAAAATTTGCTTTACCCCCTACACCTCGAAGACAGGATTAATAACACCCAAGACAAGGATGGAAGTTATTTTCACTTGACTGTCCCAAAAGATTGTAAAGTATTGTTAAAAGAATCAGTTTACTCTTGAATCATTAATTCACATGGTTCTTAAGAATATCATTTTCATTGGTTGGATTTTTGGGGAATTCTATCCCTGTCTGGCATTAGGAGATCCCAGATTAGACTCTAGCACTTTGGAAACTTTTGCTTATCTTGTTCACAAATGCATCTGCATAGGCTGACTAGGAACACAGCTCTAAATACTGAGCTATTAATGTCTTTCACTTGTCACATCTAATCCCAGGCCTAGAACTCAACAGGTGTAGCTAAATGTGTTTCCCTTTGACTAAACTGGAGTTTCTACAAGTCAGTTGGGAGAGAGTATCTCAATGTACTTATCTATGTACTACAGGTTTTGTCAAAATATTTTTCATGGCTTTTAAAACCTCTCTGTTCCTCAAACTGTACACCAGTGGGTTTAACATTGGAACCACAGCTATGTATAACAGGGAAATAAATTTGTCTTGATCTTCAGAATTTTTACGGTCTCTTTTCATGTAAAACCCAAGAGTTGTTCCATAGAGTAATAAAACAATAACTAAGTGTGAAAAACAGCTAGAGAAGGTTTTGAGTCTTCCTGCCACAGTACGAATCTTCAGGACAGTAGATATGATAAATATGTAGGAGATTAGTATAAAAACAAAGGGGAAAATCCCAATACAGAATCCTTCAATAAATATAATAGTAATGATATATGTAGTGTCATTACAAGAGATGTTCAACAATTTTTTAACTTCACAGAAAAAATGATTAATTTCTTGAGACCTACAGAATGATAATTTAGACATCAGGAATGAGTACATCAATCCATTTAGAGAACCAACAATCCAACAAGAAATATTCAGCAGGAAGCACAGCTTGTTGTTCATAATGAGTGAATAGTGAAGTGGTTTACAAATGGCCAGATAACAATCATAAGCCATGGAGGTCAGAAGGAAAAACTCAGTATTAAGACAGAATATAAACAAAAATATCTGTGTGATGCACCCTAGGAATGATATACTGGTGTCACCTGTTATTGTGATGGCCAAAAGCTTTGGTAGGATGGAGGAAATATAAATGATGTCCTGTAATGACAGATTGCATAGGAAGAAATACATTGGAGTGTGTAGCTTGGATGCCACACATACAAGTACTGTAATAAGCATGTTTCCAATTGCAGACATTGAATACATGAATAAAACTAAAAGGAAAAGCATAATTGGTCTGCCTGTATTTCTGGAAAATGCAATGATATGGAATTCATTCTGGAAAGTGTAATTAATGCTATTTTCATCCATGCTGTCTTTATTGTTTTACAGAAAAGAGAAAATGTATTGCTTTAGTACAATTCTAATTTCCTTGTCTGCACACAATTTACTCATGTACTGATTTTTTTAGAACTTTGTGTGTCTTCGGGATCCTTCCAAAGTTTGGAAAATAGGGAGAACTTGTGTGATGGACACTCACACATGAACCCTGTTTATAAGACATTGGGTGGCTCTGGAGACATCAATTGCCACAGCAAGTAAGCGGAGGTCCTGAGGAGAGCTGAAAGTGTTTTCAATACACAGAAGACCCAAGAACCTCTTGTTTTCCAAAGCACTATATGTCTGCTACAGTAGTGTATGAGGGAACTCTGTATGGAGAGATATGTTAATTTAAAAAAAATAATAATGTATACACAATTGTATAGTTGATGATCACCCATGATATATCAGTGTTGGTACAGTTAGCTCTTTACTATAAATGTATATATATAACTAGAGAGCAGCTATGAACCAAGGCTCTAAGTGGCAACCAAGGTGCAATGAGCGAACAGGATCTGAATTATTGATTAAATGATTGACTTAATTGGTTCCTGCCCTCCCAATCTCTTGAATGCAGTAGTGTCTAGGCATTGAAATTGCTATGAAGTAAACATAATTTCTTTTATGGGACCCTCCAGCATAATTAAATATTTTCTGAAACTGCTGTGAATTGAGATCTAATGTCAGCATGTATGAAAGAAGTTATACTGTATCTACATAATATAACACTAGATCTAACAAGAGCGTTCCACCAGAGTCTCCTATTTAAAATGGTCTCCCAAGGTAAAAAAAAAAGGATAATAAATAATAATAAGTAATATAAAATTTTTAAATGTAAAAATATTATTCATTTTCTTTCTTCCTGACCATCTGCCATACTTGAAAAAATCACATTAAAAAATCACTGCAAATCTTGTCAGGTCTCCTACTGTATATGTGTCCTCATTACCATGGGTCTAGCTGAATTTACTTCCACTATAAGGATTATACAGTAGGTGTGCATAGTGGAAGCATAGCATGATATTCAAATAATAACTATAAAATCAAGGAAAAGAAACAAAGCAAGTAAGGAAAAAGGCTCAGTGCTCAAAAGTATGACAAACTATAATTTTCAGGGATAATATGGAAATAAATGAACTCAGAGCAAACTTGTGGGTATTGCAGTTTTAGTCAAATATTTATTAATTCAATTTTAAAGCAGGATATGATCTTGGGGAAATATAGGATAGCCACCTACAATATGCTGATGAGAAATCATTACCATAAAGTAAAAAATCCCACTGTACTGCACAAGGAAGAGTCAAGCTTCCAGACCATATGTTGGTGGACCCACAAGTCTATAATTACTGTTACAAAATATTCACCAGCATTTTGTTATACTGTAGATCTTAAAGCCGGTGTTTGTAATCCAGACTTTTGATTGTTAGATTAATTATACTTTTTGTTTAACTGTATTATTTAAAATTCTTATTTTTTTATCATGGAGAAAAAGCATAATCCAAAAGTACGGTATATCAAAAACAAATTATATTTATCTCTTTAAAATAAAACAACTAAAAATAAAACTAAAGATTTGTTAGAGTTAAGTAAACACAGAAATGAAAATGTTTAAAACATTTCCCTTGAATATTAACGCTCCCTATTGTGACCATAAAGTGTTGAAAAAACTGTTGCAAAAAACAGAAGACTGTGCCAGTACTTCAAAAGCTAAAAAATAAAATTAAAATTTGGCTGTGCTAACACAACACCACTGTCAATTCTTACAGAGTTTAAATAAAAGTAAATTTATTTCAAATAAGCATGATGTGCATGTATAAATATATATGCGCAATACACATCAGAACAATCACAATTATTTGAAAAAGAACATTTTTATATAAATATGAAAAATAAAAAATGTAAAAAATGAGTACAAAAAATAAAACATGGAAAATTAAGATATAAAAAGAGATGCATATAAAACTTTAGAATATAATGATATGCTTTTTTAGAAAAGCTTGTACATTTAAAGATGCATTAAAGGCTTATCAATGATCCGGTTTAGTTAGTTGAAACCATTGACTAAATATCTTGGATTTCAATCCAATTGATTTTCACATATGACTCTGCTTATGTTGAATTGTGAATAACATATGTGCAAATGCACAAACATTATAGTTGCATTGGTTTCAACTAACTAAACCGGATCATTGATAAGCCTATAATGCATCTTTACATGTACAAGCTTTTCTAAAAAAGTATATGATTATATTCTAAAGTTTTATCTGCATCTCTTTTTATATGTTAATTTTCCAAGTTTATTTTTTGTACTCATTTTTTTAATTTTTTAATTTTCAGATTTATATAAAAATTTTATTTTTCAAATTTATTATGACTGTTCTGATGTGTATTGTGCATATATATTTATACATGCACATCATGCTTATTTGAAATAAATTAACTTTTATTTAAACTCTGTTAGAATTGACAGTGGTGTTGTGTTAGTGCAGCCAAATTTTCATTTTATATTTTAACATTAATGAAAATGACTGCATATTGCTGATAGTTTTCCTATTGCAATGCCAGTCAACCTAAATGTTTCTATATCAGTTATTAAAATTTTCATTTATTATGTGCACAACTCTTACCTTAGTTTCTACATTTATAAATCTTTTTTTTTCCAATTTCATGTCTATTGCCCGTTTATACCCAGGCTATTTATACTGCAATATACAAGTAGTATATGTTATAGGACATTTATAATGTCTCATTTTTTAAATAGTCTACATTGTATTTCTGTAGTAGATCTCTAGAGACAGTGTACTTAATGACCAGTGTGATTTAGGTAGTTGGTAGTTTTAATTTACTGTATAAAATAATATAATTGGCTGCAAAACTATAAATACATTGTAGGCAAGATGTTATATAATTTAACTATAAAGTTGTATTGTTTACATTTCATGTGATATAAAATGGCCAGTTGTCTTCCATTTGTCTTCCAAAAAACTCAGTGGAATTGAGTCTCAAATGCAATATGAGTGATCTGCCCCTGTAGATGCACCATTTGCACCATTTCACTGTACTGTTCAATTTGTTGGTGAATTACCACTTTCTTTATGTCGAGCCCAACTGCAGTGGACAAACCTCAGCTCAAGAGAAAATTCTAGAACACTGTGATGTTCCATTGTTGCATTCTCTCCAGATATGGGTCTAGTCAGGGATATTTTTTTATAAAAATATTATCAGGAACTGTGGGTGGAGCTACTGGGGGAGGGGCTATAGAAAAACAGTTTTATATATATTTACATATATACTGTATATATATATATATATATATACATATAGTATTTATAGAAGAATACACTCAAAAGAGCCTTTAGAATAAAACTTATCTTATGAAAAATACATTTCGGCCCAGGACATTACGTCATAGTTAATGAGAGGTTCAGCAACTCAGTTCCTGCTTGTTCCTGCTGAAAAATAGCACTGGGTGTAGTATATAGGTTCTCAAACTCGATCCTCAGGACCCAAAACAGTGCATGTTTTCCAGGTCTCCTCACAGAATTATGTTAAATAATTAGCTCCACCTGTGGATATGTTAAAATGTGTCAGCAAGTAATGAATACACTTGTGCACCTGCTGGGTGATCTGAAAAATGTGACCTGTTTGGTGTCCTGAGGACCGAGTTTGAGAGCCACTGGTGTAGTGAAAACTCTTCCAAAGCTGTAAAGGTCTGGACCATCTTCTTTGGGACCAGTCACTTCTATTTTCCGCTCTTCATCTAGTACATCAATAATTCATTTATTCTATGGAAACATACAGTATATTGTGCCTATTCTGGAGAATGGCAGTTCAGTAGTATTGATATGATCCCTCTTGATGAAGGTATAACCACAATGAGAAATTAAGCAGGAACTCTGAAGAATCTATCCAAAACTAATAGTCAGGATAGATCAGTCAAGCAATCAAGCACAGTTAATAACATAAATACAATACAAAGATAAAACCATGGTCTTGTATAATTGCAGTTGGGTCTAACCAAAATCTTAAGTCAATTGATGACATCACTTTTATTGGTATTTTAGATATTGGACTCGCTTTAATATCCACAGGTGCTTAAAAATTGATTTTGGTTTATGAGGAGATATAGGTTTATATCCCTCTGGAGAAAGACGCTTAATGTCCAGCAATTGAATTCCGATCAAGGTTTCCGATCAAGCCGGATTCAATTAGACGTGAAAAGCCACAATCCATGAAAAGTTTTTCCTATTGCCGCTTTTCGCGTGTTTGCATTTTATCTCCAAATTAAATTCCAGGACGTTTTCGCATATGCAGAAACTCAATGCAATGAAAGGCAGAAAAGTATCTCCAATGAATGGAAGGTGGAAAAAAGTGCAAAATCTCTATTTTGGGGTGCAAATGTTGGGAATTGATTCAGAACCCTTTGGACACCCCCCCTCCAAAAGACAAATCAGACAAAAAAAAAAAAAAAATGACCTCAGAACCCCCAAAAAGATGTCTTTTTGGGGCAAAAATGAAAAAAGTGGGGGAAAAGGATAAAAATTAGCAAAATAGGTTTCTTGGGGGCTGTATGGATTGGCCAGGTGTTTTTAGGATTGCAAGTGCATGCAGCAGGTGGATTTTTCACTATTTTAAACAGTGCACTTTAGAGATACAAAAATATGCTAGCACCCATTTTCAAGTACCCAAAATTTGACTGGACTATTTATTTTCACCAAAAAATACAGTTTTCTATCATTCTTCACCCCTTTTACAAAATAGCTTCTAGCTCTCTGACCATCACCTTCTCTCTTTTAACTTATGTCTCTTTCCTTCCCCTCCTCTACTTCTTAAGGCCACCATCATTAAGCATAACAATGAGGCTATCAACACTGTTTCTTTTTCCTCCCTGCTTGACTCACTTCTCTCCCTATGCTCTCTATCCTGCTCTGAACAAGCCACTATCCTATACAATACCTCCCTTACTTCTGATCTTGTCTCTGTTGCTCTGACGATCACTACTCACCCTTTCAGAACCAAACCTCAACACTGGCATTCCAAATGCACCTGATACCTGCAAAAGTGTTCACGCATCACCAAGCGACAGTGGAGAAAATAATGCTCTAAGGCAGACTTTCTCCATTTAAAATGTATGCTCTCATCCTACAGTGCTGCCCTTTCCCTCTCTAAACAGTCATATTTCAAGAACCTCATCTCCTCCCAGTCCTCAAACCCACAGAATCTCTTTGCCACTTTCAACTCCCTCTTCTGCCCATCCCCTCCTCACCTCCACTCTTCGCTCTCTGGACTTGACTTTGCTATCTACTTTACATCTAAAATTGACTCCATCCATCAGGACATCCTATCCCACCAGATCTTCAGTATTCCCACTCCTTTCCCAGACCACCCCTCCCCATCCATCTTATCAACTCTGACATTCTTCTTCCCTATATCTGGAGAGGAAGTCATGGCCCTCACCCGCTACTCCTCCCCCTTCCATCTTCCCCCTTGACCTTATCCCTTCCCATCTCCTCTGCTACCTTTCTCCTTGTTCCTGTTCCCATCTTGCCCACCTCCTCAATCTCTCCCTCTCATCTGGCACTATCCCTTCTGCATTCAAACATGCCCTTGTCTCTCCCATTGTCAAAAAACCTACCCTTGATCCTAACACTCTCTACAACTACTGACACATCTCTCTCCTCCCTTTTGTTTCCAAACTCCTTGAGCATATTATTTACAACCACTTGCTACCTTTCTTTCCTCCCACTCCCTACTTGACCCGTTCAGTATGGCTTCCATTCTCTCGACTCCACTGAAACTGCCATCACAAAAGTCAGCAATGACCTCCTTGCTGCCAAATCCAAGGGCCACTAGTCTCTGCTCACTCTCCTTGACCTATCTGCTGCTTCAACACTGTGGACCACCCTTTCCTTCTGCAAATCATTCACTCCCTTGGTCTACATGGGTCCTTGGTCTACATGCCTTCTCCTGGCTGTCCTCTTACCTTTCTGACTGATCCTTCCCTGTCTTCTCTCACGAAGACTCTTCCCCCCACATCCTCTTACAGTAGATGTTCCCCAAGGTTCTGTTCTTGGACCTCTCCTATTCTCCTTCTATATGTCCTCTCTTTGTGAACTCATTAGCTCTTTTGACCTCCAATACCATATTTATGCTGATGATACTCAGATCTACCTTTCCTCCCCTGACCTCTCCCCCTCTTCACTCTCTCCTCACTCACATCTCCAATTGCCTCTCTACTATCTCTTCCTGGATGTCCCAGTGATTTCATAAGCTTATTATGTCTAAGACTGAGCTGATCATCTTCCCACCCTCCCACATAACCTCACTTCCCTCTATTTATTTATCAATTGATGACACAACTATCTCCTCTAGCCCCAAAGTGTGCTGTCTTGGAGTTATCCAGGACTCCTCCCTCTCCTTCAAACCACACATCAGATCCTTTCTCATCCAGGATGCTACTAAAACCCTAATCCACTCACTGGTCATCTCCAGATTGGACTACTGTAACCTTCTCCTATCTGGCCTCCTTGACTCCCACCTCTCTCCACTCCAATCTTTCCTCAATGCAGCTGCTCAGCTCATCTTCCACTCCAAACATTCTACATCTGCCTCCCCTCTCCTGCAAGCAATCCGCTGGCTCCCCTTCCCCTTCAGAACCCAATTCAAGGTTCTTATACTTGTTTACAAAGCCCTGACCAATTCCTCTCCCATTTACATCTCTGACCTTATCTCCCTTCACACTCTTGTCAGCCCTCTTCATTCAACAAATGCACGTTGCCTCTCGTGCCAAAAGATTACTTAATACCATTCCTGACGTGCTGCCCCCCACCTTTGGAACTCTCTCCCTCTCCCTATCAGACTCTCCACCACTCTACAATCCTTCAAATGGGCTCTACTTAATCAAAGCCTTCCAGCTCTTATCCTAACCTGCTGCAACATGCTCCTTCCTCCCTGTCTACCCTATTTGTGTCACACCTGTTTGTCTGTCCTTCCCCTATAGAATGTAAGCTCTTAGGAGCAGGGCCCTCTACCCTCTTGTGCTTCTTTTTAATTATACATTCATCTACTCCTTACTCCCCACAAGGGCACCTAACACTTGGTTGCTTACGCCCTGTTGCTTATTTATGATCACATGCAGCAATTAATATAAACCATGTCCTTGTCCTGCATTGTATCATACTGTAAGTCATTGGCTTCTTGTTCACTTTATTGTTTATGTACTTTGTAAGGTGCTGTGGAACACTTGTGGTGCCATATAAATAAACTATAATAATAATAATACCCAGAAATGCTACATTGGTTACACTTAGTTAAATGGGCATCTGGTTGCTTCAAAGATATATGTACCATATGTCCCAACATGTCATCTACCTTACCTTATCCCACCTCCCTCAGGACACAACAGGAAGCCTGAATAGCTGAAGTCCCATGTGACATCACAAATTCATGTAAGAGGATAAACTGTGAAGGATCCCTGCACCTGGATGTCCATACCTACTTATCAGTCTGATGGATTGGGATTGTTCTTACATGGATTTTATTAGATTGCCTTTGTCTGCACTGCAGGCAATATAGGGTAATCACAGGTATTTCTATTAGTCCGTAACCAGTAGGAGTATCTGGGATATTGTAACCCACCCTTGGGGTGGCAACGGTGCCAGGTCTGGGTGTGTATGTTCTACATCAAAGAAATACTTTTATTGAAGTACCAGGTTGCGATTCCCACTCATTCATTTTAGGAACCCAGATGATGAGGATCAGAGCTTCTACAGTGACTCTGGCAATAATTCATCAGAATAAGTCTGTGGACTGGAGAGAGCAACATTTGCAGAATAGTTCAGAATTTAATGCTAAATACTTAATTCAAGAAATGCACGGTGTAACAATAGTTATAACAAGCATTGCTCTGTAAATACAGCATGCTTGTCAGGGCACTAGACAAGCATACTGTATCTGCAAGGGACTAGAAAGATAATACTATTTCAGCCCACTTCAAAAACAACATAACTTGTTTTAATATAATCTCATTTTGGGTGCATGCTGCAATGTATAATGTATGGAGGGTAAAAATGTAGATATTAGACTAGCGCAATCATTTGGATTAATAAATTAAAAACACTCATGCCAAAGGACCTAAATGGCGAATGTAGTCTTATAAAGTTTTGAACCTAGAATGCTTTAATATGTTATCAGGAATTAGAATTTTTAATTCTGTTTCATTTTATTAATTCTATAAAACATTGGTTTCTGGAATGCATATTTCCTTATCTTCTAGTACATTGGAAGGCAAACTTTCTGAGCTCCTGGAATGTAAAAGTCATATATGGAATATCCAAAAATCTGACATTTTATGTGTATGGTTATTATGGAGATGGCTCCATAAAAAACTCAATTGATCTCAAAAGGGATATGTAATAGTTAAGTTGTTCCAGCCGACACACTATATCCGCTTTAAAAAAGATTGAAGTCTGCTAAGTGGCAGATTGGTAGACCTTCTTTCTTCCACATCGGAAAGCCTTTTACCTGATTCCATTGGCACCAGTGGGATATTACAGTTTTGTGATAAAATCAGTAAAACAAAATTTACTGTGCTAATCTCTGTGAATGACGAGGTGTAAATATATAGTATAAATAGGGTTTGCTGTCTGTTAGTTAACAGGAGGCTTAAATAAAATATAGTATTTAATACATATATCACATATCAATTTAATAATGGACATACAACAATCAAGCAAATATAAATAAAATAATAAAAGAGGAATGCAATCACAGGATGGCTCTTAACAGATAGCCATCACTAGCTAAAAAGACTTTATATATGTGTATTTGTGATACTCATGTAACTGTATCAAACAGAGGTCCCAAGACACTCGGTATCTATTAAATTGTCACT